>CM060840.1:32325000-32875000 GCA_030762175.1 Metallyticus violacea
ATTAATTGAATATCATCATTGTTCATTGTAGATGAAAACCTTTGGCTAAATATGTCGTAGTTACAGTCTATATGAATTTTCTGGAGAATAACTCAATATAGTGGTAACACATTTCAATGATTTTTGATGGGGTGGCATGACGACCCATATATTTCTTTAAAGAGGAAACGGAAAAATAAATTCAACCAATTCTTGGATTCATAACTAGCGAGCTTCTGTATTTAATTTGAAATAGTGGACATTTTGTGTTATTAAGACTGGCTTACAGCATCTCTTTTGAAGACTGATATGATCGCTTTTAAAATCGTTCCTTATCAAACTTCTCTAGTGAAGGATATAATATATACACACATTCTTTTAAAATTCAATTATACAGTGAGAGCATTTTATTTATTTTTAAGGCATTCATCAGTACAGAAAGTGTGTGCAGAATAAAATAGACCTAGGCCTAAATTTTCTGGTTCCAACACAGTTCATCAATCTATTGGTAAATTGGGTCTTATATTTGGTCCCAGAATTATTACTTCTGGTTTATGGCCCCTGTCATATGGCCAAATATTCTGGTTTGTGATTATCTATGGGGGACAATGAAAAAGTATATTCAACTAACCCTCACACACTGGAGGAACTTATAACGAAAATTCGAAACGAAATTGGGTCCATTAGTGATGGAGAACTGATGCGTGTCAGTGATAGTTTCCTAAGTGCGGATTGTTCCATGGAAAATGGGCAACATTTCTAGTACTTACTGTAAGAAGGTTGAGTACCAAATCCCTTACTTAATATGCTGCACTTAAATCTTATAATTGTAAAGTACTAGAGTGTTTCGAGTTTAACAAGAAACGTTTGGCGGTAACGCGATATCTAATTGCTTATTGGCTTAACTATTTATCGGACCTTTAAAACTGCTGTATTCGCTGTATAAGACAATCAATTTCACCATTATTCATAAATTACTCTTTAACAGATAAAATGAATCCTTATCTTGACTTGAGAAAGGAAGATCTTAGGTAGAATTTATGGGTCCTTAAAGATAATTATATATGAATTAAAACATATTTGAAAATGACTAATAAATCATTTCGCCTCATACAGTTACTGAAATTAGAACAGCTATAAAGGGGGATAGACATAGGAAATGGCAGTAAAATAGTTTTTAAGAAAAAGTGGAAGGAAAATGTGAGGGGAATGAACAGTTAGAAGAATTGACAAAAATGGAAGTTTAAGATGAATAATAAAGTAAATAAAGATTAAAATGAAGGAACTGTAGAATTATTAAATTGTGAAAAGAATATTTTTACCAGCTTGTTAAAAAGTGTTTGCTTAATAATTTATATAGATAGATATTAAATACTGCTTTCTCAGATTTGTAATGAAAATTAGAGTATACTGGAAGGGAAATATAAGATTTCTGTTTTGCATAAGTAATTTTCCCTACAGTAGAATGATACTTATTATTCTGAAATTTTACAAAATAAAACAGTAGAACGTGTTCGCTAACTATGACATTTTTTTTTTGTAATAATGAACACCATTTGTTACGTCTCATTTCCTCTTAACCAAGCACATTAGTGTCCCTTTCAGAGAATGCCAGAAGAAGTCCAGATATGGGACCCTGCAACTTCTCAAGTTCTTCGCCTTTTAAAGCAAATCGAAAGGAACGATGTGTATAATATCGATGTTAAATTGGAGAAGAATAAACGAAAAACAACAGTAATACTAATGTACAGCGTGTTTCCCAGTGATGGCGGCCACTGAACTGTGAGAAATCCGTCCTCCACATTCCCACACATGCACATGGGCTTTGATATTAATGTGCCTGCCGTGAATACTGGAAATATTAAAAGCTCTGCACGAGCTGGGTGCCGCCGCAATAAATCCACACTAAAGCAGCGGATCTAATGTCGGTCAAGCCATGGGAAACCTGTGGCGTGGGTGAATGAGGAACACCGCTGGCTACTGCAGTTGCCATCAAGTGTGTGCTGTATCCTCTTCAAGATCTTATCTAACATTTGTAAATCCAGAAAAAAAGGTTGCAAAGTTAACCACCTGTTTAATACTATCTCAAGAAACATGAGTATGAAGTAATATTGGTATGAGAGCGTGTTAATTTTCACATTTGTACTAAGAAATCTTTTAGAAGCATATTAAATATTTACTGTCACTTTTATTTTAGATTAAGAGAAGAGATATGGGATCAGCATGCATTAGCTTTGAACCTATATGAGACTGTTAACTCCAAAAACTTAAATGTGAAAATGTAAGCAGGAATCTGTAGAACTATTGTCTTACTTCGATAACCCACGGCAACATGAAATATTACTTAATTGAAATACGATTTAAAAGTACATAGTAATGGGGAAAGTAGAGTATTTGTATAGTTCCATACTGCAAGAGGGGAATGTGCGTTTTATGGTTTACGAGCCGATATCGTACAGTGTTACCATTTCCTGAACTTATGAAATACTAAAGTTATTAAAATGGATTGATCTTCGGCTTATCGCTGTATCGATTTTCTTACCATCTGACCTACCTTATTTTATTATACCAAGTAGTGAAACTCCTCTGTTTGAGTGATTATCTGGAGATCTCTAAGGTTATATCTTTGCCACAGATTTTATTCCTAAGAGACTACCCTAAACCTTGAGACTACATAGTATGCAACTTTCATACAACAATATTATTTAATTTATACGAAATGTAATTTCTTTTTACTCCAGCATGTGTTAGGCCAGGATTTAGAATCAAAGTCAAAAAGGAAATATTACAGTTCACCGACTGGACTGGAACCATAGACCTTTTGTGTAAACATACATTAATATAAATAATTAATTTTACTATAGTGGCTAACAATGAAGCCTTAATCACAACAGCCGAAAGTTTATATTCGCCTCTTATGAATGAGATATCTGCAAGAATATAAACTTTAGCCTAACACAAGGTCTGGCGAAAAAAAATTCAATTTAATATAAATAACCTTGTTGGTTAATCTTCCATTATGCATTCTCATTAAACTTTTAGACACTTACGTTGTTAAAATATGTTAAAAAAACCAAATGAAAAGTTTCTGAAACATTAAATATTTTGAATTAATAGATAAAATATAATTATATAAAATTGTTGGGATAATGAGAGAATATCGAATATTAAAATAATTTTACAATACGAACCGATAGGTAAGAGAAGTGATGGTTGGCCATAGAAAAAATAAAAACATTGGTAACAATGTTAATGATAATACGCTTTCTATTTCTAATTCTTGTCTAATGTCTTAACTTCTTATACTGTCCATTCATATGTATCTCTTTAAGTAAAGCAAACTTTTAATTTTGAATGATTCCAATTTTCTTCTAACTTCGATTTATTTTCCAAATATACTACCTTATGTATATGCAGATAAGAATTACAACTTATACAATTTATTTTTTTTTTTTATTTTTCAGTCTTTTTTTTTCCAAGGGTTTTCTGGATTGTTCCACAATTGTTTGTATTTTTCTTATTTTATTGCGTTTTGTCTATATTTTCTTAAAAAAAATAAACTTCAAAATACTTTTGATTATTAAGTTTTCTACAGTGAGGTTATTCGAATTACTAGCAGGCTGATCGCGGCTGTACACTGGGGAATGAGTTCAAGTGACCCGTAAGTCAAATAAAGTCGATATATGTATAGGGATATTTATTTATCACATATATATTTATTTATATATTGTGAAGGTACTTGTATCGCATGCTTTGAGGTAGTACATGTCTTTAGAGACCAGTACTGGTCAACTGGGGTGTGTTACAGCAAAAACAAATAGAACTATTGAATTCAGAAGTAAGTAATGGATCTGGTCTACAAGTGAATTCTGTTGCGAATTTGCTTGTAAGATGATGTTTGCTTGTAATGTTATTACCTTGAACTTTTTAATTTATATATAGTGGATAATTTTTGGCTAGGGACTGGAATTAATAAGCCACTCTGTCAGTGATATTTTCTGAAAATGACATTGCCATGCCATTTGAAAAAAAAAAATTATACTTAGGTTTTATGTACATTCCTTTATCATATATAGCATTCCTCCACTTCTATAAAAGAATATCTAGTAAAATAAATATTAATTGGGATAGGTGATGATATTAGGCTGCGAAGTCTGGATAACAAAACATTGCCTAGTTATGGTTACAGGTTTAAGGAACGCTGGCTGTAGGATACCGTCAGTTGTTTACTGTACTGGTGTAATTACATATTTGTATAAAAATGAAGACGTCACACAATGGGAGCTCTTATTTGATGTAAACAACACGTTGTATATAGCAAGGGATATTCCTTCCGATAAGGAACTGTATAATTCCTTTATTTACTCTTAATGATTTTTTTCATACTTATTAATCCATTGATTAATCATTAATGTGACTTTTATATTTAATTTTTTTAAAAACTATCTATTAAATGTTTGTTGATTTAGCATAATTCATAAATTTTATAGTCCAATCAAAATCTTTTTATATATCTAAAAATAATAAATGGATTTTTAAGACTCGATTCCTGTCGATTTCCCTTATTTGTTTCAATAAAAATTTATTTTCTGTATACACTTAGAAATTAAACTTTTCACACAGTGATTCCCTGCTGATCTGTCATTTGCCTAAATTTTAAAGAGCATGCTTCTGTCGACTTTGGGAAGAAATATCGAATAACTAGTCGGTGCTTATACCACTCGCCTATAATATAATGTACTAAGTCTGCATTCTAAACGTAATAAATTAATGTAGTCAGGGTGGTGAAAGAGAATTGGGTGATATTGTATAAAATGCATAAAAATTGCCATAGTATCACAGTTTTTAAATTGTTGGAAAAATTTATATGCAATTATATTATTTATATTTCGTAATTTCCACCAAAATACTATGATTGCGTACTGCGTTTTTATTTATACTCGCAAGTACTCGTGATGGGCTTCTTTCCTAGTAAAAATTCCACTCTCAAGCCTTCGGCTATGATCCCATAGCTAACACTGAAGTGGCCATCTTATACTCTGAACAGCGAGCAAGACCAAAACGTGCTTCTGGTGAATGTTAACAATGTTTCCAGGTTAGGGATCACGACTCGGCCCTTCGCCCCTAGCGGCGTGACTCTTGTAGGCCCGTGACCTACACAACCTGCGTGTAATACAGATTATCGTCTGCGTGCTCGCACAGCAGGAGTAGACATGCCAGGCCCATTGCCTTATCGTTCCCTCTTGTTTCAGAACGTTTTTATTTCTTTCGTCTTCCATATCTTTTTGACATGCAGCAGATGCAAGTTGCATGGTCGTAACTTAAAATAATTTGCAGTAGAACAAAATCTTGCTCTTGCATCTAGTGTACCTGCAGCGGCGACAGCAGAGCATGCGTTTTGTACAGCTGTGGGTATTTGTCTTTTAGTGTGTACATTTCTTTGATTTATTTTAACGAACACTCCCCTGATCTAAAAAAGATGCTTGCAACTATATTTTATGTATAGACATTTAGGACAGAAGTTGGAAATGAATCAGACTTGAAAACATTCTGGACACCATAAGGATTCAAACCACGGCTGATACTTTAACCAATTGAGCTACCGTGTCCTCCTCAAATACTGAAACCACGAACTCTCTCTTCTGATTCTATATACCTTGGAGACCTCACCAAGATTTCTCTGCTATTAGAAATTTATTCCTTAAGAGGCGACTCAATACTACGAGTAATTATGAGCTAGGCCTCTAGTTTAAACACTAACTTCTTCAGCCTTACGGGCTGACGCTCTAAGTCGGTCCTTGTGTTAATGGTAACCTCGTAGACCCAAGATCGCAGCTTCAATCCTGGTCAGGGTCTATGGATTTTTTTGAGCTGAATTTATTCGGCTGAATACGCAAAAACAATTATTTTAGTGAATACACATTAAGGTAGTTAAATAAACAGATATTGAACACACAGTTATCAAATTTGAATGAAGAGGCTACAATTTCATTGAGTACAAAGGGCATTTGGGAATTAGTAAATGATGTGGAAGCAGAATTCTGCAGTTTATTCAGTATTGCCGAATGATATTCTTGATTAATGTAGATGGTGCTCAGTAATTATAGTACGGTATAGAGTTGGCAACACAGACCAGAAGACAAATGCACTTCGCGAGTTAAAGGAATTTGATAAAACTTTACGATAATTTCACGGCCGATTTTACAATAATTTCACTGCGATATCGGGGTATGATTGGTAAAATTCAAATTTTTCTTTCATTTCATTGATCGATTTTATGATAACGTCACATAAGTGAACTAGCCATTCTTAAACCCGCAGCACCTAGAAAAAAAAAATTAGGAATCAGTGCTACAAAACCCTGAACCTGTGCGAGCCCTCATTACAACAACTGCCTGTAACTTTTGTTTTCAAATCGATATGACGTTTAAATTTTGATATCTAAGAACCTAACGAAGAAAAATCAAGAAAATACGAAGAACGGGTGGGATATATTTTGCTGCGTTAGGAGAAGACTGAAAATTGCAGCAACGTAAGGAATATGAACTTCCTTCAAACGACCAAGTCAGTAAGAACGTAACCGATACAGGACTCGCGTAGAAGACATTAAGAAAAGAAATGAACAGATATTTAAGTAAACAGGTCGCAAAGCCACCGTTCACGATCTTTCACCAAGGAATAGAGGAGTTTGGCAAGAAAAGGTAGTGAGTTCATTTTTAGAAAAGTGAATGGGGAAAAGGAAAGAAAATAAAACTAATTTGGGTAAAAATAAAGAATATTTAATATTTTCTTTTCATTCCATTCCTACTCTTTACTGCTCCTTCCATAATTTAATTCCTTTTAATTTTCACTTATCTCTTAGATCTTCTGCTTAAATCATGTTTATTACTTCCCTTGCTAGTTATTTTCATTTAATTTTTCTTCCTGTTCCTTTTCATAAAGGTTTGATTCAAGAAACACCTACACATTTTGTATATATGTTATACCATAAATATTCTACCAGGAGAGTATGGTTTACGTCTCAACAGGCACTTATTTCACAACAAGGTAGTATAAGGTGCATTCATGAGATATTTCCTGGTTCAACCAAAGATATCAAGGCGATAGCTTCTTTTCACCTTGGTTGTAAAACCGTGGGAGGTCCGCAGCTGGAGACGGGTCTCCAAACTCATGGCGGGACGATGTTCCTGCAATAACCATCCACATTGCGCGACACAGGAAGATTTCGTCACCTTTCGGCTGGCTTGCTGCTGTTTCTGACGATCTGGCTTGATTTGTCCTTTAACATTTAAATGCACATATATGTAATTAATGTAGCACTTAAAATTTCAGCTATTTTAAGGAAATATCTTCTGAAACTGTCAGTACTTGGTGTTAATGGTGCTACCGTACAATCGGGTAGATAAAAGAGAATACTAATGTTTTTATGAACCATCTTTTAGTAGTTTCAAGAGGAAGCGTTTAAAAGAAGTATCCTATAAACTGTACAAATATTTGTCCTCCTTTCTTGAGAGAGGTTGCTTCAACAGCGTCTGATCACACTTGAGTTACAGAAAAGTTATAAACCTTTTCAATTGAAAATCCATTAATTTATAGCAAGTTATCGGCCAGTTTCTGTAAAAAAAAAATTAAGGGAAACGAGGCAATTTCGTCATTTTAATAGAGGTTAATGTTAACACTTCAATCTCCTTCATTTCCTGAAATCATTGTACATTTTATTTCTTTCGTCATTCTCGAAGACGGGGGTTGTATAATTTAGTTTCTGAAACATTATAAAAACTTTTAGAACATTTCATGAATTATTGGAACACTCGAAATGTTCCCTTAACATCCGAACTTTCTGGCTATTCTTAGAAGTGAATTTTACACGCACACACACAAAAAACTTAAATGCACAGAGGCGTGCCACATTTAAAGAAAAAAACACACAAAAGCACTATATAACACTGTTGGAGCACTGTTCTACATTGTTTCTACAGTGGTCCAACAGTGTTATATAGTGCTTTTGTGTGTTTCTTTCTTTAAATGTGGCACGCCTCTGTGCATTTAAGTTGTGTTAGGTCTCCAAAGGAGAACTCTTTACGTTCTTATAACTAGAAGTTTCTTCCGGGCTTAGGATCCGTGGTCTGTTGGAGCTAAGGAGTCCAAACGTTTCATCCCCAACTGCGGAGGACATCTTCAGTGGCGCGGTCTGAGTCTTTTAGTGTCGTGTCAGTCGTACCAGGACCTTTGCTCAGAAAACTCAGACCGCGCCACTGAAGATGTCCTCCGCAGTTGAGGATGAAACGTTTGGACTCCTTAGCTCTAACAGACCACGGCTCCTAAGCCCGGAAGAAACTTCTAGCTATAAGTCTGACTCCGGCTGTGAAAGCTTCAGATTACTCTTTACGTTCCTTTCAAAAGTATGTATATAAAATAGTTCAACAGCAGTAAATTATATACATTTATATTACTAAGCACCGTACCCAAATTTAAAGGAGAAACAATGGCTAGGCTGGTTTACTTTGATTGATGATAATTTGATTAACAGTTAACGGAACTGTGTTAGTGGCCAAAGCATATCTTAATCATAAATAAATTATTTATTCCGAAATGAATCAGAACTCTGTTATTTATTTTAAGAAATTTTCTGTATGGCTCCCTTCCAAAAGAATTACTGCCTACATCTATGGCGACGATAATGATTTCTGATGAGTTTTAATGACAATTAGCTAGGCAGTGACAGGACAGGTGAGATACCATACAAAGTAATTCATGCACGATGGAGCATCACCCCATTTTCTGCACATTAGAGGAGGTCCAATAGCATAGCCTCCGATGACCTGACCTCAAACCTTTGAGTTTTGTTGCATGGGGACATTAAAAGACATTCATAATTGCCTCACCTATCGACAGTACAAATATTGTTGTTGGATAAATGATAAATCCGAGAGCGGCCAGGTGTGTTCGCAGGAGATAAAGAATCTCTAAAACGTAGAGATGGACATGATAATTTCATAGAGTAATGATTACTCCTTGAAAAGTGGAGGGTAATAGGTTGCAATACAACATTTTCAAAATATATTTGTTTCCGGATATACATTCATAGGAACTTTTTTTTGTTACTTTTGATCTACTCTATTTACTGTGAGAATATGTGACACTTTTAAATATCCTGTATATAGTTATGATTTTGAATTCCTTCTTTGATTAATAGGCCGGTTTTGTGTCTTTCGAACGCAATTCTGCAACAGTATCAACATACATGAATTAAATTCATACAGCTTTTAAGGACAATATTATTAACAGTGTGAATTTTTCTTAGTTCTTACAATTCTGCGGAACGTTGAAAGGCAGTATACAAAATAAATTTACATACCCGAAACCAAATTCTGGAAAATATGTTCTTATTTCTTACGGGTAACAGCGGTGAATAATTAATAATTTCTTAAACAGATGTCAAACATATTCTCATAAGATAGAAGACAATTCAATCATTTGTATTTTAATGGTAACTATATAATGCTTTAATTGCTCATATTTAATAATAATTTATATTAATAGTGTGTCGTTCTCCATATACCGATACAGCAGCACTTTTGTTGCCGGCGTGTGATTGCGCACTTGCCGATTCTTTGTTTAACGTTTCTGCGGTAGGAATATAATTCGATCTTCTATATTTCAAAAAATTACTCGTATTTTTCTTCTTATAATGTTGTTTCTTTTCATCTTCATTTCTTGAGTTAGGCTAGTTTTTCAATAGCCTTTTTCAATCCTTTCAACTTTTAAAACGAATTTATACTTTTGTTTTTCTGTTCTTTGTTTATACAATAATTCTAAACCGATAACTAAACCGAAGTATTCATGAACAATTTCTGTAATACAGGCTACTGCTTTACTGAATAAACAGGTTTTAATTAATATTTATAATATTTAAATGTTTAATTTCTACGACTTTCTACATATTAAGATATTACACGGAAACTTAAAAGATTTGCTTTCTCGAACCCTAGATTTCAATAAAGAGAGTCGGTGATTTTTTCAGTTTTCTATTACAAGAAGAAACTCGGATTCGCCTGACCGTGTAAAAGAAGGAGCGTGCTTCCTGTAGCGGTCGAACAGGCAGCAACAAACACGCGCAAACTAGAGAGTTTGTTTAGAAAACGTTCCAAGCATTAAACTTGTTGACTGAATTATTTAAGGTACGCGGCAGCGTTCAGTGTCGACCTATCCTGGCGAGCAATAGACCGTGACGTTTGACAGTTGAAACAGTATTTACGCATGCGCGCACTTCCAGGTAATGTCTCTAGCACACACACACACACACACACTGTTATATTGCATGGTAGGTAGTAGTTCACAAATATTGATTCCATACACGTTTCGTCGTAAGACATAATTTTATTTATTTTCGCTTATTTGTACTCAAAGGATAGCTTTTATGTCACGACAGGCGATTTTATCTGATAAATAATTCAGTCACATTCAAACCTTTTTAGCGAAAATTATGTTTACTTCCCATAAATAAAATGGCTTTACTTCACTAGCAAACTGTAGCCATAGTTTACATTTTTCTTAATTTTTTCCGAAAAAAAATTATTGTGAATGTTGAAAAATAAGTTTTAATTCCTATGAAGTTGAATTTAGTTTGAAATATATGCTGCACTATTTTTATTGAGTATACTTAGAAAAACTAGAAGACACAACATTATACTAACTTTATAAATGAAGAAAAGCTGAAAATGATATACAGATTACTTTACATTTCTTCCAATAGCTTCTGAGGAACAATAGGATTATTTTGAAATGTAAATAAATTTTCAAGCATTGTACTTGAGGTTATTTTGATTATTTTGAAAGTTTTAGTTTTATTTTATCAATTTGTTAAAATCAATGATATCACTTTCAATTACGTATATTTCAAAACTTTCCAGTATATTTAAAATACATTTAATTTTGAAAATACGCCAATTTAGATTTTAGGGGAAAGTTTAAAACAAATGTTGATTAAATTTTAGGTTTATCATTTTTGAAATTTCAAATGATAACCCTATCATATGATATAGATTTAAGATGATTTAATATCTTATTTTCTTGGTTGCATGACAACCTGGACTGCCCTTGTTAATGTTTGAATTTGATCAAAATGAAACACAATACAGTTTAGGACGAAAAAGAATTTATATGGGTAATATAGCTGTTACAGTAATACTGCATATTTTGGAACATTCTTTTAGCGTACACCCACTATTACATTAAGCTTTTATAGTATTATTCTGTCCTAATGTAAACAACAATAACAGTCCGCGTTGTCTGGAAAAGGTAGAAAACAAACTTTGTTACAAAAATTTAAATTTTCAGTATCACCGGTTTGGTGTACGATTTGAAATTTCAATGTGGGATTGGCCGACTGTGAGGGGATGAACCTTAAAGGTATTATCAATAGCACTTACATCCTAACCTAATATATCATCATTTAAATATAGATATTTTTATTTGAATTACATTTATTTTAAATAGATAATTATTCCTACTGGAAATTTTATAAATAAAAACTTCATATATATCTGATCGTCGTTTGCTAAGTTATTAAATTATCCTCAAATCCTGTACCGATCTAGCGCCTTGACTCTGATTATAGTGTGATAACTTCTCAACTAACGACCTGGGTACGATTTTCGGTTGGAACATTTTGTCTGATCCATCAAAGGTGAAAAACAGGTGACTTTCCAACCCTCTAGGCCATTAAAGCATTCCATTAAGCGTCAAATGATTGGTTTAAATAAATTAAAGAAGCATATCAACACAAGACTTTAATTAATATAACAATTCCAGGATTAATTATGCAGATGATTTGCGTAATTCTTTCAGTTACTAGTTTACAGAATACTGTTAATTGTAATATTTTGTGATGGAGATTAAAGGGAAATATTTATAATACCAAAATAATAGTTTTAAAAAAGGTAGTAAATTGAGATTAGAAAAAAATGAGATATGGCATATAATAATGTTCACATGGATAATAATTTGGTACATCACGTAATGAATGACATTGGGGAAAAGCAGAAGCAGTTGTCCATTGCAAAGGGTAAATTAGCTTTGAAACTGGTAACGAGATTTAGCACCAATGATGAGTGTTAAAATTAAGGAGAGAGCTAATGGAGCATTATTTGAGTCCTAATGGAGTTATGGGGTAGAAAACTTGTGAGAAAATGCAAATATATTGGAAGTAAACCCCTCAGAAATTGACGTTAATTATAGGGAAATATTTCAGGATGATTAGTAGATTTGGAAATTAGGTGGATATTTGTTTAACTTTTAAAAGGGATAATGGTGACAATTGTAATTGCCAAATTTATAGAACATTTTTTCTTTGTCAAAATATGTTTTGTGTGTTTCTTTTTATTTTATTTCTTTTTGTTTTATATGTTGGAATATGCTATGGAGAAAGGGAATAGTGTCAAAATCTGTAGACACTCAAATTATTGTGATTTACTTAGTACTCAATAAAGCATTAATTCATTAAAAGTTTCCAATAGCTGTGGTAATTGTCATTAAATGTTTACAGAAATATGAAACTGGAAATTAAGCAAAGGGAACAAAATTTGGTTGTCGATTTCAGCATGTTCATTTAACAGTTGAATGCTGGACATTTGAGGCACTCCCTTTATGCAGAAGTTTCTAGTATAATTAGTTAACACACAAATTCAATTCTTCTAATTCCTACTAGTTTTTCAAGAAAAATATCAGTTGCAGAAAGTAGAACTGCATTCTCCGCAATGACAAACAATTGCATTTAAAATTCCTTTAAAACAATAAAATATTTTAGGTACACAGATATAAAAACATTTCCATAACGGACGATTTAACGCGATAATAGAATCGCGCAGGGAGTACAGGCAGTTGAGAGCACAGCAAGACCTGCAGTAAATGACCCGCCTACGAATAGAGGTAGGGTTTGAAGTTTATTTTATTTTATCAACTTATCTGGACACATTAGTTACACCTTTATGTTGTCTTAAGTCTAAGGGAATCCTATTTATGTGCAGACAGGTTCTTTAGCTCATGAGTCCCTTATCAGAAAATTAACATTTACCTTCGAAAAGTATATTATGCATCCAACCTGCTGCACCATGTACATATCTAAGCGTAAAGTACAGAGCTTTACTGATTAATCTACAGTGCTGAAATAAACGTACACTACCTAAAGTTCTTTGGTCACGTATCTTTTTTGTTTTTCTTAATACAAGAAGTGCCAACATCACGCTAACTAGTACGATCATCACTAGTAATTTTACGGTTTTTTTTCATTATTCATTTTTTTCATTATATATATGGGGAATCTGAAAATAATATAAAATTAGATAAGTTTATTTTCCTCTTGTGGCAGAGTCATTTAGACTTCACTACTGGAATTTGTACGACTTATTTTGACATATTTTATCCGTGTGCTAAAATACACAATTAATAGAATTTAGAGGTTGGAGCATTTAGAACTATTTTATTTAAAGCTTATTTGTTGCCTATGTTATATAAAAACTTAAAATATTATCATGGTATGATATTTTTCTTAATAATTAAACTTCAACGCTTTAATGTTAGGCCTAAAAACGTCACTGGAGATCTCAAGGCAATTGATGCAATAGTTTGGTCTCTAGAAACACACACGTGCAGAAAAAAATGTAATATTGAGAAAATGTCCATCAAAGAAAATTTTGTCAAAAAATAGCTCAAAACTCCAACCCAGAATAATGCATACCTGCGCTATAGTCGGTATCTGTTCTGACTCTTAAGAATAGCCAGCATCAAGCACGAAATTTTCTCCAGAACCTTTTAACTTGATTAGTTTAAACGTTTTATAATTTTGAAGTAGATTTTTGTTATAAGCAGAATTTTTTAATCTATGCAAATGTATTTTAACACTACTTTATCTGTAGTACTGCATTTAAGTTGATTTTTATAATTTATTATTTGTTTAAAAATGGAAATTGAAAGGTTGAAGTGCGCAGAATTACTTTATTCAAATTTGAGTAATTCTGTACAATTATACGCAAGAAATACAAAGATATAAAACAGCAAATTAATACATTTATCATTTAATAAATATTAGACTCATTTTTCGTCCTCTTCATATATAATAAAAACATCCTTTTGTAGACTTTTGTAGTCTGTTCTGTTTTAGGGGGGCCATCATCATGCAAAGATTACACAAACCCCCGTTTGGCGATTACCATCCGTTGAACTCTTTTGAGGCCAGCCACCAAATCCAAAACACCTATATTATATCTAATTGTCATGTCCGACCTGGTCAAATATCAAATAGAAGTCATAATTTATGCAATCAATGTCATCATACATTTCCTCCTTATCGGAGTCTGTCTCTGACAGATCTGTTGCCTACTAGACTTTCTTCTTTTTGTTTCTTGTTTCTTTTCTTCATCTTTATTTTTCTTTCATCCATTTTATTCTTTTCCTTCTATTGTTGTTTCATATAACATTCTAATTTCTGTTTCCTAGATTTCCCTTATTTTTATTCTCTGCCACTCAATGGAGAAACTATTACTTTAACTTTTGAGCAATCGCCAATCTCCTCTTTAGTTATTTTGTTCAGCAAAACATCATTAGTCTGAATTATAAAAAGTTCCAGCCCTAGGTTCTCTAAATTATATCCATCTGCTATTTCGGTCTCAACTTTAAATAGAACAGTCTATTAGAAGCAAACAAGAGATGAAAACCAGCCTTTCTGAATTTGTTCGGAATAATCGGCGGAAGAGAAATCGTCTTTTTTTTTAATAGTGTTTAACGCCCGTTTTAACTACTGAGGCATCACAGACGATGAACACCGATGATACACGAGATGATGAACTTGGAAAGAATGTTTTTAAGGAAGGAAGCGTTCCAGGCCTTAGTTTAGGTACCTCCCCGACATTTGCCAGACAGACTGAGGAAAACCGGGACAAAACCTCAGTCAAGGAGGATGGTCCTGGTGGAAATCGAACCCAAAACCTTCCACTTACGAGTCCGCGCCCTAAAGACTTCGACTACCCGTGATAGTAAAATAGAATTCTGACATAGCTATATCCATGATAGCAGCTTTAAGCTATGCTCTGTATAATTGTTCAGATAATTTATATTGAACATGGATTTTTACAAAAGATTGCACTTTTTAAGTTTCCAGTTTTCATTTGTAAACGAATTGTGAGCACACAAATGCTGAACCCCCGACTTTCGGCTCTTACTGACATTACAGACTTTATCACTTGTGCTGCATCTCTTAAATGATTTCGAGTGTAACTTTCCTTCGTCATTAAACGCGTGGCTTTCTTCTGTATCTGCAATAAAAAAGCATACACACATCGCTAAAATCGATCTATACCTACATCAACTACTTCACAACAAAGACAAACCCACGGGTGGCCGAGGTCGTTAAGGCGCGGACTGGTGAGCGGGAGGTCTAGGGTTCGAATCCCTTCAATACCGTCCTCCCTGATGGAGGTTTTTTCCAGGTTTTCCTCAGTCATAACTGGCAAATGCCGGGGATGTACACTAAACTAAGGCCTGGAACGTTTCCATACTTAAAAAATCCTTTCCCAATATATCATTTCATGTATCATCAGTGTCACCGCCTGTGGTGCCTCAGTAGTTAAAACGGGCGTTAAACATGGATAAAAAAAAATTAGGACAAAATTGCCTGTCATGACAAATTTGATAAAATCGGCTATGCTATCTTTAATCTGGATTCATTTTAAAGTATATTTAAAACAAATAATTCTAGTTAATATATAATAATAAACAACACAGTTAAAATATAAGATTATTGCACACACATTAGTTTTTCAGAAGAAACACACTGCAACAAAGTGGAGTACAAAATGTAATCGTGCTTTAACACTTAGCATATAATGGTGTCCTCTTTCATGAAGTAGGCTCTTGAGTTTTAGAAAAGTAGCGCTGAATTACCCCCTTGAGCAGAATTCGCCCAGCTGCCTATAAATGAAATGTAATCTGAGAAAAAATGCGGTTCGAGCAATGGACAAACAGCTCAAGTCAAGCAAGAAACATAGTTACAATTTTAAATACGACATACTCTAAATAACCGTTGTTCTACATGGCCAGTTGCGGTTTTTTAGGATACTGATAATGGTTTGAAATCTTAAAAGAACATTATTCGATGAAATTCCTTAAAAATTATGACTTATTACTGCTGTAAAACAAAACAAGAATTATTTACAAAATCTTAATGAATGCTCAGTGGTGAAAATACCCAGTATAGTTCTTCTAGTGTTAAATTGCATATGATGTGAATCATTTTGGTACGAAATCTTGTAGTTGGAAAAATATTTATAAGGGAACCATGGACTCCTAAAGTAAGTGTCGAATAATACTTAGTTTTGTAATTATGCGGCGTATTTAAAAAAAAATAAATTGAAAAAGTTGCTTTTAAAATGCCATTTTTACTCTTCTACTTTTATGCAAGGTCACCATTTCTTACCAAACACATTGTGGACTTAGTGAAAAGCTTTTGGAATTCCTATGCATAAAAATTGAATCAATTTACCTCCGCCACTTTCAACACTTCGTTGATTTTACAGAATTTTACGCTGATTCCAAACTTTTTGAGAGAGTTGGATACTCTTATTCTGCCAACGAATCTGAACAGAATTCACTATCTGCACAAACGTCCATCTACACTGCCAAAATTCTCTTCATTTATGCTGCAGCTGAACACGAACTACTCCGTTAATTTAGTAATATTTGATGCTGGCGGACTCTTAAGATTGCAACATTCCATGTAGAGCAACAATGATATTCTCCGCATGGTGCCCGAATCCATTACAGCGGGTACATAGGTACCTTTCTGCAGTTCAGAGTCAACAATGAAATTGTAGATCTGTTTGCAAAAAGAACATCACCGGACAGATTTAAAGTTTCCAACCACCTTAACAAGATTTCATTTAACGTTTACTAGATAGCACTACCAACTTGGATCGATGATTGACAATCAAATATACTACCAAAACTTTGATTCTCAGAATGTAATATTACACGGCGACATCAGACAATCATCCTAATACATAAGTTATTACTTATTGCTTCTCGGTGATAGTCTGCAGTGTTCATATGATTCACCCTAAATTGCTGTTTGACCTAAATCACATTCTGTTCACATGTATGCAGTACACCAAACCCGTGCCGTATTTTATAGGTGTTTTCAATATTTATTATTTCCGTTTCCTCTTACTCCCCTACATGTTGCAATACACCAGTTTATCTGGCACTCATCCACTTTTTGCAAATACCCATATAAAGCTGTGATAATGTCAGTTTGATCTTTGCTTTCACTACATTTCTCAATTTCTAATTGGTATTATAGCATGACACACACACGACTTTCAACTTTAGTTTTAGTTCCTACAACAATTTTTTGGCTAAATTGTCTCGGACCAAAGGTCAATAAAATTAAAAAGCATAATAAAACTCTTCATCTTCAAACTTTTGATAACTGATTCACTTCTTAAAGGGTCCCAAGGATATGTACGCGCAAAGTATTTCCCTTACGAAACATAGCCTCTGTATACTAACTCCAATTCTCAACTTGCTCGTGGTGGACGGGCTAAATCGAGAAACTCGGCTTGAGGTTGTGGTATTCAATCCCTTCGGCAAGCTGGTGAATAGATGAGAAAGGGGGTGGGAGAGACAATCTTCCTCTAGGAAATAAAATAACAAGCCCATACTCGAAGAAACGGGGAAGATCTCAATAACATTTTTGGTAGATGTGACAGAGCTTGGATGGAGCTACTACACGAGAGTACATGCCTTAAGATTCTAAAGAGGTATTCCAATCATCAAGGTACTCAACGCAGGGTTGGTAGCCCTACTTGGGGAATCTTTTCTTGACTGCTTACAAATGAGAATAATAACTTTGAAATGAGATCCCAAGGATTCAAATTATAGAGGAGTTAAATGTTTTTAATTTAAACAAAATAATAGCGCAAAAGACACTGAACTGATATAAGTCTATTAAAAGAATGAACACAGGACGTAATACAAGCCAAACACTGGATTACAAACCTAATGCTCGTAGGAGTATAATCACCCGAAAAGATAGGAAAACTTATTCCATTGTAACCAGAACTGTCTTAAATGAAAGTTAGCTTGTATTTTTTTTACCAAGGGCATTGAACATTTTTACTGAATTTTTTAAAATCTATTTTTCTCTTCTCAGAAAAAAGCAAGGTAATTTTTTTTTGAAGAAAGATCTATAAAATCTCACACAAGCTGCACACATATACATAAGAATTGCGATGGAGCAGTATTTCTTAGCTCCAGCGATTAGGGATAATATGAAATAGCATAATTAATTGTGGAATCCTAAACATTAATCAGTCACTATCAGTATAAATTAAAGTAAAAGTCTTAGACATACCTCAGAGACTCTCTATCATACATTTGTGCAGTAACTTTGAAAAATTATATAAATCCGGACCTCGCAACTTTGCGTCCCCTCTATACAAAGGGACAGAATAGCTAGGTCATAAAAATTCCGATCCAGAAATACAGCTAGGAAGGGCGAGCCGGAAAACCTTGAAAAAAGACGCAACTATAACAAAGCATAACGGAACATGTTTGTAACACAAGAACAACTTGAGGGGGAGATATGAGAGAAGTAAAAGAAACAAGCCTAGGAGTTCGTTAGTAGAAGGACTCTTAGAGAAATCGGCGCCAAATTGTAGCCTATAGAGAACGAACCGGGAACCACGTGCTTCTCATATAGCCAACCTACGAGTAGAACTTAAAAAGACGCTCCGAGAATTTGAATATAAAATTAAAGAATGCACATGAGACTGACCGACTGAGGAATTAATAAAAGTCATGGGAAACCGAAAAGCCCATCAGTTTCAGTCTTTAGTCAGTCACGCAGTGCAGTCATTCAGTAGTTAGCAGTTGCCGTCGTTCAGTTGACAGTTGGTTAGTGTTACTTCTTTTCAGGCAGTTCGAGTTAATTATTCGGCAATTGTTCAGTTCCAGCTACCTAGTTAGTTAGCAAGCAGTCAGTTACTAGTTAATCATACAGTCCGCAGTTAGTTCAATTCTAGTAGACTTAGCTCCTTCATAGTCAGATAGTTCGAGGTTCTCTTCTGGCAAGAAAATATACTTTATATAGATAAAAGGGATTCATCGTCTTTGTGTAACTGTAAAATAAACAATTCTCAAAATAACTTATGTGTCTCTTGAAGTGAAGAAGAGAGTGTTCCCTGTCCACATCCTGTCTCCCTGGTAACGTGCACTAGAACGGCGTCATAAAGCATTTGGACATGTATTGAGAGCAACATATCAAGAAACGCTTCAACAATGCCAAAAAGTGCTTGAACGGGACGTGCGGGCGACAAATGGCAATAGGTGTTTTCTCTAAACGAGATTTGGATGAAACAAACCGATCTTATCTAATGCATTAAAAGATGCACTCAATTTCATCCGATAAAACAAACATTTTCGAAGAAATGTACGACTGTTACAGGTTTTATTACCCCCGGGAATATCTCGGGATTCACAAAATTGCAAATGATGTCAAGGTAGTTGCAGCATATTTCCAAATGAAACTCGTGGACCTCATTTTCCACGAAGAGTTTCTTCTGTTGTAGGTAACGTCACCTCAAAAGTTGGATTCACATGGATAACACTCCCAGCATATTGCCAGATCATCCCGCGTTTAGCACCGAAAAGCTGCTGAGACTGGTGTTCTTCTAATATCCTTTAAAATAATCTCTTTGAAGTAACCAAATGCGTTACCCATGGTGGATTTTTGCGAGTTTGGTTTGTTGAAGGAGAGTCATCATTGAGGGTCTTTGGAAAGTCTGCCAGGAGTTTTGGGTTAACATTCCTCTTTCTACGCTGCGACGCAGCCTTGTGTAATTAAAATTGTGTATAGAGTAATAGTTGAGTCCCACATCGAGCAAAACCGGTGGTGGCGAAAGGAAATATCTCCATGAAACAAGGTCCTTCCATAACTGTAGCAATCCTTCGTACAACTGGATTAAGGATATCTTCAGTGTTTGTAAACTCGTGACAGGTTATTTTCAAATAAATTATGAAAACATTAAAATGATATTTTTTACAGAATTATGGGAGTATATAAAACTAAGACTAGTAGATATAAACTAGAAGCTTTTTGGAATGAATATATGAATCTTTAAGTGAAATGTAAAACTAAACAAAAAATACAAATAATACAAAACACTGGTAATGTGCCAGCAGCAGAAACCTAAACGTTTTGGACATGCAGCAATATATTATTTCCCCTAAATTATTTTGAACTTGACCCCAGACGTCCTGCAACAAAGATCCCTATAAACGTTGTATCATGCAGCTTGAGATGATGGCGCCCTGGTATGCAAATGCAGCATCTCCCACTGTATACCAGTTGGGAGGACTTTGATCTTCTCTAAAAGGTGATGGCATGTCTAATGTTTCAGATTTATGGGACCGCTTGTTTGGCCGACGGTAGTTGTTGCTAAAACAGCTATAGAATGCTCATATCTCTTAGGCATATTAGATAAACGGTGCGGGCTGCCACCGACACACAGGGTTCAATGATCTAAGAGGTCCTGGTGCAGAAGTCCATATGTTCAAGTTCACAGAACAAGTAATGGGCGGTTTAGGATGATGAAATATTCACTTAATAAAGTTTTTTAATGACTACTGTTCTGTGATCATTGTCATTGAATATCTTATAATATCTAATTTTAAGATCTAAATAATCAAGAAAAACAATGTTTTGGACTCCCAAACAACATGTGATGCAATATTTGAAAATTAAAGTTAATAATAAAGAAAAATAGATAAAATCGTAAAAGTGGGTACCAAAAAGAAAAGAATATTCACCAAATGTTCCTAACTATTTTTCCTTTATCAGCTGGTCTTGGAACTTGTGTATATGCCGTGAATTATTTACAGAAACGTTTTACATTAATTATATTAACTGTGCACTTTAAGTGAAAATAGTGTTTTTTTAAAAATAGAATTATTTTATTGCCAATATTTTAATTTTCTATACTATCTTAAAACTGCTGAACTGGCTAATTATACTGCAAATGGGGCCTTTTGCTTTACTACCCACGTTCTAGATGTTGTATAAGGTCTATTAAAATCAATCGGGTCTAATACGTTTTTAAAATTTGGCTTTATCTGCATGTTTTTGAACTTTATCTCCCTCGAAGTAATCTCCGCTACTATTGATAGGGCTCTCCCAACGGCGAATGAACTTCTGAAATCAGTCCTGATATGCATTTTTCGAGATTGTGCGAATTTTGTTTCTCTCCTCAGCTGGGTCGAATCCTCATTTTATCGTGGATTTCAGTTTTAAAAACTAGAAAACAAAAATATGTACTAAAGGTGCCGAGTCAGGAGAGTATGGAGGATGGGTACAACAATCATCTTATTTTTTGTTCTAATTCGCGAACAAGAACTTATGAATGCGCTGGTGGCACTACTGTGTTGCAGGATCCATGAATTGTCTCTCCTTCAATGTTTTCTCGAATATGTCTCGGAACATCTAGGTAATAGCAGCCATTTATAAGTTGACCCTCCGGAAGAAATTCGTGATGATTAATATGAATAAAACCGTCAGATGAACTTTAACGTTTGACCTGATTGGGCTATTTTTTCGATGTAGAAGATTTTCCACCCGCTGTAATGATTGTACTTTTCGTTTCAACATTATTAACATACTAGATCCATGTTTCATCACTATTGAATATTTAATTCTTAAAAGTTGCATGCTCAGTAGCGCAACGCCGTTTTTGTGTCAACAGCCGAGAGACAAACGTTAATACAACTGGATACATATCGAGCTATTCTGTCATGACTTCATGACACGAATCCACAGAAATGTTTTATTTGTCAGCAAAGAACTCAAATGGACAAGATCTTAAACCATGGGAATCAAACCTCGAAAGACTGCTGAAAAACTGCATCTACATTAAATATGTCCGTTAGGAGTTTGCAGAGGAAATACTATTTCTTTTCACAAATAGAAATCACCGCCACGGGTGCCCGAGGTCGTTAAGACGCAGACTCGTGAGCGAATAGTCTGGGGTTCGAATCCCACCAGGAACGTCCTCCCTACGAGTTTTTTTCCAGATTTTCCTCAATCATGACTGGCAAATGCCGGGGAGGTACCCTAAACTTAGGCCTGGAACGTTTCCTTCCTTAAAAAAAATCCTTTCCCAATTTATCACTTCATTTCATGTATCACCAGTGTTCACCGCCTGTGGTGCCACAGTAGTAAACACGGGCGTTAAACTGCATTCAAAAAAAAAAAAATTAATAAAACACGCTTTTACGTTAAAGATCTATAATTCAACAACAATCAGAAAAAAAATGTGGCAGATGGCCCAGTTCGTTTAGGCACGGATTCATAGGCGGCAAGTCCGTGATTAGATTTCAGCAGAATCGTCCTCTCTGAATGATGATTTTTTAAAGTTTTTCTCAGTCCTTTTAAAAGGCAGATGTCTAGAAGATGCCCTAAAATATAGCTTGGAACGCTTCCTTCCTTTAATTTTTTTTCCCAATTTATTATTTTATTTCATGTAGCAGTACTATCCTATAATGCTTCAGCAGTAACAATGGACGTTATGCGTTGATAAAATGGGGTAATATTTAAGAATATTTAAACTATTGTAAAGATGTTCATAATAAAGTGAAGAAAGAGAATTAAAATTATATTATTTTTTGAAATAAAATGTTCGGAAATATCAATCATTATGCTCCGAAATGCCTTTATTATGAAAACAGAAATTTCGAAATAAACATTCTTCTGAATTTCATTCTATTCATCTTTACCTGTTCATTTTATTTGAGAGAAATTATGTTACTATGCACCCTTCATTTTGCTTAAAGAAGCACAATCAATTTATTGATTTCTTTACTTAGTGGATAGAAAATCAGTTTTAATTTTAGATATGCATAAAATAATGTTGTGTGTTAAACATACCAAATTACAAATTAGATAATTGTAAATTTATACAATAAATTAACAAAATTAGGAAATATTATATTTGTTTGAGTATCAATTTTAAATTTTTATACTAAATTGTAACATAATACGTGTTAAAGAGTAACAATTTATTTGCACAAATATTGTAACTGGCTTTGTTCAAAACCTAAACAATAAAAATGTCAAGTTTCGTTTAAAGGACTTGAGATTTTCATTCACTATATTATTGAATTTTTTCAGATATAAAAAAATAATGAACATGGTATCATATATATTAGTGACTTCCATTATTTCATATAAATTACTCTAAAATGTTTCTGTTATCATAAAGAAATATTTACAAATATAGGAAATGTGTTTCAATAAAAATTCATATTTCATTTTAGTTGTAGTTGAATTATTTTTAAAAACTCTGCACATTATACATCTGATTTTGTTTATTGGTGCAATAGTCTTCCTTTTACTGCATTTTTAACGGGAAAATAATATTGTCAACTGAAACACACGAAGACAACATAATTATTAAGAAAAATTCTTCAACAGTAAACTGTGAACATACCTGGAAACGAAAGAACAACACTTGCGTATAATCTATCCCTATCGCAATATGACTTTTTTAACGAAATACAAGATTACTAACAAGATATGTCTGAAAATGTCAAGCTATCAACTGTAATTTCTACCATTTTCTTTCCCCCCTTCCAGCCTCCCTCTTTCAGGTATTAATCATAATTATAGGAGCATTCTCTGCATTTTAATCTTACAAGAGAAGCTGGAAATAACATATTTGCTTTATAAATCAATTAGAACAAAGTCTTCCATTAGTTTTTTAAATGACTTCTTTTAATTTTATTTTGAAACCGTACTAAATTGAATTATTGTTCAGTAAGCCGGATGTTAATGCAAGGGTCTCGATTTTACATAAAGCTCACATACACACGAAGCCCAAGGACAAAACAAGTTTAATTCTGTTTCGTTTTCTTCAACATATTTCATTTTGAGCATTAATAGTGTCAAATTACTGTTATGTGAACGAGAATATTGCTGTCTAAAAGGCATTTTCTAGACACAGCTAATCATTATGATATTTTCTGCTTTTAATACCCGGAAGTGTTGAGTTATTGCAGTCAATAAAGAAAATGACCTTTTATTTTTGGTTATTAAGCTTGGACACTAGCCCATTCTCTAGTCATGTGTTTTTAAGCCTTCTTCCTGGTTAAGTGCATTTTGTGCCTTACGAAATATAGAATTATACATGTCAAAAATTGAACATCCAAGAATATCACAATAGGCAATTTATCATTAGGGTTTAGGCACTAAGTATCTGAATGTAACTTGCTTCGATTCCCGGCAAAGACAAGCTTCCCTTAAAAAGCAAATATGGAAGTCAAGTTTAACTTCTGTAACCAAATAGAACATTTTCATGAAAACAGAAACTTAAATTAGGTATGATTACTACTTTTGGTTGCATGTTTCAAAACTATAATAGGGATAAATTAAATATTGTGAATGAAAGAAAGCCTGAAAAGCTATCCAACATGTTCGTTCAAGATCTTTTACTCATTAAAATTGAATTGCTGTTACAAGTGTATGCCTAAAGTAAACAGACAATAACTGAAGTTGAAAAACTAGAAAAAGATATATTAAAAAGCTAAATATACATTTATTTATATAAGAATGGAATAGTAAGGGTCTACTGGAAAACTGGATTTTTATAAATTTTATAATTCAAACGACACCTATTGTTTGTAGATGGACTGTCTTAATAAATAAACAATTAAAACAAACTTGTGGTATGAAACGGTCTTACGCGCTTTACTTTGGTTCCTGACTCATACATTACCCTCTTTCTCTCCCTTTCTGATTACCTGGACACGTCAGCATGATACGAGTAGGCCTTGTTTGCCACAGGATCAAGCTGATCAAGCGTTCACAAAACCGGCGTTGTAGTCATTATGGGTAGCGTGCTCATAGTTCTTTCCTCAACACGCGGAAAAAATACCCCAGCGGGGCGCGTTCGACTCTTTATTCTAAAATTCCTGGGTATTCTTCATCGCGTATCCTCCCAGTGACCTAGGAAGAATATAGTTTTGAAACGTTTTATGATAAGGTTCTTTACTGTATTATAATGACTTAAAGTTTTCTTTTACTATAGCTTTTAGTCAGCAAGAAACGTGCATCTATAAGCGAATATCTCAAGGCTGTTGTAATGTAGAATGATATGTTAATGGTTTGGCGAGTTTAAATGAGACCGAATGAGCGTAATCAATGGGGGACATTCGGAATTGGAAAAAAGTCTACAACATGGCGCTGAGGATCGGAGACTAAAGATGCGAGAAATTGCTGCAGCTTAGGGAGCTTATGCGCATAATGTTTTCCACAATCTTCAAATGATAAGCTATCGGCTAGCTGGATACTGTGTTTGCTAAAAATTGACCAGATAATAAAACTAGTTTTCACTTTCGCATAAAATATGCAGCTGTTTAAAACGCAATCCAAGGAATTTCGAAGACCGTATGTGACGGTCGATAAAGCATGCATCCACTACATGAAAGAAAGGAGAAACTGTCGAAACGTTGGTTATAACGGGAGGCAGTGTTCCAAAGAAGGCAAAACAATTACCTCAGCAGAAAGGCGATGGCGTAATTATTGTCTTTTTGGAAAAGGGTGGAAACCCTAGAGGAGAGAGAATTCCACTTCAGGGAGTAGCGCCCCTACCCTCACCATCTACAGGTCCTCCTGACCCGGGAAGTAATTCATGTTAAAAATACTATCCACAAGGTTACTTGGGCTTTTTAGCTATAATGAAGTAAATAGTATAAGGCAGGATTTGGGCACGCAGAGTTCAAATCTTAAGTTATATTATGCCCGCAAAGTACGTAACAAAGGTTCCCAGTGTGTTATCGATCAAGGGCGTTATTTTATGCCGACTCTGGATTGTTATCCGCCACTTAGAAATGAAGTAATGTGGATTGCAACCTCTAATTCGGCTCACCATCCTTGGTCTAAGGATCAAATTGATCCAAGAATCACCCGAATATTTGCCTATATGAACAATGCTACCAATGCCTCTTTGCCAAAGGATGAAAATGAAACAAGCTGTTATCTCCAACCAGAAAGCACAGTTATCTTCTGAAGAGCGAAGTTTTGGAGCGGAAATTCTCATGTCTGGGAGAAAGTACTCTAAATTCAGACTCAGGGCAGTTGGGACTCTATAAACAGGGGAACGAACCTCGAACAAAAACGCTCATCCTCCAGGCTGGAGGTTTTACAGGGGACTGGTTACATAAAAACGCACCCATTAAGCCGCAGCAAATAACAGGACAGAGATGGGCTGATCAACTCCGAACGAGGAAATAAGTATCCATATTGGAAGAAGAAGAAAAACGACGAAATCAGTGAATATTTCGCTATGTCACTGGAGGAAATAAAGGACGTGGAAATGAATGGTACTAATTTGGCTAAGAAAAAATCCTGTTCCATCTCAAAAAATGCGCCAGGGAAAATGTCTGTAATTGCGATCTCAAAGTGAGAAATGATTTCTCATTCTCCTCTTCGGATTTGATTCCTAAGGGTTGTCGCCATAACAAATGCGCATTTTGCGCAGTTGAAGAAATATCGGTATATGGATGGAATAAACAAATTATAAAATAGCTAGAGTAAGTACATAACTTTGAAAGGAAATTATGGTAAGAAATAAGTTTTTTCTAAATATATTTTTTTATTTACTTTTGCACGTACTTATAGTACAGTCTTCGCAGCGTACTATAGTCAGTATACTTCAACTCGCCTCCCTCCTTGTCATGTCATAGAACGTCACTTTCCGAACCTATTTTCCTACCTATCTCACGCCATTATATATTCTTTCGGGAATATGGTTAGATAGTAGACTGTAAATCAATACCTTTTTATGTAAACATAATTTTAAACAAGAATCAATACGTCATGTGGGTACGCAATTTACTGGGAACTTTACTGATTAACGGCCTACTTTCAGAACTGCAATTCACGAATTTGGTTCAGTGCAAAGCAACAATTATAAGCGAGGGAAGAAAATTATATGAAATTGGATAAAATCTCAAAGGTTCAGCAACAAACCCATTTCCGAAGTTATTACAACAAGAAATGCAAAAGAAAACTTTACGGTGTCGTACTTAGTAATGTTATTCCGAAACGATGCATGTTTAATTGAGAGGATAGTTCCAACATCTCCAGACAATTCTATCCACATTTTAGGAAGCATATACTCTGTCTCAGAAATCTGTAGAGCAACAGTAAGAAAATATGCCCACTGCCCAAGTAGTTCCATACGACGACTGGATCAATGGACTCGTGAGCAGTACAGGGAACGCATAGTGGAAGCAACTCGAGTGCAGAAAAGCAGTCATTTCTCTTTAATGTAGCTGCTGTTAACTGTGGTAAAGCTGGATTTGTTCTGCGATCAGAACAGCAGCCTATAATATTGAGACTCTATGAACATAATCCACAAATCCAGTTCGGCATGTGCAATGTTAAAACTCTTTAATGACATAAAATTGTCTCCATTTGTTGAAGCTAAGGCAAATTATTTCTTTTAGGACCATCTTCTGGGTGGTTCATCATGTATTGGAAGTTCTTCAGGAAAAAATTCTGGGGGCCCAAGTTAGAACAATTAATTTGATATATGTTATTTAACAACAAAAGAACGCTTCCCTGCTGTAGTGGTAGCGTTTGAGACTACAAATCCTGAGATCCTAGGTTCGATTTCCAGTCAGCGAAGCTGTCTGGTTTGGAAATTTTCGGAGGCTTTTCTTCCCTAAGAAATGAACACCAGACAGCATTAATCAAGAACTTCGATCTCATTTTCTCCATCATTTCATTCATCCCTACAGACTTAAACCTTTACCTACAGAATTCACGTTTAGAATTGACAGAGGTCGCGATAAAAATAATTATCAAAGAGATAATGAATAAAGAATATAATTAAAAAAGTGAAAAGAAATGACCATTTCTTTGTGAGTGTTTTAAAGCTACCAGCAGCGCACACTCCTTGACTCTGATCACTCGCTCTCTCTGCTCTCTAACGGTATCGCAGCTTTGCGCCAAGATCTTCGGATGGAATATAGTTTAAGTATGAACAGCGCTGGCTGTAACACATAGTTGGGAGGTATTACATTATATGAATAAACAAGGTTAATACCTAAACCCGGTTTTTGCTTCAGGAGAAAGGATTCACGTTTAACAATGATTAAACATCTAGAAGGAATGAAATATAACCGTATCCATAATAGAAGCCTGGGCTTGAAGTATGCTTACTGCAATATAAGTAGAATATATAAGAAAATAAAGTTTTATTGTAATTGATAAGAGTCACAGCTTTTGTAAGCAATAAATGAGTATTAGCACTGTAACATACATGCAACGCCGGTTTTGTGAACGCTTGATCAGCTGGATCCTATGGTATAACAGTTTATAAACCATTAAACATAAAACAATAGAGATTAAATTCTTTTGAATGTTTACATTTTGGCACAAAAGTCTGAAATAGCAAGCCATTTATGCAAGAGTACGTCCACAAATCCACACAAACACTTCCTATGTGCAGAAATATCATAACATAATTTAACTTCTGAAGTCTATCTTTCTTAAAAGGGATTTACATGTGAACTCGTCCCAGACAAGTTACAACACTTAACGCGTCTGAAAAGAATGATAGTTTTACAACTATCATAGTAATTTGGCCATCTTTACATCTCCCAGTCAGGCCGAGAACTTCTAGAACAGCCCTCGTTTAGTTGAGAACCACAAGAAAACGCGGTTTTCTCTGGGAAAGTATTTTTATGAAAACATTCGTTGAGACGTTTATGGAGTGTGGAAATATATTAACAGCTGTTCAGAGATTGATAATCTCATCTATTTCATAAACATAGATAGCAACTACTTTTATTTCATTTTCTCAGTTAATTTAGATACGACACAAATTATATTCGAATAGATTCTATATTAATATAAAATATACATTATATAAAAGCAATTCAGATCTGTATTTCTTTCAAACTATTAATCCTAATAAAAACGAAAGGAACTGTAACTTAAAGAAAGACATAATCTTATTGGTATATACCTTAAAAGTTAAACTTAAAAAATGTAAGATTAAATTGCTTTCAAACTAGGTGTTTTGGAGAAAAATGTTACTTAAAAATGAGGTCCCCACTTGAAAATGTTTTGCGAAACGCAAATCTAAGGCGTTGACACTCTATTGCCCCTCTGTTGCTAAGTATTTTAAAAAGCTCACAATTCCGTAAAAGTTATTGTCCTGAATTATTACAGAAAAATCCATCAATGAGGAACATCGCTGACCATATATGGGGTTTCTCAATTTGAACGATATGATGGGTGCTTCTCTATAGGCGGTGTTACTTATAACTTTCCAACTACACTTCTACAGCATATCTGCCATCAACTTCCCTGCGTAGAGAGGGGTAGTGTCCCGCAAAACGAAAGATAGTCTCACAGCAAGACAGACAGATTTTTGAGAAATTTTCTAAGGAATTTTGAAGGAAGTCATTGCTATAAATGACTGCGACATGTATTTCGAATGTATTTTGACTAGATGACACCAAGGTGATGAGATAAAAGTTCATTTATTTGATCTTGATGGAAACTATTTGAGAAGGACGAACTTCTCATTTCACATAATTATGGTTTCAGCCGATTAGACCTCCAAGTTTCATCAAAGGTAACAATTGTTTCAGCCCGGCATCACCGTCAGTGAAAAACATTTGCTTCAGTGCTGTTCACAAGTTTGTTTCATTTGTCGCAATGCCTGAGGACTGCGCATACGGAACTATGTTTATACTATTATTGAAGTAACTAATTGTTCAAATTGATTCTTCATTTCCCTTAGCCACATTGCATTCCTTTGAATCTGTGTCTTAAAATATGCAAGAGAAACGTAAAAATCTGTGAGGTAAGGAGGGGGGAGGGAGAGAGAAATAAAACACTGAAGTATGCAATTATTTGGAGTAATAAGATGAAACACTTAATAGTACTATCACAGCTATAATAAAAAGAAGCAACAATAATTTCCTTTCATTATATTCTTCTGAAATGCTACAGGAAGCCAGAGCTCTCTCTCTCTAACGAAAGCACTGCGTTCCTTTCGCTTTAAAGACCGCCCTCTGCGACTCTTGAATCTTTAGGGTTGACCTTGCACACCACAGAGATTAACGGTTCCTAGGCGTAACAATAATAATGATAGACCTACCTAGGGCAACGGTGCACGTTTTAGCAGCGTACAGTAAGCCAAGGAAGTATTCAGTCATCTGCATGAGGTATCCAATGATTTGCTCTGTCATAGAGAGCGGGAATTAGATTAAAATGAATAGTTAATTTTTTAAAAGTAATTTTTAATATGTTGGGACATACTTTTTCTTTATCAAATGTTTTAGAGTTTTCGGTTTTATAAGTAGCTAATGATTATGATTTTTGTTTAACGCAGGCAATTAGTTTCTTTAGTTTGAGGCGATAACTTTAGAACCATCTTCTGCTGACAGAATACTGTCACACTTTTTAACTTCGAGTAAAAAAGGTTAGTATTTATCACTATATTTTCTAGGTTTTTCTACAGATTTTTGATCTCCGATGTTCGAAACGTATGGAGCATATTCAAATCAGCCGACCTTATTTCATTCAGGGGCAGCATTTATAGGAGGTTTTGTGCTGTCCCCAAAAGTATCAACATTTAATTTCCTATAACCATTGCTTAGCGCGTTTTTATTCGAAAAAAAAAAAAAACACCAATGTTTGTAAGGAAATTCTATCTCGCGTCTGGATACAGTATTTACGGCTATTATCTGTAGGAAATTTGTTTTGCAACACGTAAACCATGTCCCGGTGATTTTATGGAGTGTTTTGACCGAGGGAAGGGAGAAGAAGCGGCAGGAGAAACTTCTCAACCAGAAGACCTTCGTATTATTGCATGTACCAAAAATGTCAACTTTGGTAGTGTAAAGAGCCGGAAGTTCAGGCATTTGTTTTGGTTAAAATATACAAGCAAGTAGTGAAAATAGCAGTAATATAGTTGAAATTGGCATTTATTAAAAGTGAAAACTGAGTAATATCACATACCTACTGATGAAAATAGGTATTAAGATACTTGATTATTTCTTTATCATACAAATGACTTATACTTACTTTTATTAGTTACAAGGAACAAGATGGTGTTTTTTTTTAAGGTATCTACTGTCCTAGTCAGGCACCTGTCACAGAATAGTTTTCACCATAGAAAAAGAACGTTCTTCTTGCACTGAAATGATTGGAGCATATTTAAAACAAATTATTTCGAAAGAACTCATACCACTTAAACAGAACACTCATCTTTTAAATCATCGTGGAAATGTAAATGAAGACAAAGTAGTTTGGAATAGTTCTGGCACAGCAAAAGATGCGCAAATGTTTCTGGTTGAGTTTTTTTTTTTTTAATTATTAGATTTATTTACATCTATTACATCTCAGATAATCACCGTCCCATTCAATTCAGGGCGTTAAATAGCGATAAAATTTGCTCAGAGATCTCTTCTTTAGGCTTGAGGTTATTTTACGTGTCGTAAATCTACGGCATGGGACTGTCGCACTGAACACATTGTAGGGATGATTTATTGCACAGTTGTACCGCTCTCATCTTATTCGCTTGCAATTGTTTGTTACATTTATGCGGCTGAGAAGTTGCCTCCCTCATACATTTCCTAGAATTGTCTCGCGCAGATCGATACAAGGTCATTTTCGCGAAGACTTTTCAAAACTACAGAACTTCCTGTATTCTCACTATTTTCTGGTATTAGTATGCCGGAGGTAACCGTGCGTTCCTATCACTATTTAAAGAGTTTAAGCGAATGAGTTGAGAAAGTTTTTGACTAGTTGAAAATAAATAAATGTTTAGCAAGATTCTAGATAGATATTTATGTGAAAGGAACATATTTATTTTTTATAACTTTTTCACTTCGATATATTGAAATTCTTTGTGATTTTTAAAATGCATAAATAATCGCAGAAAATAAATCGTAATGATTCAAAACGGAAAAAAGCAACAGAAATCAAAGTAGGCAGAAAGGACAAAATAAAAAGTGGCTCTACCGACGGCAAATGTACGGCTACATGTTCATTTCTATCTGAATATCCACCCAGACAGAAAAGGCATTTTGCCTAACTTTCCAGCTAGGACCATGTGTGCTCACAGGAAAGCCTGCAGCTTTATACGGCTGATTGTTGCGTTGCGATATTGATTAAATACTTTAAAAGACTATTAGATAATTATAGTAAAACAGTATATTAATGATAACATATTCATTTATATTAAATATGGGAAAACTTGACTTATTTCAGTTGCAAGCAATGTTATATTTGGAGTTACAAGGCTGACACTATCCAGCAGCAATAATCAGTAGTCGGCTGTTGCTGAATAGCAGGCTAGTGAATTTTAGTGTGAATTCGGAAAATAATTGCGTTATTGGAAATTGTGTCAATTGAATGTAAAGAAAATTAACATTATGTAAAGCTTACATTCTAAGGCTTGTTCTTTTAGATCACTGGAAGAGAAAATTAATATTAAAAACCGGGCAGACCAACTGCAATGATTTCAGATTTTAATCATAGCATCATCGATTAGTTCGTTACAATTTCCTTCAAATGGGTATTTTTAAACCTTACTCACTTATCCCCATAGTCATAACATTAATGAAAGCTCTTCTGGAAGGCTTGTCAAAAAACCTTGGCTTCCGGTTTGTATCATTCTCCCACGTCTCACAATAATCACAGTCTACAGTTACTCATGACAATCGGTGCACTCGGCACGTTCTGGCGACTTCGACACGATGCTGTTTTTGCTCCTACGAGCAAATCTTGAACACAGGCACATTTCGCCATCAAACCTTCCGTTATAATTGAATGTGCATAGTGTTCTGGTCCCACATCTCGTCGCAAACTTCTCAGACGGTGAAATCTTAGGCCTCCATAATCACATTCCGGAACGATGGTCACTTCATCTTTGCATCGGTTAAATCACTTATTTCATTGCCACCAAAAACCTATTAAAACTTCCAAATGGTTTCTCTTTAGGAATCTCCAGTCATCAGGATAAACTATCTGTAGTATCAGTCGACTTGGGTGAAACGAAAATATTACGATAGAGTATTACCCTTAAATTTCCATATACTCCGCCTAAATCACGCATGCATATGGAGGACTTTTCTACCTCTGTACTCAGCTTTGACTCCTTATAATAATTGGAATGCTGGGCAAAAATAATGCATATACTTTTTATAACATTCCTTGTAACTATATTTTAGTAATCTTGTCTTTTATAAGAACTTTCTATCACTTCTGATGACTCCAACGGGTGCCTAGAAAGTGTTTAAGAGTTAGTAATATACTACAGTGTCTTGCGTATTTGTGATAATATGGTATTTTACAGATATTAACTTGAATCGTTAATCACATTATTTATAACAAAAATGTTTTTGCAGAAAGTTATAAAAGCTCTGTGAATTGGGGGGGGGGGGGGGTTGAAGGCGACACAAACGTATTTAAGACTCACCGAAGCCAACTTTTGGAATTTGAAATTTTAAACTTAGAGCCTTAAGATGTTGCAGAAATATTATTCAGGTTCTTAATATTATTTGAAGAAACTTTCAGCTTAATTGGGCAAATTTCACTGTTGTTTTAAACATGTATTTATTTACTACCGATTCAAATCTGTTGCTAAAATCCTATCTTTTTGTACAATACTTTGTAAATGTGTTTTAAATATTATTTTACACTAAAGTTGTCAATGAATTTTAATTATAGCTTTTGATAATTCATATAAATAAAATGTGCATTTAAATACAAAAATCACAGAAAAATTAGTATCTGACTGTACTAAAACATTTTATGATCTATTTTTATTTTCACGCTAAAATGCATGCTAAGTTTTATAATGAAAAATTTATAGAATCTCAAAAATGTTTGATAGAATTAAAGTTTTGAGTAAACAAAACGTATTAAAAGTTAAAACTGAGAAAAACGTGTTTGACAATGCCTAAAAATTAAAGACCAAGAGATGAGGATCTAAAAAGTGCAGGAATTTAAAAATGGTTGATAACACAAACGTTATAAAGACATAAGCATATGGCATTTCTTAGGGAAGTTGTTTGGGATTTAAAGTAATTTTAAGAGCAAACACAAATAATTTTTTTTTACCTAAAGTAATATTTTTTCACTACGGTGTTTCCTTAAAACATTTAGCATTTTCAAAATTACAAAGTGTAAAAATAATTTCTAGTTATATTTTAAAAGAAGTAATTGAATCTTTTTAAAGATTTTCCTTGCAAGTTTTTAGAAGTTAATGGGGCAAATTAAATTATATTGTGAAACAATACTGTGCTACTAGCCACTCGTATTGTTTCTGATAAACTGATATTGTATAAACAGTTCTGTGAAGTTGCTCCTAGATTTGTTAGGGAAGCATGAATGGAGGCCACTTTAAACACATTTTAGGCTAATTTATTTTATTTTAGAAAAAATATACGCTTTCTGGACAGTATAGCTATGAAATAGTTGTTAATTTGTCCATGTTGTAATTTTGTTTATTGATTAATTGTCTTTTGAGGAAATCTCACTATTATTTTTAGTATCCCGTAGCATCCGTTTCTACATTTACCTTATTCTTTCTAGTCAGATACTTATAATTTGCAGTCATTACTTTAAAATTGACTGTGACTAGGTATGGCATTATTTATATTTGCGATGTTGGATTGCATTTTTTTTCGTTGATGCTATTTTAAATATTTACTTCGAAAAAATAGAATTTAATATAATAATATTCTATAATATAAGTGAATATATCTGTAAGAAGTAAAAATATGTAATATTGGGTCAAATTGAGCACTATTTTGATCTTCTCACGCCATTATTGTTGATCCAATTGAACTTGCTTAGCTTCCATTTGTCCCTCTGTATTATTCACTGCAGTGCAACAACTGCTTGTAATGTTTCTAGCATATATAATTGGGATAACGTGTCAATATCTGCACCTGTTTGATGTTTTGACATTTACATGATCCTAGATGAAACGCAATACAGATTGCCTAGATAAGGTTATTTTTTCAGAACTTTTTTCTCCTCCGGCACTTTTAAAAGTCAACAGTCTTAAGGACTAACAGTTGTATTTGTAACATTCGAAATATCCAAAGTAGTTGGTAGGAAGAATGCGCTTATAAAATTAAAGTATGATTAACTTGTATGTACATTCTTAATTTCTAAATTTATTATTTATTATATTTACTGCATATTTGTTAATAGTATTTACTTCAATTTATAAATTATTAAATTATTTTTGTTCGGTTTTATTTACTCTAATTCAGGAATTAAATATAATAAAAATTATAATAATAACAACAACCAGTGCTTTTAAATAGGCTGTCATATACAATCTGATAATACTATACAAAATAACTGAATTCATAAACATTTTACAGTAAACTGTTTGCATTCATAAAATTCAGTTTTTTAAAGTTACTTTAAGTTACTTTACCTCAGTATTGGTGAGCACGGACTTTTGCTGCTGCAGTGAAGAGGAGAAGTAATATATAATTCATTACAAAAATCGCATATATATTAATTTTGCTTAAATAAAATTGTCCCCCTTCAGTACAGTAACAGCAAAAGGTAACAATACATGTTTATAAGCTCTTTACAGAGCCACATAAAAACCCTACATTTATTTCACGACTGCCTCAATGAAATACCGTGTTTTTAGACTTATGAAAACAAATTGGTAGGCTCTTTCAATGCTGTAGTCAATTGCCTCAAGTTGTTGATGCACATCTTCATGCTGTGCGAGATTTTCCGCCTGGACGAAATATCATGAATAAATTATATACCTTTAATGAAAATGAGTCTCACTGGATAGGCTGAAAAACAAGGAAACAAGATTTTCCAAGCTCAATACAACACAAATGGCGGGTAAAACTGTTGAACTAGCAATAATCTTAAATCTAACTTTTGTTTTAGCACAAAAACAGACATGTCTATTTCTGTTTGGGTAAAAACATTAAAAATGACTTCTAATATCATGACTATTGGAGTGATCCATAGTACCTATCCATATTTAATTTCAGCCATCAGCCTACAGGGAGAATGAAATTCTTGATCACATGTTAAATTTATCTTAGGGGAGAATTACTCCGAAATATGCGCCACCGTAGAATAACATAATCATGAACAACAATTTTAAGTACATGTCTCATCTCAGGTTCTATCAGGAAAGTTGACAAAGCTATTCACTGCAAGAAGCAGCAAACTCTTATTTTGGATTCTAAAGAGCATTTTCAAATCAACATACTCTAAGCTAAATGCGTCAGCACAGAAAGAAAGAAAGAAAGAGAGAGAGAGAGAGAGAGAGAGAGAGAGAGAGAGTGCAACAATACGAGCCTTTCATCACTGATTGTTATTGTTATGGCATCCCTTTGGTAACAAGTGCTCTCACAAAATGTTCCTAGATTACTAAATGCCTTAACATGTGTTAAACAAATTAACCATAAGTATAATAACAAAATTCTCTGATTGAATCATCTTTACTTTAGCCCTTGATTATTTCTATTTTTTTTTTTTTTTAAATTTAGAAACGTACTTTAGAATTAAGCCACTTATGTTCTATACAGTGTTTGGGCCTCTGTTTGCTCATTGATTTCTCATATGGTGAGGAGCCATTGTCCCATTGAGTTTAGGTCTATAATGTTTCTTATTTTACAAGTTTAACACAATTTAACTAGAAGGTTCAAGTGCTGAGTCTGTTAAGTTTTTGTATTATAAGTTTCGTATCACTTTTATTATTGGCTTCGGTTGTTCTCTTCTTTCTATAGCTCTGTTCCCAGGCTCTTCCAGGTACTGCAGTTCCGTGCTACGCTGGTCCAGTGTGTCCAGGCTGCTTTCCTGAAGGAGTCTGCCAACCTCGTTTTCGGTCTCCCTCTTTCTCTCTTACCGATACTTAAATACCATTTGGTAGCTAATGTCCCCATCTGCTGCTTGGTAACCTAGCTACATGTCCCCTCACCCCCATTTCCACTTCAGGCTGTTTGCATTGAGTCACGTCGTTTAGTCCCAGCATCTTTCTTAATTCCACTGATGATATTTTGTCCATGAGGGATATTCCTAGTACTTTCTGCTCCATTTTACGTTGGCAGATGCTAATATCACTCTTTTCCACTCTGTTAGGCTCCAAGGTTGACACCCATATTATAGTGTTGGGAATATGCATGAGTCCAGCACGTCTAACCTCAATTTTCCGTTCAAAATATTGTTCATCAATATGAATTTCAAAGACCAGAATGCTCTCCATGAAATGAGAGGAAATGATTTTGTTGATTTCTTTGCCCATATGATTGCAACTATATGTCCTAAGTAAACATGCTCTGTTACGTATTTCGTGTTGTTGATTGATTCTAACGGGCGTTACTTGGCTGTTTGTCAAGATCTGTATTTTCTCCATGTTTACAGATAGACCGGCTGTTTTACGTACTTGTTGAGATCTTGTAGCATTCTTTGAAGGTTCTCTGCTGATATAGCAAATAGTACTATGTCTTCTGCAAATCTTAGGTTCATACGTTTGTAACAATTTATATTAACTCTAAATCTGTTTCCGCATTTTGTTTCGCGGAATATTTCCTCTAATAGGCTTGTGAAAAGTTTCGGGGAGACGATCTCTTTGCCTTACCCCTCTTCCTAGTTTGAAGGTTTGCCCTCACTTATTTGTTGTTTCCTTCGCATATGATTTGCTGTACACTTTGGCCAGTAGCCATATATATTTTTGCTCGTACCTGCAAATTCATATTTCTTTTCTATAAATTTGATTTGCTAAAGGTTATCCTTTTCTAAACCCGTTATCAATAACCTGCTACTTTAAAAACAAACGCCGCCTTTGTGGTCCACCTAATTGTTTGTATTAATGTTTTCTATATAGACTACAGCATAGTATGCAAATAAAGCATGTAATCAAGTAACAAATAATTCATAATTATATGCATTAACTGTAATTTATAACAGGCTACATTATTATCATTATTACTGTGAGCAATTAAAGCATTATATATGATGGTTTTAAATAGGGAGCAATTGTTTAATATTTTCCCTTGAGGGTGCCCCTGTATAACTTACAATTTATTTTTTCGCAACATTGCGGATGTCTCAGTTTGCTTTTGAAACGTTTAATTGTCTACTCTTGCACATGTTTGCCTATACAGGAGCTTGGGAACATTGGTCAGGCTTGTTTTACATGCATGTTATTGCATTTCTAAAATTTTCACTTCATATTTTGGGCATTAGTTGAAATGTTATTTTGATCTATTGTACCATACACTTAACTAATTGCTCTAAATATACTAACTTAAAAATTTAGGATTTTAAAATGTCTTACCCGTGTCTCTTCCCTGCTTATGATAGGTTTATCATTCCCTCTAATCAAAACGAATTCTAGTTATTTATGTCCAAAATAAATGTTTTACTATAATTTTCAAATTAAATTATTTCCCTCCTAATTTCATAAATGTCCATATCCTTTGAGGAATTAGGTAGTTAAAATGGGTGTCAAGAGGAACATGGTGTACAACAAATATCAAAGTCACAATATCCACTGCGGCAACTGTCACTTTAAGAACTACAAAATATCTTGATATTTTTCAACTAAACCTTTAATTTTATACTTCGCAGCTTTTAATTCTATGATGACCGACCGGCGGGGCACTCTATTGGCCGAAAGCCATCGCTCAAAGCCACCCGTGATATACGATTCAGCAAGTTTTGGTGGGCAGGGTTTACCGAACTGCTACGTTGGTCTTCATTCTTCCATCACTGTCACCTCATTTGAGTAGTGAAAAATCAGCTTGTGTCTAATTCTAAAGTCTGCTAATAATCCTAATAACAAATAAAAGGTCTAATTATTCTATTTCCCAATTAATATTCATTTATGGTTCATATACCCATATCAAGTCTGCTCACGATGTAAGGAGATTTAAAGAGAAATTCCCAGTTGGCCGAATTCCAGTCTTAATGCGACTCATAAATCATTTAATACATTTAATTTTTTAAATATAATTAAGAAAAGTAATGAATACTTTCAAAAGCAAATGCCCGAAATATGCAGAAAACAGGGATGGGCAGTTCCAGCCACTCCCTGTGTGAAATGGGTGAGCACATATCATTTTAAGTGTATTACAATTTGTTAGCCAGCGATGCCCGACGCAGTCCCTACCGCCGCATCGGTCCTCAGATAATTGGATGAACATATAAATCTGGGTAGTCAGAACATCTAAAATTTAATAGGATAACTGGATGACACATTTTAGAAGTTTCAACTTTGTTTTTATGCCGATATCGTTTCAAAGCGAGTATCTTTAGGTTCACTATCACTCTCTTTCCACCGCCACGGGTGGCCAAGGTCGTTAAGGCGCGGACTCTTGAGCGGGAGGTCTGGGATTCATATCCCGCCAGAACCGTCCTCGCTGACTGAGGTTTTTTCCAGGTTTCCTCAGTTTTCATAACTGGCAAATGCCGGGGAGGTAACCTAAACTTAGGCCTGGAACCTTTCCTTCCTTAAAAAAATCCTTTCCCAATATATCATTTCGTGTTTCATCAGTGTTCATCGCCTGTGGTGCCTCAGTAGTAAAAACGGGCGTTAAACACCATTCGAAAAAAATAAAACACTCTCTTTCCTATTTATCAATGAAAGATAGTTTATTTGTAGCTCTTATCAAGACTTGTCACTTTTGTGCAAGAAATAAATCACTGTGTTTGAATTTTACCATAAATTGATTATTAAGCCCTTTTGTGTTATATGGGCAATAAATACAAAAAGTAACCTACCTTGTCATATAGGGTCTTTCAAAATGATTGCCTTGAACTTAAGCGTGTAAACTTCCAAAGTTACCTATTTATTTTGCATATATCAAATCACAAGCACTTTCCAGCTGGAGACAGTTTAGAAAACTTGTCTTAAAATTTGACTCTCGTGCAGCACAAGCAGCCAGCATCCCGTAGTCTGGCTTTACTCATACTCACCCCATTATATTCCACGTTCACCAAAACTACAGTTGTGATAATGCCATCTCTAAGTCCATGAATGATCAATGGCTGCATGCTGACAGCATTCTTGATAATTGTGTCCCCAAAGGAAAGAGTCAGTTGGAAAGGGAAAACTTGGATGAGAAATCGAATATCTAAATTTATTGGAACAATGATCATCCTACAAACACAACATGACACAGTAACGGATTATCTATAAAGCAAAATTAACACACAATACACAGTTGATAGGTGCGGAATTATATTCATTTACAACCAGTCCAATAATTTTTAAAGGCCCTGTATTATAATTAGTACACTAAAGCACGCCAATTCTACATTAGAGTAACGGCGGAATATCAGCTACGTGATTAATGAAAACCAATAAACACAGAAGACCACTGGGAGATAGAAATATCTCGTTCCCTTTTGGAAATAATGCATATTTAATTTACTAACGGAAAGTCGCTTATACTCAATGGATGGTTGGTGCTTTGAGCAACAGGGCTGCGTATATCAGGCTTCTGTTGTCAGCTAATGGACCGGAATTCTCTGCGGAGAAAACAGTGTACTTTCCGGCGGGAAGTCCCTATTTCCACGTCCGTCCACATCAACTTCACAGCTGCGTTTGAACATTATTTTTTTCATTCATTCTAAAGCGTGAGAATGTTCTAATGAGGTATTTTTTCCATAGTAGAATTAGAAATTAAACTAATTTAAGTAAGAAACAATTATGAAGTGGCGACTTGCTGTATATTAAACACAAAAGAACAATTGTTTCATGCATTTGACTCCTTAGTATCGTTAGTTCTATTTTCCCAGAAATCCATGATCAAAATCGATTAATCACATCTATTTTTTTTTCTCAGTTGGCATTAGTGAATAAATCGAATGGTAATAATGGATCTTCGTCTGTTCCAAACTCACGATTTCTGAATAGGTGCTAATTAAAAAAGTTATACAATTTTGAGCGTATTTTTAATGTATATTATGTTAAATCTAATTTGATTCATAGCACTATGTTTGGGTTTCCTACTCGTTACGCTCGTGAATTTATCGGTAATCTCAGAACATTTGTTATTATTACTTGGGATAAAACGAATAGAATATTTTTGTTCTCAAGAGCTTGTAAGCACAGAAGCCGAAAACGGAAGGAGATGATTAGTGATGATGGACATTAGTATTGGTATTTCATTTTTAATATATATAAGAATATGAAAATTCAGACCTTTTTCAAACATGGAAAAAAGTGGATTTATTTAAAATTTCACAAATTATGGCAATTGTTAATATAAATTACTCATTGGCGCATTTATAGTAGTAATGACTATTAATTATAAATACATGTGAAAGAATGTAGTCGTTAATTTAAATAATATTCACTGCATTTAAAAATCACTTTATTGAGAATTTGTATCATATTACTTAATGTATGAAACTTTTGGTCAACTAAAATTCCATATTCAGTGACAATGATGACGTCTTACACTATCTTCAGATGTTTGTTTGTTTGGTTTATTGAAGGAAAAGAATAGTTCAACTAAAGATGGTTATGATTTCTTCGAGTTTTTCATTTGCAAATTGACTATATGCCGACGGGCGTTGTCTTGGAGGAGTAGAGGAACTTATCGCTGACCTCTATTTGACAGATAAGCACATTTTAACTCGGCCAGAAAACTATCAAGAAATCTTTTCCAGCTGACAGGCGAGATTTTGCTTTGACAGGAGCATATTCTCTTTCTTTGTTGTGTATGCCTGTTTCGTTGCAGGCTACGATCCGATGCGTAAATATATCTCCTAGATTCCAGTATTGAGCCAAAAGTCACTGGCGCATTGTCACATCTGCAGTCTTTTGATTCTGATAGAGAATTCTAGAAACTCACCTTACCAAAGCTTTTGGGTAATTAATTTCATTGGAAATGTTAAATTGAACACTGTATCAACTTTCCCAACAAACGTCGGTCACACTCTATAATCTATCAAAACCGCTCAAGTGTTTTGTTTCCGTGTAACTTATATGACATACATACATGTGGCTTAAACATCGTCAAACTGTGTCCTTAATCTTTGTAAAATTTCTACCACCCCTGCCACTCCAAAAGCTCAATAATAATTTGTTGGACTATCGACGAGTGTACCTCTTGCTTGGACATTATTCCACTGACAAAACCAGCCGATTTTGCCCCCACTCCTGAAACCCTTACACATAGCGTCCCAAATGCATGCCTCGTTCCGCGCTACTCAACAAACCCTAAAATCAAAGTTCTAGTTAATGTTTTATTTACACTCTATGATAGGCTACAAGAATGGCCTCGGTCTAGCGCGCACTGTATTCAGCAGAACACGCATGTTAGAAAAGTACTCTAGGTATAAAGCGAAATATTAACAGAAGGAAAAGTGATACAGAACGAGAAATTCAGTGCTAGATCGAGAGTTCAAAGTTTCAAATTCCCCTACAAATGGCCCATTAATCACAAGAAATATGAGCTTTATTTAATTATATTTTGAATGAAAACCACACTAATTCGGTATTACTTTGATATTGAAAGATTTGCTCTCATTAGTCATCCATTTGAAAATAAATCAAGATGATGAAATTATATTAAATCTGAAACAAAAATGATTTTGTTTAAAAATAGTGATTTAATTTTATTGAGTTTCTATTAGTAATTATGTCAAGCTAAAGAAAACTTTTGTTTAACTTAGTTAAAGTGCAAAGGTATATGTGTTTTAGAGCTGTCGAAAGAGGAACTTTGATATTGGCTCACTGGATTCAGAAAGCAATGCATTTCGTTCCTTTAAGTGTACAACTTTATTTCCTTACATTCGCATCTAGGTGGTAAAATAACATTTTATTTTATTTTTTTGCATTAAGACATCAGATTTGGGAAGCAAAGGGAAACCGCAGAGGGGCACAAAGTTGTAAACAAAAAAACAGTTTTATGACGCAGTCTTATGAGAACAGTAGCACTCTGGCGGGACACGCCATCGGGTTCAGTAACATTGGTCACGATGAAGATGCCAAACGGGAAACCGGAGGAGTTGCCCGGTGCAATAATAAAATGTACGGGTTACAATAGAGGTTGCGTTCTACTTCAACTTAGAGAGGGGTGTGGCAAACATTACAAAGCATGACGTTATTGTTATTGCTGGCATTTTTACTGCTTACTCTCTCTGACCTCTCTGAAAGTTTATATGAACAAGATGTTAAGGAGAAATAATTAATATTCTACAGGCCACGAAAGAGGTGGATAGATAACTGTTGGTGTAACAACTATATTGTCCAATACGTTCTGGGACATTAAGAAAACTGTCAGTACCTTATGAAACTTTGTGAAGCTTCTAAAGTCATCGCTGAAAGCATGGACGATACACAAAAATTAACCAACAAACCGAAAATATAAGTTCCTGAAGTTACTTGCTCTCCTTTACCATAGGATTTTTTTTGAATGATTTATTTATGGACGCTCTTTAACAGCTCAGGTCATCAGCGTCCCATCCAACTCAGGGCGTGAAACGGCCGACAAATTTTGCTCAGAGGCCTCTCTTTCAGGCTTGAAGTTCTTTTTCGTGCCGTAAATGTACGACACGGGACCCACGGCTTTACTTCCCTTCCGAAGGAAGCCATACTTAGGATTTTTACGCCCCGAAAAAATCCATCGGTCCTGGCCGGGTTCGAACCCGCGATATTGGGTTTACAATAGGATGGGAGTAATATTATCCTAGATAATTGTTCTAACCTCATTCTACAATAACTATCCAATTACCTAGAATATATAAAATTGTGTTGCTTTAAAACAAACTTGAACTATTAAATAATTCTTAGAATAAAATTTGAAATAATACTTTACAGAACCTTAGCTTATTATTAAATACTTGTACACAACAAACAAATGATATTGCCCTAAGATGGATTTTCTATTTTAATTGTCGCATACATGCACATTTTAGCACGTTCGCTCTTACTTTTGCTTTCACCGCTGAGTTACTTTATTCATATTAATTATTTCAGCGAAATTAAATTAAATCGGAGTCTTTTACTCTTTTGAAGTTACATCTGCTTTGTTGGGCGTATCTGCGAAAGTGTAGAAAAGATGCAAATACATTTTAATTGAGTATTTTAGAACTTATTGTCTCATTATGATAAAGTTTTATTTGTTATATTTACTGAGTACTATTAAATATAATTATGAAAATCCTCTCATTTTGAAAATGTTTGCCTAATGTTTGTAGCTCAATCTGCTTGCTGGTTCAACTAAACATGCTGAATTTATTAGCATTACGCATGGTCTCGCCTGTTAGATAATACCGGACGCCAACACATCCACCCATGCCTGAGGACTATGGTTACTGACTGCTCTCCTTAAAGAGCGTGGCCATCAGGTAAACCGAAACAGAAAATAGGCGGTAATATGTCATTATGTGAGTATTTAGAAGTATCATAAAGCACTCATTATAATAATTAGTAGCAAAGAAGGTGGTGAAATGAAATTATATTTTAAAGAGGAGTTTTGATTGAGGAAGAATCTATCCTACGAATTTGAACACACAACTTTTCGTTTGTATCTTTTTCTAATTACACCTTTTTTTTCTTTATAAAGGATACCTTACTACATTCAACTTATATATTGACCATAATATTTACATTGCTCTAAGAACGGTTACATATTCCAATAATTTGGTCTGGAAAGTTGGGACTATGATTGATTGGGGTATTTTGTGCTGATATCACGATTTTTCATTGGTGCACTCTTTGACTCCAATAATTTGACAGATCATATGTTTCGTTCTGTGTTAATGTATATCTAATATATTTTATTATATAATTTGTCTTATAGATATACAAGCTAATATTGATTATGCAGATCTGTTATACAACAAATAAATAATCTAAAAGTACTTTTCCTCTGTCTATATATCTACTATTAATACGTAATTGTAGACAGATGAATTTATGGCAATAAATCCAAATAGTTTTCTATAATGTTAAAAGGGCAGATTCCCATTAACTGTGTGAATTTTTATCTCTTGGCGTTCATTTTTGCATCACATTACAGTTTACATGAGCATATATAATACCCTTCAGCGGCCAGAATTATTATATTAATTTATTGTTATTAATTTTAGAAATAAGTTATATTTGGGGTTGAAAAGTTTCTAGGAGAAAAATTCAATGTCAGGAAACCTGAAGGAGTGATTGTTGTAACAATAGGATGTTAATATGTTAAGAGCGGATTGGTAAACCGTTAAGTATTATTGGAGATTATAATTAAGTGTAGAGATCTCAAGTCGTTTCAACTGTTAATAGAGTTCAATATGAGATTTCAAGTACAAAGTTAATGGTTTTGACTGGTTAAGGGTGCAAAATTGCTGAGAAGAGAAACATGTGTCGTGAGCGGAATAAACCTTACAGCAAGAAAGTATTCAGAACAATCTGGAAGAGTCTTCAAACGGAAAAAGCTTTGTTAATAATGTTAGAGCCGTATAAAACTTCATGATTAAAAATAATTAAGAGTATAAATACATGCTTAAATAAGGGTTATATTAAAGTTTATTTTTTATATTTAAATTATCCTGCGTGATATACCAGTATAAATATTTGCCAACAAAAATAGAATACAAAGATATATGAACATAAATTTTAATAATTTAAACAAAATATTGGTCTTGTGTAACAAATTTTTATCTAAAGCATTAACGTAACATTTGAACCACAAACCCATCTTCCAGTTCAATTTAGACGACATTTAAAGAAATAGTGAGGAATTGATTCTACTATAAATTGCAAATTTTCAAAATTTTAGCTCGTACTTTTTCCCACAATACTTTAAAATACATTTTAAGAAAAACATTAATTATAAACTGCGTTTAAAAATCGTACTTCACTTTTAAGAAGGTTTTTGTATGAAACGACCAATTAACAATTTAAATTAATTAAATATTTTTTTTATACTGAGAGGTTTTCACTTACAAGTATGTGAACTTGCATAAAAATGTTTCACAACTTAACTGAGTTAAAATCTTTAAAAGTGTATAAATGTTTGTTAATTATACACAAATTTGATCAACAAATTATACTTCATTTATTATATTTATTATATATATTATATTTATTATATTTATTAATATAATTAATATAATTATATTAAATTATGCTGAAATTATACAACAAACTCCTTGGGAGGGCAATTAGCCGACACACGAGATTCTAGCTTAATCTCTCGTTTTTGCAGTTGACTTCAGAGCCATACCCTGGCATACTGGCCATTATAATAATTTTTATATTATGTATATAAACTAGGAGAAGGGAAAGGTGGAATAAAAGCGGGAAAGGAGGACATAAGATTTTCATAAAATACCTTCCTCGTAATTAGTGGCATTTTATCTTCCTCTGCCAGTCAAAGGAAACATGTACAAACTTCGGCTTTGTTTTTGTGTGGTCCTAATGCATCTACAGCTATATAGAACTTCCTGCTTACTAATTAAAACCAAAAATACTTGTGATACAGACCGCGGTGACGTCAGTTTGTACAGTTGGATATGTTCTGACCCCGGGCTATTAGCACGTCAGCCCTTGCAAAATAGCCCGCCTCTCATTCCATTATCACGGTGAAACTTTTATATGCTTCTGAAACATGTTCATGATGTAGCTTGAAGGGAACAATCTCACGAGTGGTCTACATATGTTACCAGTTTTTACGATTCTCCTCGACTCTTAGTCGCGCAAGAATCCAATCTCTTACAGGATATGGCACATAAACGAGCACTTGTTTTATGATTCCGTTGTTCCACGCTATTTGCGGAAACGTGTACAATGCATTGCCTTACAAGGTCAGGTGGCGATTTTAGTGCAGGTGGTCGTAATGTTGAAACCTATCTAAAATCATAATTAGCCAGTGGGAATGACAACTCTTTGGGTTAGACTAATTTGCACAATAAAATTATTTTAGCGGTAGATTGAATAGTAGTAGAGGGTCCTTTCTGATGCAGTTGCAATAACTGCTCAGTATTAGGGTCATAAACTACAGTTAGATTTTTTTTTATTTATTTGGTTTATTTACGGACGAGCTTTAGCATCTGTCCATTCAATTCAGGGCGTGAAACGGCCGACAAGTTTTGCTCAGAGGCCTCTTCTTTCAGACTTGAGGTTCTTTTACATGCCGTAAATCTAAGACACTGGACCCATGGTTTTACTTTCCTTCCAAAGGAAGCCATATTAAGGATTTTTACGCCCGAAAAATCCTACCTGGCCGGGATTGAACCCGCAATCTTGGATCTACTAGGCAAGTATGGTTTCTATTGGACCACCAGAACTGACAGGTAGATTCTACTTCATTCGTTGATCTTTATGTTTCATGATTTATTTATTGTAAATTTCACTGGTTCAGAGATATTAAAAATATTTTTGATTTTTCCATCATTTATTAGAACTACTTTTTTAAAGTTGTTTCATATGCGCGTTTTATCTAATGACCTCTTCGTATTTGCATGTGTAATCTTATAGCATTTTTTGGTTTTTTATTCGTTTTATTTAAGGACACTCTTTAACATTCCAGGTCATCAGCGTCCCATTCAATTCAGGGCATGAAACGGCCTACACATTTTGCTCAGAGGCATCTTCTTTCAGGCTTGAGGTTCTTTTTCGTGACGTAAATGTACGACGCGGGACCCAAGGCTTTACTTCCCTTCCGAAGGAAGCCATACTTAGGATTTTTACCGAAAAAATCCATCGACCCTGGCCAGGTTTCGCGATCTTGGGTTTGAGAAACTGAACACTGTTAAGAAGTGATATGGCTAATATTCTCTGGACATTTGCAGTGTGTTGTTATCTTGTTCTTTTAGTGAAGATAAAAAGTTGAAACAACGGAGGACTTCCAATAACACAGGTAAAATAGAATTAGCTTCAATTTCATTGTGACCCTAAAATGGATGTATTGTATAAATAATTTGGTATGCTGCGTCATTCAAAGTGGGCAAAGGTGGTGTTCTATATTAGTATGTAATAAATAATGAATATCTACTTTCCTTAAGAAATAGTTTTTGACCTGAATTCATGTATTTCTACCAACCATGCTACTCTATTTTCCCATCGACCTACATTTCCATAAAATCAGCACATACTGTCTGGAAGTCGTTTTTTTGAGTAAATATTGGTTAGAAAATGTTTAGTATATGAACTCTAAGGAACAAATCTAGCATATATTTATTAGAGTATTCTTTTATTACAAAAGTTCGACTTAAGACCTGAGTTGAGGTTGACAGTTCCAGCAGAAAACCACACCAGAGAATAAAATGAAAATTTCGAAGAAGTTGAAAAATATGGTTAAACGTGCCTTTAATCATAGGTAAAATAGAATGAAACAAAAATTAACATAACCTGAAAAATGGTTAAAATAGAACGTGGTTACTGCAACCGAATGATAATTAAGAAAGATATGCAATACCTATAAGACGAACGATTCACTCGGCTTGTTTGACCATGGGGCACTGGCTTATGATAGCATGAAGGGTGAAGTTGTAGCGACAGTAAAGTGAGGTGACCTCAGATCGTCTGGAAGGTAGCCAGGTAGATGCACCAGTTTGTACTAAGGAAGATGTTGCCGTGACCTGCGTGGGTGGGACAGCGAGCTTGCTTGTGTTTTGTTCTTATCCATGGCATCTTGTCATTGTACAACTCACAGAGTGGATCATACATAATCCCGGGCTGCTGTGTGGTTCACTTCTCATGTCACAGATAGGGAGGTCTTCATGTTCAACAGGGATGTCCTCTCGTACCCAATGAGGCATGCAGCTTTCTGTAACAGCTCTTAAATGTAGCTAAAGGTAAAAGGATTTTCAATGCTAATGCCTCTCAAGGTATATCCTCTTTCATTACGGGTTTTTCTTAACACCCATCAACTCAAGTATAGGCCTTGGCATAATGTCGTAAGATTATTGAGAAAGTTAAAACAGATTACAGTTTTGGACTTTTTATTTTGTTCAATTATACAATCGGAATTGATTCAGCGTTCTTTTTTTATTCATATTTATAAAACATCTTCCATTCTTCCTGTTTCCATAGGTTAGATCTTCGGAAACCTGTTCCGAACTGGGTTCATTTCATTCTTGGTGTACCTATATTACATTTTACTCTTTGTTGATACTGTGAAAGTTGTCTTGGGAGTCTTTATAGATTCATTCAACATTTTATCAATTTATGTCTGTGCTGAAAAATTTAATTTGTTATCAAAACTATTCGAAATCCTTTCTCATTGTATGAACCACTTGTTATATGCAGGATTTTTTTCGGGTATTATATTTTAATCATTTTATGCACCGGAAATATTCAAACTTTTCAATTGTGTAATAGATTGGAATTGCCATTACTTTATCACGTTTTATTTGAGTCTTTCTACCCATTTATCTCTCGCACCTTTCATAAGCATCATTCATGTAGCAACTTCCAGCAAAATGCTACGAGTGGCCGAAGTCTTCAAGGTGCGTGCTTGTGATTGTAAGGTCTTGGGTTCGATTTCCGCCAGGTCCGTCTTTACTCCAGAGGTATTTTCCAGGTTTCCTCAGTCTTAATAAACGGCAAATGAGGAAAGGCACCCTCAACTTGAAAAAAATGCTCCTTTTCCAATTTATCATTTCATTTCCTGTATCTCAGCAGTGAAAATAGGCGCTAAACACCATTAAAAACAGTATTTCACCGATTATGCTCTATTTTAACCAGAGATAATATATTTAGTTGTTTTTAATCAAGGATTTCTTAATTGCTCCTCAGACATACTTTAGAAATTGCCATTTGGTGACGCCATAATCATTACAGAAGACAATTGTTTAAATTGTTGTAAAATGCTCCATGATAATGTGTTCTATGTAGTATCTCTCTGAATTTTTCTTATAAAGTATGCGTATTGCAAAGATTTTTTAATTTTTATCTGACATACGTTATACATGTTTTAACATGTGTATTGATATTTTTTAAATTTTCAATATTTTAATCTCTGATCTAATCTCTTATCATTTTTTTCTTATCAAATAACATGCACATTACTGTAAATATAAACTTCTCATTTTAGCTGCTTCTAATTCTCTTTCATATTCTTACTCAGTACCAAATTTTTGACATCTAATAAAGCTGGTAATGCCATACATTTATAAATTTGAATACTGAATAATTTCTAACTTTCTTTCCCAATATTCGGCATTTAGTTTCACAGTTTAGTTTTACTCCAATTGTTTGGGGTAGTAAAAGTCTACTACTTTTGCATACTTTATGAGTATGCTCACCTTAAATATTATTAAATTTGGTTTTTAAGTGTAACCTGTAGGTAAAGTAATAAGAAAGGTGTTAAAAGTCAAAAACATTGCTGAAGTTCAGTTCCTTTGTACAGCATATTAATAATTATAATATTCCTTGATTTGACACCAAGCTTCATTTGGTCTTTATGGGTTTTTCACCATCTTCATAGCAACTTCAGTCAGCAATCAGATAGGCGAAGTGGATTAAAGTTCTCGCCATTACATTCACAATTACAATGAAAATAAGCATGACAGGAGATACTGAAAATATTGTCCTGCAACATACGCACATATCTGGCATCTTTTTAGAAATTTGTCTTTCATCTTCCGACATTGAGTCAGTTTCTGCCTGGTATTTTGTTTCAGTTCTTTTAATGTCTGAGATTTTCTTCTATATATATGTTTTTTTTTTTTTTTGTAATTCTCGCATAAATAAAGATCACATACTCTCAGTGTATTACTCCTGTATTTATCTGCAACTTAAAAAAAGATAGGCCGTATTACTTTGTAAGCATTTACTGCATGTAATATAGTTGTTTTGTCATTCAAATGAGTTTCACGTATATAATTGCGTATTTCTGTATTACAATACTTGTTAATTTTGTGTCGGAAAATGACTACGTAAATGAAATCATTTTTCATCAGTAAATATCAGGTATAAATGACTTATTATCATTAACGTTCCGCAGCATCAATAGCAGAAATTTAACTGAATATCGAATATTCTGTCTGCAATTCGTGGACAACAGCCGTCTTATAAATTTTTTAAGTTTAAATTAATTCAATTTCGATGAATGACAGTTTTCTAAAAAGATACTAGAAATGTGTGAATATAGCAGAACATTTCCAGCATCTTCTGTCATACAGCACGTGGTTATTTTCATTGTAATTACACCTGAAATTGCAAGAAATTGAAACAGTTGTGCGAACATTACTTGTAGATCCGCTTAGCTGGGAGTTGTTGAGGTGCTGTCGCGAAACGAACGGTAAAACCATGAAGGATGCCGGTAAGAGCGTTGCTAGTAGAAAGCTACTCCCCTTCGGTAAAGTAAAATCTCTGACTCCATCGGCGCATCAGCTTTACCAAAATATGCAAGTTACACAGAGACAAATCTGTACTGTATGCTAGGTGTTGAATACGCCTTTAATATACCAAGTTAATTCTTGAGGACAGTTGCAGCATGAAGGCGGTTGTTGTGAAAAATGAGCAGCCGAGGAAGTTGAATTTTGGCAGAAATTGTGTATTCTTAAACAAGAAACATCCATGGCTTTTTCATTTAAGATATATATTTATGACATTGAGGAATTAGAAAATGCTAAGAAAAAAACCTATATACTATCAAACGAGGTAAAGTTCAGAACTGTTATCTCAGACGTTTTATTTTTCAACCCCAAATGCAAAATTCAAGTTAGTATCCTGCATTCCGATCCTTTACAGTTTAAAAGGGGGGGGGGGATAGAGGTAGAGAACTGGAAGGTGAATAGGTAACTGTCATCTGTCAACAAAACTACATTGACATACGAAGGCGGTGTCGCATCTGTGACCCTCTGTAACAATAAATAACAAATAAAAGGCTGCTATTCTTGAAAATGGAATTTGACAAGTATGTATGATGTAAAAGTAAAACATTACTTTTCCTTTCGGAAAGCAGCACGTTATTATTCGTTAGGACCAGATATTTTCACCTTCTATGTACGAAATTCATAATGCTGAATTTGTACAGGTGGCACATTTAAATATATACCCGCATTTTTAATAATTCAGGCACGGTGTGTATGAACATTTTAGAAATATAAATAAACTTTCGTTTCTTTTCTACTTAGATCCCTGATTATCTTTTAATGTATATTTTGTAAGTGTTGACTTTGAAAAAGCTTCACGCAAAATATTTCTAATACTTTTATTTTTATATTTATATTCAATTTGCCAATAGATTTTTGTATTCTTATCTTTAATTTTATATTTTGAAATTGTATTTAAAATTGGACAGAAATACTTCTGCGAGGATAATTATATATATATATATATATATATATATATATATATATATATATGAATGAAAATGTTGAAAAATATAAAGCAAAGAATTTTATCTACTATAGAATGTCATTTTCTCACTTTAAAGAGTTCCTAGTTTGTTTGGCTAAGTTTCTAGTACTTTGCCGGTTATGTACTCTCTTAGTTTACGTCACTTTACTTTACGATTACTTTTAAAAATATAAAAATAAAAGCGAATTATACAAGTTAATGTATATAGTAAGCAAAAGACAAGGGACATGACCTAAATTTTCATCCAGCACACAATACATTATATATATATATATACTTGATCTAATTGCTCCTAAGCATGCTTCCTGATAAACTTGCAAATCACTACCTTAATACACTATTGTTATTATCTAACAGATTATATTTAGAACGGGGACTTAATACTATATTATTTTCGACCCAGAAACAACATTTATTTCTGGTACCCCTGATTCGCAGAGACTATGGTTTATCGTCGAGTCGGTTTCTGAATTTAGTAAAAGGTTAATCACTGTAAAACGGAACACCATATCTGAGCGGTTATCTCAGAAGCTTGTTCTTTTGTTAGTTTTGTTCTTTGTTGATACCGTAAATGGTCCCGGATAGGTATTTCACAATGTAGGAATTCGAGTTTATTTCTTCCTTTTTCCCAAGCGCTTTCAGCTTCCTACAGCAACTACCGCATGCTTCTGAAAACAATACAAACACAACTGCTAGGCAGTTCTAAGAATAATTTTCATTTATTCTCTCTCATATGTGAGAACAATTGCAACGGTTCAACCAGGAAAACGTCAATAAATTAAAATGTTGCAATTTGTGTCATCCTCTTGAGATGAAGTTATTTTCAGAGCTATCGATCTTCGTATTGATAAGCCTGGAAACTAATTTGCTGTCCTTCTAAAACACAAAAGGTGTAAACGTAATAAATAACTTTGCGTTTCGAGCTAAATAAGTTTAGTTAATATAGTAGAGGGGGTCGATTTAAAAGGTGAAATAATTACGTTTGTCGAGTCACATCTGTTCATGAAAAATACGTAAGAAGATACACAAGAGCGAATTGTTCAAATATAATTAAATGGAACATTGAAATGAGTATACAAATAAGGAACATTTCCATATTATTATTGATGGGCAAACTATATAATAGTTAACAGCATAAAAGTATCTCTTTGTATATAGTTATTAATTATTAAAGCAATAGAAAGAATTTTGAGTTTTACGAGTAGTTAATAATAAGAACAAAGCGTTAAAATACAGTTCAATTTGAGTTTATTTTCTGTTTCAGTTTATTGTATTTCATTTTATTTTGGTCACCATTTAGAGAACATTTTTTCCCCCCCACACAAACCGCTAAGACTTAGAATATGATTCAGTGGGAGAAATTCGAGGCCACGACAAAACTCGAACCATCAATCGGCTACCATGCTTGAGTCACACTATTAGAGTTAGTTTATGCCTAAATGTATTTACTTCTATCACACAAACCTTAACTACGAAACAAGTATTCCAAGGTTTCGAGCTCCTCTTAGGAATACATTTAAAATTAAATAGAGATAAACTTTAGGTCCTCAGGGAGATTCGTGCTTTTGATCGAACAGGGCCACGGTAGCTCAGAAGCAAGAACATAGGGCGTGCTTCAAGTCCTACGTGACCTCAAAATTTTCCTATCTGAACAATTCAAGAACATTATCCCAAATCCTATTTTATAGTTGAATATAATCTTAGTACATCCTTTGCATTGCTTATATAAGATTTAAAGAATTAAATTGTAGGTTCATAAATATGGTTGTTCTGATAACATAAACTGTCTATTGTCGGACCAGGTTGTGTAGTGGTAACCATACTTGCCTTCTAAACCCAAGGTCACGGGTTCGAACCCGTTTAGGATCGATGGATTTTTTCCGGCGTAAAAATCGTAAGTATGGCTTCCTTCGGAAGGGAAGTAAAGCCGTGGGTCCCGTGTCGTACATTCGGCACGATAAAGAACCTCAAGCCTGAAAAAAGAGGCCTCTGAGCAAAATTTGTCGGCCATTTCACGCCCTAAATAGAATGGGACGCTGATGACCTGAGATGTTAAAGAGCGTCCTTAAATAAACAAATCAAAAAAACCTGTCTATCGCATAAATACGTAAAAAGTAATATATAGCAAATATAAACAATAAGAATAAAGCGTGGTAATTCTTAGAGAAATCAACTTTAGTAATGAAGAACATGTGTTAAAAAAAATTTAAAATATACAGAATAATTCAATAGGATCCCTTCTTTGACTATTAATACTAATGTTTATTACGCCTTAAAATTTAACCAAAAAAATTCGTGCTTTAGTTACAAATCATGTCCAATACTGAGCAAGTCACAGCCGGCGGCTCTCGTACCTCAACTCCACTTCTAAGCACATATAAAGTCTTACCTTAAAGAAGATGTCACGGTTTTCTTCACTCGGCTAAGAGACATTTATTGGAACAACACGTTCTGATTAATGTGTTAATTTCTGTCACGGAATGTTTCTGATTTCATTTTGTGAAAGAAAAGTCCATCTTCAAGTACCAATAAACAGTAACAGATGGTGCCCATTTTGCCCTTTTGCTGAAAAATGCAATAGGCCCCTTTTTTCTTTGTGTCGGCCCTGGTAGCCTAGTGGTAACCATACTTGCCTCGTAGACCCAAGATCGCGGGTTCAATCCCGGTCAGGGCCGATGGATTTTTTTCGGGCGTAAAATCTTAAGTATGACTTCCTTCGGAATGGAAGTAAAGCCATAGGTTCCGTGTCGTAGATTTACGGCACCTAAAAGACTTAAGACCTGAAACATGAGGCCTCTGAGCAAAATTTATCGGCTATTACGCCCTGAATTGATGAATTTATCGGCCGTTATGCCCTGAATTGATGACTTGAGATGTTAAAGAGCGTTCGTAAATAAACTAACTTATTTCCCTGTGCCTTTCATAAATGAGTTAACAACCTGAAATATGAATTGTTCCGACTATATTAAAGAACAATATTTTTTGCTAATCCAAATGATCTTACAGTGCAACATTAAATTGTTGTTTAAAAAGTAACCTATATCGTAGAGTTCTTCAAAGTCTTTGTTTATTTATTACCTAGCTGTTTGTTTCCTGTGATGGTTGATATGGAATGAAAAGTGTGTTTTTCGAAAGGTCACATAGTGACTTAGTAACGGTAGGTGTGAACGTTCTCCTTAACGGACTGTAATATGCCGTGCATATTCTTGTCGTGCGGCCGCGCTGCCTTCGTGAAAGACAGAAAGAAAGGTGGTGTTTCCAAGCACTTTGGGAACAATGAATGATGTGTAGAGAATCTCATTGAAGAGGCTTGTCTGGAGATACACCCACCCGTTTAGAAAATGTGAAGGAGAGACATTATAATGAATGGGATAGCTAGCACACATCTGTCCTTCAAGGTTTCAGCGGCCTTAAGAAAAGGGCGTATTTCTTGAAGACTAGTAACGAGATGATTGCCATCGCTTGAGATTGATTCTGGCTTTCGAGAGTATCGATATAAGATCGATCGTTTACCTTACGTCAATCGCACAACATCAAACACACCCTTCAGAGCACTGGGATACGGAAATAAGGTGGGAAAAACAAAACACCAAACACATAACTAACTGCATATCAAATGTAGCAAATAACAGCAAGAAAGTGGCGAGAAAAAGTTGGATTGTTAGAGGTCAGATAAAAGAAAGTTGAATGTGGAAGAAGTAGAAATACAATGAAAATAATACATTGAAGAAATTGTAATAAAGTACGAAAAACCCTTGTGTTCAAAAGTCTTAATTTAATTTCGCGCTTTCAATTTCCTAGTTCCTCAAATATCGATATATAATTCAAAGATTTAAAGAGATGCGCGTTAGTGGGTGTTCCCTGTTTGAAGGTCAGTTCTGTCAATTTTTTGTATTGTAATTTCTGCCATCACTGATTTGAAATTGGAAGTCTTTGAGATATAGAGAGATTTAGCAATGTTAAAATTAGATGTTGGCTGCCCTGAATAACAGTTGGGTGCGAATCGGCAGTGAATTGTAAATGAAAGAGAAAAAATGATACAAAATAATGAGTTTTTTGTGTTTAGTGGCGTATTCCGGATGGTTGTTAATCAACAAATTAAATGTTGAAAATTATGAATAAACAATTATTCACAATATAGACGGTTTGGTTAATTTAAAAGCATAGGTTAGGTTGTGCAGTGTAAATGATACAGTAAGCCATTAATCAAAACGTATACCTTTATGTAATTTTGGTGCAATATAAATATGAATAGAATTGGTTTTCATCGGTCCATAAAGATTCAATAAATATATGAAAATTATGAAAAATGATACAAGCTAAGTGTAATCTTGCAGTGCTGACAAAGAAGTTGCTGAATCTGCAAACACTAACAATGGCACTAATTACATTGTGGTTCACACTAGCGCATAGAAAGAAACGTTTAGAGGAAGTAGAGGTTCCAAAGCAGAATACAAACACCATTTTGTGAAAATAATTATACTAATATACTAGAGACTGGCATGCAATAAACTACTGGAGTGCTGTACTTCAAAGTATGTCAACTTTTTTTTTGTTTTTGTCTCAAAGAAGAAAATTGGAACTAATGTCAGTTTTACCATTTCATAATTTGACATGGGGTGTGAGGGTAGTCAAAAAGTGAACTATCACAAAGCAAGGACATAAGACATGAGTTCAAAATGGTAAGTCATTGAACAGATAGGATTGGTTTATTTTATTTAGGAGGTTCATTAACATCTCTGGTCATTAGCACCCCATCCAATTCAGGGCGATAAATTCTGCTCAGAGGTCTCTTCTTTCAGGCTTGAGGTTGTTTTACATGCCGTAAGTCTACGACACAGGACCAACGGCTTCACTTACCTTCAGAAGATAATCATACTTGTGATTTTTACGCGATAAAAATTTAATGTCCCTGGCCAGATTTTGAATGCAGCTTGTCAAACTATCAACAGAGTATTTGTAAGGATCTGCGAATGTTCATTATTTTTTCAGCAAAGGATGTGTAAATATTAAGTTATGCAAAGCAATGCCAGTAAAGATAAAACGAATTATACCTTTAGATAAAACGAAGTTTAAGATTTACAACATTCTATAAAACACATACTTCCACGGATATAGTTAATATTCACAATTATGCAAAAAATGTAATTTAAAAATCGAGGAGTAATTTAATGCTCCATAAGTTTAATTTTAACGTTAGGTTACGATTTTGCGACTTGTTGCATTTTGGAATAAATAAGAAAAAAAATTTTGTCTCAATTTAATAAAGAAATGGTTAGAAGTAACCTTATATTGATAAGCATTCAAAGATTGTTAGAAAACTATTTAATCCGATGAAATATTTTTGCTACTATTTTATACACATTGCAACGACCTGAATATTTTAGAAAATTTATATACAGTAGCTTATAATTTTATACAGTATTAAAAGATGTTTATACAACGGTTTCATTTGTTAAACTTTTTGAATGGTGGCACCGTGGATGAGTAGTTACCTGCTCACTTCTCACTAATTTGAGGCGGGTTAGGTCTCAGCGGCCACAAGTGGGATTTATGGTGAGCCAAGCGGCACCGGGGCAGTGTTTCGTCGGGTACTCAGGTCACTCATTGGGCCGTTACTCCATCCCATCCCCATATTCACCTTCATCATTCAGCGTAATATAGTCCGCCGATTTTCGTGGTGGCACGTTATAATTTGATTGTGCTACTGCCCTCTGCCTCCCGTGTGCGGAACTGCAATGCCTGCCCTGCAAGTGAGTTGGCATTAACATTCACTCACTCATTCGCTCACTCCCTTATTAAATTTGTAGCATGATACACAGAAAAGTGTTTCATTTCACTTCTATGTAGCCTTTTATCTGCAGTGAAAAAAAAAAAAAAATAAAAATCCTCTCAGATCAATGCACTCGTAAGTTTTCTGAGTAGTTCATTGTTTATTTTGTGTTAAATTATTACTTATGAACATTAGCAGACAATTATTGAGAAGCATATTTTATGTGAGAGCATTTAAAAACAAACCTTATTAATGGAATATACTATCTTTTGAAACCGTGGTAGAAAATCTTATTTAAAAGGCTAATTTGAATGAGTGTGCTACTTTCGTATTAGTGTTCCTTTAATGTTGAGACCAAGTTCTTAATTAATCCATATACATGGTAAAAGTTAATATATTCCTAAAACTTAGGTTGGTTCTAAGAGAGACGTGAAAGTTTACATATATGTACCAGGGAAAGTAAAAAAACTAATGCTCCCCATTCTTCTTCTTCTTCTTCTTCTTCTTCTTCTTCTTCTTCCTCCTCCTCTTGTGCTGCTTCTTCCTCTTGTGCTTCTTCTTCCTCTTCCTCCTCTTCCTCCTCCTCCTCCTCTTCTTCTTCTTCTTCTTCTTCTTCCTCTTGTGCTGCTTCTTCCTCTTGTGCTTCTTCTTCCTCCTCCTCCTCCTCCTCTTCTTCTTCTTCTTCTTCTTCTCCTCCTCCTTCTCCTCCTCCTCCAAGATTTGAGTACTAATTTTCCCGTTCATAAGTAACGACTTTCAAAAATGCTATATCCATTTCTTCCTTGGGTGTCCTACTGATCTAGATCCCCTTATTTTTACTGAAATACAACCTTAGGTGCTCTGCCATCTTCCATCCTATTCACGTGATCTTTCCATTTCTTTCTGTATAAGTGAATTTCCTCAGTGATATTTTGGACTCGGAATTGTTGGCGAATATAATCTTTTTAATATGTTCTCTTCTAGTCACTCCTATATGCCCTTTTCCTCTTTCTTTAAATTATTTATTACACAGCCTAAATATTTAAAGGATCTCGTATATAATCTAATTCTGTATACTATTTTGTTTTTCAAAACAATTTCAATCAAGCCACACAAGGTTTTTTGTTAACAATCATCTTAGGCTCATATATTTTACTGTTTTAGTTTTTATCTATGAACATTGCATATTGTACTGCTCTGTAACATCTGAAATATCTTGGAAGATATCTGGGGGCTATTTTCTATATCAGAAATTAAAACCTGGTCATTCGCACATTACGGTTCTAGTTGTTTATTTTTGCCAATTTTGACTCCTTTTGGGGTTCTAATTTTCCATTGTTTCACTATTTGACTTGTAGATATGCACTATAACAGCACTATATAAAACATATATATTAATTAAAACTAATAATTCAGAAACAAATAAAATAAAAGCTAATCTAGGATTAAGAAAGGGTTAGGGTACCTCCCCATTATGGATCGGATGTGGATCTCCCATTTCGGAACATATAGGGACCTCTTTTTGTTTCTTTTAATTACTGCAACGTGAAAAAGTTTAAATTGGGCAATTCTACTTGGTTTACAATTGTCAGTGCAATACCCCATTGTTTTATGAAATGGATTATTGGTATACGTTTAAAGCGAACTATAACGGAGGCCAAATTGCTTCCAAGAACATTACATTGTATTATTTGTCCTTCGGAGATATATAACTCCATTATTAGATTGTCGTTATATTTTGTGTCATTCTACTCATTTTTTTTCAGAATTTAAAGAGTGGAGAAAAACTTGGTAAAGGAACTTGAGTTCTCTAATTTTCTTTAAATAATGTCTATGTTGTTTAGCATTTTAAATGCTTAATATAAAAATATAGATCGTTGTGTTTAGGAACGAGTAGTTAAGTGCAACATCAGCATAACTCTCTTTTTTGTTTCTACATTCATGCCTTAGTTCATAAGTCCTTGTTATGTACGTTTAAAAAGGGTACAGTGAAATGTTTCTTTTTAATTTAATTGTAGGCATTACTTATTGCAATGTTGGCTTCTATTACCTTAATAATATCAACTTAAGAGAGCTGATAAATATTCTTTACCGATGAATATCATTGAGATTCTGAAGAGCAGGTGATGTTTACAATACTTAAAATTAAAAGTTTTGCCAGCATTTGGAGAATTATGCTTACTTGCCGAGACAATGGTGTCCCATAACCTCAGGTTGTCGTATCTGGCATTAATTAAACTGCGTGGAGCTTAAATTAACCCCCCCCCCCCGAGAATTATGCGTTATCCAAAACTTTCACTTCCTACACATGAAACTGGTGCTGCCACCCAAGACGATACGAGTTGGAAAGCCTTTGGGAGAGCAACTCGGTAGCCGCGGGCGTTGTTAACGCCTACCATTACAGCATTGACTTTATTAGCAACGTATATTATAATGCCAACACGAACAGAGAACGGAAGGTATCCAATAGATTTGCGGTCCATTTTTGGAGAAATCAAAACGGAGATGTGCCGGGGTTGGCGAGGTCATCGTCCGGTCATTCTGCGAAGAGCCAGAGAAAGAACATGCACGTATCCATTCCAATGCTCGCGCAGATAGCGTTTGTCTATTAGATTGTAAACGCGTTTCAGTCTGTCAGTAAGATGTTCGTTAGATGGATGGACTGGTGAAGGAGTGACGGACGGGCTTTTCATTCTCTTTTCAAAAGGGCTCTCACTAACCCAAACGTCCGTTCTTTACAGAGGAAATCGTTTGTTTCTTGTGTCGGTAACTAGTGCGGCAAAGTGATCGGCCGCGCTACAGAAGCGCCTGAAACGGAATTACCTTGTCATCAACAAGCTTAGCTTATATAGTGTGTTCAAAATTAAAGTTCTTACTATAATGCTGAATTAGTAGAATGAAAATAGTTATCTGGGACTCCTTGCAGATTTCTTTTCAGTTCATACCTAGCTGTATAAGGCTTATCAGTGTTAAAAGACAATCTTTCTCGTGCTAAAATAAATAAGATATTTATAGGTATTTTATTTATCATTTCTTTCTAGTTTGCGTTTTTATTTAAACATCTTAAATTAAATATGCCACGTTACTCATTATCTGACCAACGCTTAAAACCAAACATATTAACGCACTTGCGTATTATCTAAACTCATTAGTAGCTAAATGGTGTGACATTAGGGGATGTAGTGAAATTTAATCACTTTTAATTTATCATATCCTTATTTAAAAATAACTAATATGTTATAGAGGAACAAATAGTATCTAATAATTATTATAAATCAAATTATAATGTTCCTTTCATATTACAAACTAGTTTATTGAAACTTGATTTGCATTTATGACCAAACAATATGTCTCTAAACCACAGATGACCCTGTAGGGAATCTGACTCGTCCGTTCGGCTTCACGACTCACGACAAGGAAAAGAGATAAGTCGAAGGGACATCGTTTAACTTAAATAAATTAATAAATCATCTTTCCACGGATGCGCTTAGCACCCCTTTTCAATTTAAAGACCCCTCCCGGTCTTTATTGCTATGTATACTATGCTAACATAATAGTAATAAAACAATAATAATAATAATGATGATGATGATGATGATGATAAGAATGAGTCTGAATATTCCGATGAAGGGCTACAGTCTCCTAAAAGAGGGTAGTTTTTTCGCTAATGCGCTGGCTAAGTCGCCATTATGTTAACATATTACAATTCTGAAATATACAATTCTAAATACCCATACCACAATATCCATTGCATACAGGATGAACAAGAAGTATGGACTATTGCTATGCTTTATAATTTAAAGTTTTAAAAAATATTAAATGGTGCATTTATTGGACTATTAAGGTTAAAATTTAAAACCTAGTTTAGAAAACGTATATGCTAAGGTATACAGTATGAGGTCAAACATTCTTTTTCTCAATAACAGCCTATATATCATTTAATTTTTTTAAAAACCGTTTTATCAATTCTGTATGTAGATCAAATAATTTATTCGTTATTGTATTGTACACTTTATTTTTGTTTTTAATTTTCTGTGCCTTATGCAGAGAATATAAATTAATTTAAACTGATTATTAATTTTTCCCGAGATGCCATTAGTACAATTTTCAAAAACAAAACTAGTGATCCTTAGTCTAAAATATTGTTCATCATGGCAACTCTCATTGAAAGCATTAATGATGAGTGGATATAATAGCAGTAAGAGGGATACGATTTGTTTAATAAAGCAAATCCAAACAGAAACATAACACCAAATTTATAAAGGAGTTTAATGAAACGGGAAGTTTAAAGAACAAGAAAAAAAATCCGGAAAGCGAAAATCTGCTTTGAATGTTGCGGTCAGTCCAAGGAAAGCAACACACTACCAGAAGGAAACTAACAAAGGATTACAGCGTCAACAGTCAAGCATCTGTTGCAATTCAGTGCCATCTGTTAAATGGCATCCTTAGAAGGCCTTAAGTGAAGATAATTCTGAGTGAAGAAGTGAATTTTTTGTGAAACTTAAATGGAGCTGATAACACTAAAGCAGGGATTTATAAAACAGCATTTTTAATTGAGACTCCTTTTGTCTTAAATAATATAGTTAATAGATATACCTTCAATATTGCTCACCGATCTAACTACACACAGAAAGTAAGTTATTGGCACATTTAGTTGATAATAACATAATAGTTGGGCCATTTTTATTGAAGGAAATATAACCTCTGATATATATCGACATTGATTGCAGAAGTCATTCCAATTTGCTAAGATTGTTTTTTATGTCAGTAATATGCTCAAAATATCTTGTGTCAACAAGATGATACCTCTGCACACTTTGGAAGAATTAGGGAAACGGGGAACAGTTTGCGGGCTTTAGGGTTATGGCCAACTTGGAATTGTTCTTCCAGATGTTTCGGCTACAACTGCAGTAGGCATCATCGGTGGCGTGGTCGGAGTCTCCTTCTAGGGTTCAGGAGCTGCTGCTCTCGTACCTGGTGTTTATATTCCTGCTGTGTGGAAGTAGTTTTGTGCTGTAATTGGTTAACATCGATTTTGTTCGTTTGTGATTGGCCCGGAGGGCATTGTGAACTGGACTCCAGACTGTTCACTGCTAGTTGACTGCTATCGGTGGAGATTACATCTGGGGCTTGGATTTTGTATTCTGCATTACAGGATGACAATTACTATTGAGCCTCAGAGCTGTTTCATTCCCGTTGATTTTTTTTATATTGGTAGATTTCGTTGACTTCCTGGTAGTGGGAGTATTAATGTAAAGTGGTGGGTAAGAGTCTTTGTTCTCATACTCGATTTTGTTTTCCTCTTCCGCCAGTAATGCATACATTAGAACCACAGATCATCTTTTAGTGTGTAGAGCTCTTGTGGCATGTAACCATTGGCTTACATTGCACGCCAGGTGTTGCCGTTCTTGTTGGAGGACACCATTCGCGAAAAACTTCGCACTCCAATAGCTGCGAGAAAGTTTTTCCTGGAAAATGGATTGGAAGAAGAGAGCACATTAAGTGGCCAACTAGATCGCCAGATCTCATCCCCAAGATTACTGTCTGAAGAGCTACTTAAAATCCAGTGTAATGTATCGGACCGAACACTTTGTTAGCACTGAAACAGAGAATCAAAATGGATATGTATTTTATTCGTCACAATCACCGTACAAGAGATGTTAGCAGTCAGAAAGGCCTATGTTGAACATAATTTTATTTTGAAATAACTAAATATAACCAGAAAGTCAATAACTGACCGTAACTAGTTTAAAATATGAAAACAGCACAGTTCGCTATTTGAGGAAATTTTGTTTTACACATTCTGTATGACTGACCATATACATTTTATAAATTGTGTAAAATATTAAATGACATGCTTATACTAAATCCAGCATTCAAAAAATTTAAGAAACGTTTAAATTATAAAATTAAATGCAATGTTCCATACCTTTGTTTAACATAGATATAATGAGTTTTTATGTTTGCAGAAGCAAAATGTGGGCTAGTAAAATGTCACATTTTGTCTACATTTATCAGCTTTTATTTTTTTTTTTGCCCTTAATTCTTCCTACAAAAGTTAATAAAATTTCTTAAATTTAAAAATAATGCTACATGACTGTATTATACTTATTTTTAATAACTGGGAAGAAAGCACATACTTTTGAGTATTCTACAACTTATGGCAATTTATAAAAATAAAAGTTAAATATTCACGATATTGAATTAACTTTGTGAAATTCAAGATATTAGTAAATTTTCTAAAGCACAAATTTTAGGTTAAACATGAACAAATATAATTTTAGAAACTCACTAAGTAGTAATAAAATACTCTTAAATTTTCGACCCCCAACCGGCTTATTATAAACATCCCTGAAAATGTCTAAACTGTACCACACAATATATGCAAGTATCTTCAAATTGTAAGTTGGGTTTACTGTAGTATGAATGCCAGGCCTAATGTAAACTTAGGCAAATTTAAAATATACATATACAATTAGAAGTGGCCTAATCTAAACCCATTTTGTTCATCTTCATGTAAAAATATTATGTACATATAATAGAACAAATAATACAAAATAAGCGAGAATTCAACTAACCAACACATTCACTACTCTTGGATTATGAAAAAGCATTTGATACTGAAGTAAGCTCTGGAAAATAGTGCAAAGACATTTAACAATCATTGATTTTAATAAAATTACAATTGATATTGGCAAAGGGAAAAGTAATTGAAATGAAAATATAAATCAAGGAATTATACAGGAGTGTTCCTTATCGCTAGCACGTTTTAACTTGTGTATGAACGACACCTATAACTTATGTTTTGAAAGCAAAACCTAAAAGAATAAGTACCTATTGGAAATAATAACGCAATAGAATATTATTTGAAGGCAATAAACTGCTTGTGAGCTACTCGGAAGGCGATTTACAGAAATATTTTTATGAACTAGAAAAGATACTTAAACTTTAAAAATATTTGTTAAAAAGACAAAAACTATAGCGTTCTTAGAACTGAATCACAATGCAATGTAGATTAGATGTGAATAAAAAGAAATGATTGTACCAAGTTACACATTTTAACAATTTAGTACGTCGTACCTTATGTGAAAAAAATTAAATATCAAAAACAAACTAAGCGAATTTAGAATTTTTTGAGAAATCAACCAAAACGGAGACCTCTGTAGTTGCAGTGTTATACTGTGATAGCTGTTCCAGTTCTAATTTATGGCTGCGAGAACTGAATGTTAAACAGAAGTAAGGGAAGAAAAATAGAATCGGCGGAGATGTAGTTTTTAATATCCACGATTAGTTTACTCTCTTAAATAAAGTGGCAACATTAGAGAAATGATACATATAATTTAAATTATTCATTACAAAAAAGGAAAGTACATTGCATCAGTCACATCCAAAGATTGAATCAAAGCACATATCCTAAGCTAATTTTGAAATACAAAACAAAGAGAAAGAGAGCTCGGGGCAACTCTAGAACAAGGTGGGGAGATGTGCTCCCCTAAGGATTAATCCGGGACATTTGATGTTACGGAAGTAATTAACTAGAGCTATAAAATTAAAGTAAACATGTAACAAGCGATTGTTTTGATTGCTGAGCATAGTGGTCATTAACACTTTTTAAGGCAATGTTTAAACAAAAAGTGCATTATCAGGTGAACTATGTGAGTTTACTAAGGGAGATACGGCCAATATGCAGGATTTAAATTAGGAAATGGGTATACTTTATGTATAAAAATTGCCTCCCATTTCTCTCTAACAGGATGCTTTCAGTAGTATGGCTAGGCAAGTATTCAACAATGTTGGAAGGGTTTGATCAAAAGAACTGCGCATGCTCGACAACTGATAAGAGACTTAGTTTTTACAGTCTGTGATTGTTCATTCTAAGAGAATCTACTGTAGACATTAAACCTATCGTCCTTATTAAGCCAAAGAATGCAAGAGCACGTCGTTAGCTAACCACATCTCCAAGAAGCCTGTATACACAGTATCTTGTTACTTTGTAAACCGCTCTTATTGGTGGTTCAAAGTGATCTTTAATTTAATTTAGTACCTTTAATTTAACACCTACTGGCCACACTCATGCCACAAAAACAATCTTAAAGATCGATGGGTGCAAATTGCCTTCATAAAGCATGTACTCCTAATTAGGTCTTAGGCGTAAGTATAAAATACTGACCAAGTTCTGCTTACCACTTCTCATTTACTGTGACTTGGGCTTACCGCCTCAGCGCACTACGTGACCAAATGTTTAAACTTGGCCCTTAATGAATTAACCCACAGTGGTGGATACGCAGCTTCCAAGTCACTGAATTTCTGTGTGCCAGATCACCTAAGCGCTGCTTTACATTAAAGTTAAGATGCTTGGGGAAGCACACACGTCATATGGGTAAATTGTTAGAACTCCTGCATATTAATCTATGTTTCTGTAATTACCTTTATTACCTTAATAAAACTACGTTTATAGTGGCCAACTAAATAAATTAACACGTCATACAATGGATTATTTATATTTAAAATGCTGTACTCTATTATTCAAACGCACTTTTTAATTGAAAACAGTTAACATCTTCTGGGGTGTTTTGCTGTGATCACTGGTTTAATATGCTACATGCTACCATAGCTTTCACCAACTGCTGCGGTTGGCATCAACAATGAACGTTGAACAATACCGGACTGCTAAAAGATGACTGATAAAAATTATTACACCAGCCGTGAAAGCCTAAGGAGTATCACTTTTTAACTGTTTTTCTGGCTAGCTATTGGATTTCACGGATTTCATAATTTATCACTGTAATATAAAGAATAGTGTAGGCATACAGGCAATTGAAGTAAGCCATTTGTATATTGTAATATCACATCTTCATGTGTTCCTATTTTGTTTCTACCTATCAATTCTCGATAGTTAATAATTGGTGTACAAATAATGATTCCCATTTTGTTAAACATATATTAATTTACTAATGCAATAAAGACCAAAGGGTTTTTGAGAAGAATAAAGATAACTTTTATTCAATATGCTATTTAAAAAAGAATCTTTGATCTCAAATGCACTGCTGGTCATTAAAATTGCAACATATTTTGCATATTCATAATAGCCACGTGGAAGTTATTTTTGTGTTCTTCTATTGCATGACGGGATGTTGGGATTCTTCACGGTTCCTACCTCCTGTTAATTGGCTAGTGTGTGTGGATGTACGTGCGTGAGTCTTGCAAGATGGTGTGTAACAAGGGTGTTATGGTATGTCAGAAATATAGGCATTCATTTGGGCAGTCAACAGGCTGTGGCTGACTTTGGTGGAGTTTACAGTGTACAGTTAAACGCCTTTTTAGGCAGTGGACGTGTTAATTATAGTCGGAAGTAAGTGTTCATTGGTAGAATTTGCCAACCAGTGTCCTCTAAACGTTAGCATCTCAACGAGCCAACAATTGCCAGGTACCAACGACTGTCCACATATGCAAATTTCAGGACACACATTTCTTGCACATCTGGAATAGAAGCACTGCTAACCAAAACAGTACGACTTCAATGGGCTAAACACCACAAGAACTGGACAATAGAGAACTGGAGGATCCGGTTTCTACCGTTACGGTGACGATAGTAGACATAGAATTCACCACACACCGCATGAAGCGTTGTATAAGCTGAAGATGGGTTTGTTAAGTTCTGAGGCGCTCCATGTATATCGAATTTGGCCCTCTTGTCGTAGTTCATATCCACTTGAACCAACATGACTACATTCTGCTTCTCGAGAGAGAAGTGCTGCCTTTTGTTCAGCATCCAACTGTGGACAAACCCATTTTTCAGGACCAGAGCTTCTGTGTGTGCATCGCACGAACTGTCATTACTGATACGACGAACATTTCGAGGTGGCCATCAAAATTCCCAAAGTTAAATCCCAATGAAAACTTCTAGGACCACCTAGATCAACGGATCAAGGGAACCACAGCCTCCAAGGATCCTCGCCCAATTTCGGAAAAAACAGTTGAAAAGAGAATGACTTCAAATCGATATGAATCTCATCCACAGACTTGTCGAACCATGCCACAGGAAACTGCTGTTCGAGCCAAGGGTGAACCAATTCCCTACTACTACCATTCAATAAAGAGGTCTACTTTTTGTCAGGTATGTTTTTGAAATCGCCAGACAATTATGCTTTAAAATACATACATAATTTATCTAGATTTACTGCAGAAATGCGTATAAACCCCTTGAGGTAAGTTATAGACCCCATACTTATATATAGGTGTTTAATTATAAAATAACTCATTCATTTTTATTAAAATGTTGCATTATTACACAGTATAAGTAATTTTTACAACTGCAATTTATAAAAGCGTTTTCTCAATGCAAAATAATTATCTGCACTCTATGCAATTTATATTTAACATTATCTTGCTATCAGCCACATTGATGATAATTACACTGCTAATTGAAAATAAAGATATTTTGTGTGTAAGGAACTTAATGGTGTTACTGACTCTTTATTTGGTCCATTAGAGATATTCGAATATTGTGGACATTCAAGGCTTTCCTTTATAACTTGATTAGGGTAACCTCAAATCGGAATGTTGGAGAACTGGGCTCTTCAGTATTGAGCGTTCCTCTTAAGCTGCAATGGGTACACACAGTAGCGCTCTCTGCATCTACAGTATAGTTTGATTGCCAGAGTAAAATTAGTATAGACTCCTCAGAGCCCTTTGATCTTATACTCCACGTGATTTAATAGGGAAGAAAGAGTAATAGGCTGATAACCTGCCTTCTAACTGCGTGTAGAGTATGTGAATGACTTCTGAAGCATTTCAATGTAGCTTTTCTGACGAATAAAGGAATATTCCTTAAAGTTGAAGTTTATCAATGAAAGAACCCAAGGATGAAACGAAGGAGGAGAAGCGAATTTGCTTTAGTGGTAGTAGCACTTTAATTACAGGGCAGCTGTACCTAGCATTATTTAACATGCAAATCGTTTTCTGCGAAATGCTGGCGATCTACGCATTCAACTGTCTACATCCTGTTGGTTCTCTGAAATTAAGAACCCACGGTGAAAAAAGAACACGATTTCGTTTAGAAGACTTCAATTACCCAGATAAACTAAATTATTGTGTTTAGTGCATCACATATTTTCAATATAGACTCACAATCGTTCTATGAATTAAACAGCAAAGGACAATGCTCCTTTTCCTAAATAGATACAGTAAATTAAAAGGTCTTAAATAGAGTAATACTAATATAAAATTCTGAGTTTGCTGCTTGGCGTCTAATATTAATATATTTTAAAATGTATTAATTGCTAAATATCAGGGTTATCCAAATATCTGATGACCAACAAAACGACTGGAACTGCATCGGTCGATAACCCTGTTGTTCACGTCCAATCGGGCTATACAGAAGTCTGAGTGGGGCTTAAATTCGAATGCACCTAAAAAGTCACCCATGCCACGCAAGGAAACGCCTGAACTGCCTGCCTTCATTTTCCACATATTTCTGATATCTGCTAATGAAATGTCTTTAGAAATTAAATTCATCTTTTGACGAATGTTATCCTTTAGTTCGTATAAATTATGTGTGGATACTTCTAATTAATAAATCGCATTATAACTTGAAACGCTACGAATTTCTCTTCAAATAATCGAACTGATTCGGCACAGACATGCAAATTATAAAGAAACAGTTGTTATGGATTAGAATTATACCGAATATTTACCTTTTAGTATTCTTAACAGGCTTGACTCTAGAATTACACATTTTTCTTTCATAGTGACTGATTTGAGACTCAAGGCCGATGTAGCAGTTCGGTACATGTAGCCCGGCTGGGCTTGAGCGATGGCTTATCAGTCGATGCATTCCACCATTGTCGAGCCAGTTATTAAATAATTTGATCCCGGAAACAATGGTTTCCAATCTTATTAGAGAAATTCTTTTCTAGAGAGAAAAAGTCAATTCATAACTATCTTGATTAGTTTTATTGTGAAATGTTTGTGTTTAATAATACTGATAGGAAAGTACGATCTGACACAATGTAAATGGACAAAAACGATAATAAGTGAAACATTGTTGTGTGAGGAAAGTATGGTTTTCCATCTTCCCCAGCCTCTTCTCGTTTGCAGCTGATGGGCAAACCTGCGCATCATGGTCATGTAATATAACTTCCGAGTTGTATGTAATTATATTTTTGGTATTATCTTACTTTTCGTTAAGTTTTTGCCTTACGCATGACTACTTCACATCCAGAGTGCAGAAAATTATGTGAGAAGTACTTGCGAGTAGAAAGAGGGCGCGACAGTAAGCATTTTGAGAGTGGGAAAGAATGATCTCAAACGTTTGAATATGGAGCTAGAAATGTCTACATTGATCAACATAATAGCTACGTTGCGATATGATATGTGTTCATAGTCAGTCAAATATAAACCAGTGTAATATGGAAGACGAAATCATAAGCAGGCTGCGCCTCGCTCTAACCACAATCACGTTCTGTCACTCGTGTACAGGTTTTCTTTGAAGTGATAAGATTTTGAGAACTAGTGTAGCTCAGTTTTATGAACGACTGGTACACTTAAACTTTAGTACGGCACATATTTGATAGAATAAATTATTTGTTTAAAGTAAGCTATTCTGTTTTCAGTTCTCTTAGGTATACATAAACAAGTTTGTAGCTTTGGAGTTGACGCCTGCAGCACCATAACTAAGCGTCCGAAAATGTTTCTATTCTTGAGCTGCCTGCTATCTATCCCCGTTCTACTCGTAAATTTTTGTACACATTTTCCCTCACTCTCCATATTTTAACATGAAAAATTGCGTTCATAGGCTAATATGCTTATGAAAATATTTTCGAATATTGAATGAAATGATCGCGAGAAACAATTTTGCTGACTTTTTAATTAATAAAGGATGGAATAATGCTTGCGGCTTGTCTCTTAATTATGTTTTATTTAGATGATTGCTTTGAAATAGAATATGTTATAGAATAGTTACAGTAAATGCGAACACTGGCACAGTGTTTTAAGTTCTATGGAGATTATATATAAAAATAAGCATACGTAATTAAATAAACAATTAAATAAGCATTTCTATCTTTAATTTACGATTAAAATATTTCGGTCCAGTAACCAGCAATATTCACCGAGACATTACTTTTTATTCAAACCTCGAATAGCTTAATATTAGATTATACAGAAAACTGGGTTATGTAAACAGCTGTAGAAGAATGAACACTAAGCACTCTGTTACATGACTATGGGACAAAGAAATTAGACGGTTAGGAAAAGTGCGTTGAAATATGTGAAGGTGAAACAGCCCTGTGGTTTACATTAGGAAGTCAGAAGCAGAATAAGAACAAATGACATAATTCTACACATTGAGTCAAGCGGAGCATACCAGTGAAACACAGGCGATCGTAAGTTATTATAACGAGTGAATTTAATTCGCTTTACCATGTTAGTGATTTGCCACAACAACTTGGGCTATCACGCAAACACTGTTTCTAAGCTGCATGCATTAAATAGCATGCGCCAGAACATTTGCTAATGACAGCACGTTTGCTTTACTTAGTTATTGACTTATCCTGCTACCATGCTTCTGCTTTTGGTTCGTGTTTAGCATTTTCTTTGCATACTTGTGTGTTTCTGCATTCCAGTAGTTAAAACTTCCTTTCACAGAGATATGCTGTTAACTTTGCCTTGTTTCATGCACTTTGGAAAACGAAAATATACATCTTTCTTTCTACCTGTCCTTTCTAATTTACTGAGTATGCTGTAGCAGTTTCTCCTTTGCAATGCCCATTCGTTTGCACTAACTTTTCTTTCTCAGAGACTATGAATAGCAGGAGATTTTATTTACTTGTATGTTAATGCCAGGCAGCTGCATTCTTGCGATACTGGACGAAATTAATTTAAAGCGTCCAGAGGTCCGTTTATATGTAGTAGCTACCAGCTCTTGGGCAGAGAAAGCGTCATAGACGACCATAATCTAACCTTAATACGGAACTCGGATTTTGCCTACTAGTTGGGAAGCCACAGTAACGCAGCGATATATGAAAAATTTCTAATGCAAATACTTCGCATATCTTACTTCTGACGTACTGGCTTAGACCAGTCCACACTTTGCGGTATGTGCTATAGACACCAGGTGTAAAATATAACAGACGTTTTGGACTGCAGAGGTGGAAAGAGGACTCAGAGAAATTGGCCTGGATTTAATATGGCAATGAAGCAATTAAAATAATAAAAATGCATGGAGGAAGATTAAAACAAGGTTAGAGGATATCAACAGGCAGGAAATCGAGACAGAATGTAACACGAAAGTCTTATTGATTCTATCATATGAAATGAAACAAATAGAGGGTAAATATATATGCCATTCTAGGGGAAAGGGCAAGATCAGGAATGACATGGCTTAAACTGGGAAGTTGGATAGTTGGAATAGCGTATAGTTAGAATCTGTTGTGGACGAGATGAGGAATGAGTACATATTCTGGCCGAACGTACCCATTTGGAACACCTGAGAAAAATACTATTTCCTGAAAACTTTTTAAGGTAAATAGACGTCGATTGACGTGCTAGAACCTGTTTGCGAACCACATTAATTAGTTGAACATGGGCATTTTCCTAGCCAAAGTGCGCGAAGCTAGAAGCAGTTTATTTTCTGGTTAGAACGTAATAACTAGTATAATTAATATACTACTAGTATAATAAGTAATAATTATAAATAATATGTAACATGTTTCCATTCATATATTAGTAATACTGTTTTTCCCATTTTAAAAACATTATTTATTTACTATTAATATTGTTTTATTTGTATTATTTATTCCTCTGTCGAATTGTGTATCATATTTAAGTATATACGGTCTGTGGTCTATGCATTAAATACTTTAGCAATATGTGCATAAAACTTTATAATAATAAATATACAACTACGTCTTTCGACGTAGTTGCATACAAATTTGAAGCGATGTAACTCGAGGAAAACACCTCGAGTAATAAGTATTATTTATTTTTCATTATATATCTTCTGATATTTCCATAGCTTTAGAACATACTTTTGCAAAATTGCCAGTGTTGGAGCCTGAAACCTACTTAGTTTTCAGCTGCCGTCTCTAACACCTCCTATATTGAACCTGAAACTCATAACTAACTCTTCACCACATTTTTCAGTCATTGTTTCCACATGATCCATCCAGTTCTTACATGTGTTCTGGGATGTATAAATATTATGGTTTTTGTATTGCTTCACTTTGCTTTTCTAAAACTAATGTACTTTCTTTTGTTTTTCTAAGTATATAATATTTTGCATTTATATAAAATGATATTTTAGCCTTACTATTTAAGGTTTAAGATTTTTTCTCCAGTGCTCTGGAAATTGCAGCGTACATCGGTAATCGCGACTTTGGTTTTAAAGTTTTTTTCATAACCAGAGCTTTATGTTTATGACTGAAAAATCCATTTAAGAGTCACAGGTCAATGGCAATTATCGAACCAATTAATACCAATGGGGAAGGGAATAGTGACTGGCCCCATGGATTTCTTAGTGTTTTTGCTGTAAGGATGCATCAATAGTTCATTTTTGTAACTGTAATGATTAAGCAATTTATATATAAAGCATTTGACACCTTAGGTTGCAGAGGAGAAGTTCCAAAATTTGGTTGGAGTATTTTTATTCTGAAAACACTAGGGGTTATTTTCATTTTATAAAAGCCACATCATTTCTAGCACACTGTATCACAGTTTTCACATATAGTATATTTTTTCAACAACTGATGCATATCTCGATACGTTTTTCCAACCATATTGTTGTTGTCAAAGATGAAAAATTATTTTTAATGCACCTATGGCAAACTCTTAATATCAGGTTCCTTTTATGTCCAAGAAATCGAGCACCCCATAGTCCAGATCTAGCCCACAATAACTATTATCTCTTTTATAAATTGAAAAATAGATCTTCAAGGAAATAAATTTACTAGTAATAAGTGCAAACTTACATTAATACAATTTCTTTGTACATAAAAATTGCTGATGAGTTTGAGAAAATGTTACTTTCTGAATAATGATGTGAATGGAGATTATATTAAAAATAGCATATTTAATTTAATTCGATATCTCTCAAAGTTAAACATACTGAACACTTTAAAACTCACCTTTTACTTTTAAAACAGTTTTAAGAACGCTACAGAAAGCTAAGAATTTTGTTGCTGAAAGATTGATCGTAAGACAAAGTTAAAATTCTCCTTATATCATTTAACTTCATTTTAATATGCACTAAAATTCTCCAATGCCCAATTTTTTTTAATGTAGTGTTACCAGATATTAGAAAAGTAGAAAATGCAGTTATTTAACTAAATAACGAGGCAAGACAAGATCCTTAAGGTTGATTGATTAAGTAATGTTTAACGCCCGTTTGTACTACTGAGGCACCAAAGGCGGTGGACACTAAATAATACATGAAACGAAATGGTAAATTGAGAAAGGATTTTTTTACAGGAAGGAAGCGTTCTTGGCCTAAATTTAGGGTACCTCCCCGACATTGCCATTTATGAGGACTGAGGAAAATCTGGAAAAAACGTCAATCAGGAATTCCTGGTGAGATTCGAGCCCCAGACCTCCCGCTCACGAATCCGCGCCTTAACGACTTCGGCCACCGTGGCGGTGCGATCCTTAAGGAGAACTTTTTTATCTAGATGATGGCAACCACTTTGTAGCTAGATGGGCTTCTCTGGGGAAGTTTTATTTTGTACTGTTATAAGCATTAATTGAGGAAAGTAAAGCAAATTATGGAAGGAGATTACATCCGAAACATTTTTTTTTTTCCATTTCGAATTCTCTAATTCTATTGAGAAGATACCACAGAAGATGCCAACATCGGAGCATGCTATGAAATGCTATATTCAGCAAGATGAAATACCATTGCATTGCGCCAGTAAAGTCAAATGCTACTTAGAATATGGTGCTAAGCCACATATCTTATTTTAGCGGAATTTTCAATAGATCTATAGGCCGGTGCAATAACCCGTAAGAGAATTTGCACACAATGAAGATATGCTCAAAAACGTGGGCGGCCTAAAACTATGTCGATGAGATTCTGTATTATGGGTCTGGTTTAACCGAACTGTAAGGCCACACAGGATGTGCACTGGTTACACCCAGAAAATGTTAAACTTCTGCTGGATATTTCATGTCTTTATATTTTACGACCAGGTTTCTTATTTGCATTTAGTTATAGTTGCTCTTCACAGAAATCCAAAGGTTGATGACCTGTGGCGCTAATGTATTCAACACATGGATTATTTCATCTGGGCATTGTGAATTATTGAGTATTTTAATTCATATTACATACACATTTTCATTTCAGTTAATCCCAGAGTTACACTAATCGTTCTAAATGTCTTGCAATATCAAAGCATACCCCCGTAATTCAGTTCCTTCCTAAAACTTATACACTGTTTTACTACTCAGAAGAAACAGGAATTGTCTTTCTTCGACTAGACAGTCATTGTATCCGTAAAACACATTCTGGTTGATAAAGTTTGTATGCTTCTGATTCCATTGCTAATGTTTTCTTTTAAGTTCTGAAACGCCCAATTGTGCTAATTTTGGGAATGATTTTATTGACGATCAATTAAGATAAATCACAAAAGTGATCTACGCTGAGTATCTTTTAACTTTACTGCACATACAAATAGAATGAATGAACTAATAACCTTCCGCATCACCTTCTCCTCCTAATTGGCTGAAGCTGTTCGTGTCATAGGTGTAGATTGCAGAGAACATGGCGCAATATGACGATGTAGTAGCTGGGATTATGAAGGGGGGGAAAAAGTGCAAGAAACATGACAGGCTATGAATAGCACAATATGTTTACGAACAAACTGCGACATTCTTTGTTTTCTCCCAGTGATAAACATACGCAGTAATCAACGTCGCACTTGCTTAAAGCATTAACGTTGCAAGTTATAACGGTTAACCTGAAGAAATTACCCATTCAGTTCACGAGAATGTTACATTAACATCAGATGAGCCAACACTAATAATGCCATTTTCCTGAAATTCCTTAGTGTGTAAGGATAACTTTTTACTTTAAATAACGAAGTAATTAGTATGGTAATACGCGGCTCCGGGTCCACCAGTCACTAGGAGATGGCAAAGAGTACGTGGTATTGTTGATGCCCAGTATTCGGAGTAAAGCAAAGAAAATTATTCTATAATGTTTCCCCTATTAAAGCTGTGGGTTTTATAAATCAATAAAATAAACTTTCTGCAGATAAAGTGACTTACAATACAGGAAGAGGCATTGATCAGTAAAGTTCTGAATAAATTACGTATGCACAGGTTAATAGCTAGTTTCGTATTAAAAATGACATTTATATTGTCGTAACAATGCGTTGCTATAGTGAACTTTATAATAATTTTCGCAAATGAATGCATACTGCCGTTTACCTGTTAGGAATAAGGCGTCTTTCAAAAACGTGACAAAGGGTGGAAGGAAATAAAATGCCAACTGCGATACGCCTAGTATCCGATACTTAAAACATCGCGTGAGTGATATATATATATATATATATAATTAAGAATTTTTACCAGATCCTTTTATAGAATTTTGCTACAACTTATTATTATTTTTTTTTAAGAATGCCGCGGTTAAGCTTCAAATCATCCCGGAATCTTACCGCCAAGAGTGGCGTGCACTCGTGAGCCGTACCGTCCTCCTTGACATTTTTTTTTTCATGTTTTCCTCAATCTTCATAAATGGCTAATGCCGGGGAGTTACTCTAAACTTAGATCTGGCACACTTCCTTCCTTTTAAAAAAAAACCCTTCCCCAATATATCATTTCATCTCGTGTATCATCTATAACCACCGCCTGTGATGACAAGGTAGTTAAAACGGACGTTAAACACTGTTAAAATCCCCAACTTTTCTCAGAATTTTTCATCCTAACTTAAAAACTTCTCAAGAACTTCAGAACCACAACCAAGATTTGAAAATTTCTTCCTTTGTCAACCGTGTTTCAAAGAACGTTATTTATAAGCTTAATGACAAATGTTGTCAAGCGTTTTGACTTGACTTTCACAGTTTTTTTTTTCCAAGAATGAATGATCATAGACGCTTCGTAAAAACTAAATCTACTTTACCGGTTGTACAGAAGACGCTATCACAGTATGCACTTCTGGTGAATGCTTCTTATTCTCATCGATACTCTATCTCTCTCAGCTTCTGAAAGTGCCTTAAAAGAAAGAGAGATGACAGCTATGGTTTTCCACAAAGCAAGCACTCCTCCCAGTCTCAATTTATCGATAGAGATCTGTCTTGTTAGTTTACGACACTGTTTTTATTCTTAGTTGATATTTTTTCTAGTTGCTTACTTTGACTTGCACTTATTTAAGATGTGGTATTTTTGTTTCCCGGAAGTTAGCGCCCCCATGGTTACTTTGATTGACACTTATAGCCATCTTATTCAGTCAATCAGCCAGCCAGCTAGCTCTCAGTTGCTTTGTTCACTTCCTTCCTTACGCTTTAGAACTTAACAGTCTTGAAATATTTAATTTCATTTTGTTCTTCTCTAGTGTGTAAACTTTCTACTGGGACACCTAGTTCACAATTGTGTATAATGTGTGTGTATATATAAAAACCATGATCTCATAAATTAAATTCATTGCAGAAAATTTGCTTATAGATATTTATTATTATTCTTATTTTAAAATACTTTGAGTTATTGGTAATTGTTCTTGTATTTATATTTTTAATCAAATGCTTGTATATTCATGATTTACATACTAGTATTGTCGAAAAGAAATTCTAGCGCCGGACAAAGCAGTGATAAAAAAGAACACAGCGGAAATCAATAATCAGATGTTTAAACTATACTTGCATTGCACATATATGCAATTATGTTTTGAACTGACCGTACATTCCCAATCTTCAGGAGCGTAATACCCATGCATGCATACTCGTGTGGTTTATATGCATAAGGTAACCATAATGAGGTGTGATTTGGTCCGTGGTTAAACCGTTTTCACACATCTGTACACAAACAGGGTGGCTCAAAAGTAATAACATATTGTTGCAAATGTCAGTTTGTCCTGTGTTCTTTTTGAAGCATTTATGGCTGCATACTATTTAGTGAATACTTTTCAAAAGACTTTCGTAAATAGAAATACCTATTTGCCTAATGGAATGGAAATTAACGTCTATCATGTCTATTGCATTGTTTTTATTTCTTTTTTATATGTAATCACATTGGCTGATAGATGATAGGATTTTTGAGTGGGATACTTGGCCCCGTTGATTATTTGGCGTATATATAGTCTTAAAATATATAAAGTAAAATTTTTCACCTGAGATTGTTTTAGTGACAGTTAAATTGTTGAGAATGAAAGAGAAACATTTATGTTTCTAAAAGTAGCAGAAATGTGATTAAAGAGATAAGAATTGCTCATCCAACTGGAGAATTGGAGAATTTGAGAGAGAGAGAGAGACAGAGAGAGACAGAGAGAGACAGAGAGAGAGATAGAGAAGGGAATTGTCAAAAGTACAGAAAGCTTCATAATTTAGAAGAAAAATATTCTTTCTGGACACGCATTTGGACTGTTTAAATCAATTTGAAAGAAAACAAAATGTACCCTAAAATTGAATTTAATGTCTTTAATACTAATGTTAAGGTAACGTTACTCTGTGGCTGTGAAACGATGGAAAGAATAAAAACTATTATAAATCAGCAATATTTTGTTGATAGGTGTTTGCCTAACATACTAAGAATATTCTGGCCGGTCAAGATTAAAAATAATCTGAATTTAAAAACTAAACAAAGAGTATACCAGAACTGGAAGAAGTGGAAATGACTGGGACATTCTCTGACCTCCAAATGATATAGTCAGGAAAGCTGTTGAATGGAATTCTCAAGATAGTTCAGAGACCAAAGGCAACACAGAAGCTTACAATGCTTGCAGAACCCAAAAGCAGAGATCGCAAGAACAGAAGGAGAAGTAGAACTTTCCTGAAGTCTCTTTATTCCAATCGGGAATGATGGGAACATCGATTGATTTTAAAAATTATTCTTCTGTAGAATACCCCGACTGAATGTTCTGTATTTGAACTCTTGTCGGACCTTGCCTACTTAGGTTCCAACAATATCCCAAAAGCATTATCTCAGAATTGCCAAGATTGGGATGATATAGTAAACATGAAATCTGGCATTTTGGGAATATGAGGAACTTTATCCATTACTTCGGCCAAAATGTATAAGTTCGTTATAGGTAGCAATATATTTTTAACTCTTTTCGATGCAACTATTTCATTTGGTATTCTAATATAGACCTTAATATCTCAGTGCTTAGAAGTTGGAGCAGCTTAAAAGTTTCGCAACTTAGATCGTCGAACAGTCGCTAAGTTTTCCCACGTGGAACCCGCGGCCCATACTCTCAATCAAATACGAGAGGAATTTTGACAGTCAGTTTTTTTTGTGCAGTCGAAAACGAGATTTCATTAAATAGTAGAGTAGTGTTGTGCAATGGCGAGATATTCTATCAAGTCATACATTAGGTACAAAAGTTATACAGCTGAACGAGACAAGTATATAGGCGTAAATTTCCTGACATCCCAGTGTCCACTACTAAAGTTATCAAAGAAAGTAATGAAAAAGATTCTATAACTGACTGAAAAAAAATCTAAGACGCCATGTGCTCACAGCAGAACATCTTGATGAAATAAGAGCTTTGATTAAAGCCGTCTTCATTCCCAAGAGCTTGCGGTTTGTCCGGGAACTTTTCCAGTACCTACTGTAAGGAGAGTGAGTACCAAATTCTATTATTTAAAATGTTGTGCCTAAGTTTCAAAATGGTGAAGCGCTTGCTCGTCGCGAGTCTATGCAAGAAAATACTGGCAGCAACGGATAGTCTTAACTACCCAACGGCTGACCTATGTATCTCTCACTGTATATTTGAGAAAGTTAAAACAAATTTTGACTCTAAACAAAGTATCTGCTATATTATAACCTTCAAGGAATTCTAGTAATTTCATTTGAAGATAAAAGTGGCTCAAGGGCGATAAATCTTTCACATCCTCTTGAAGCTCTGCTGCAGTAAAAACTTTGCATTTAATTGAGATTAGGATTTTTATTTCAGATGGAGAGCGCGCAGTTGACTGTTAAAGAAAAATCTGCTAGAGGATTCAATTTTTAGTACCTATCTCGGTGTGTACATGTTTCAATATTTTACTTCCAAAGAATTGTTGAAGGTTGGTAGAATAACCTCATCAAACAAGTGCATAGTTCGTGAACTCAAAATGAATAAAAACATTTAAGAAGAGAAACCATGAATGCAATTGTTATTGTGATTTTCTTCTCACTGGTATAATTATCACAAGTTATATCACGAGATGGTCTGAGCTTATAGATAAATTCAGGAACGCAGTGAGTAAAGCTCAGACCCATGAGTAATATGTATTTGGACAACTTCACGAATAAAATAAGATTTTAAATATAATTTCTCTAAACTATACTTATAAATTTGTAATAATTGTGTATTTGTACTTAACCTTTTCAAGCAACCTTGCGACAGAAGAATTGCCGATTGTCAATAATGTCAATAGAGAAGAGCAAAATACGGACTTGGGAATATTTTATGAATAGAATAAGAATAAAAGTGACATATACTTGAAATTCGCCCACAGAATATTAATATTTGTATAAAACGTTATACTTATGAATGTCTATTGTATTCAGAAATCGTGAAACTGAAATTGACAAAAGTTAATTATTACAATCGCTACCGTTCTATTTTCTAGTACCAACGGAGGAAAAAAAAATAACATACAGTGTCTCTATTTTTCTTTGTATTCTGTGGTTTGGAATTCCTAATTCTGAGATCAATTTGCACATTTAACGCATCACCAAAACGCTTTGAAGAACCCTCTATTTTGAGTTATGATTGTCGACTGTCCATGCTTTTGTTGCTATCAATAGCTCCCCACCGCCTCTGGCAAAAGTGGTCAGTGATGCGAGTTCAGAGATTATATAATGGAGGTATAGAGTTGGCTACACTGACCACAAGACAAATGCACGTCGCGTGATAAAACGGACTTGATCATTTTTTCGATAATCTTACTCTGTGATTACGTGATTATGTACTTAAGTACATAAAGAGTGTTTTTCACAGAAAAAATAAACAAATATATCATATTTTTCTGAGTGAATAAACCTTTTTGAAAGGAAATGATCAAAATCAGACAAAATATTATTATACGAGTAGAAGAACAGAATAATGAAAATGTGATACTTTAAAAAAATAATTGAAATAAAGGTATAAATTTCACAATAGAAAAGAATACTAAGAACAAAATACAAGCTGAACAAGCGGTAAAGTGTAAACCACAAAGAAATACTGCGCTCTTCTGTGAATTGAGGTTCTCCTACACCACAACTGTAATGAATTAGAGGAATGCTAGTTTTAGAACTTAATACTCGAATAATTTGTTCTGAGACAATACATTGCTATCCAATACAATAAATACTCGCACCATAATCTTTAATTGAGGAACAATAAGAAAGAGAGAGAGAGAAAGGGGGGTGCGGAGGGGGGAAGGAGAAAAATGAATGAAATTGGAATACTCAAATATTTGGTAAGTAGATAAAAATGCTCAGTAAAATGAGAGTTAACGATGTGGAAATTAAATTTTTAAGTTTTTGTTTAGAAATGAAGGCACAAAGTAAGTTAAACCACAAATATAAGAAAATCTGTAGGTTAAATATTTTTCGATACTGTTTGAGCCTTTGATTTTAGCGACATTACAGTTTTATACTAGTAATTTCTTAATTCTTTCGTGCAAATTATGACCCGGTTGAATTTATGGGATGGATCACAAAACGTATATGCTCAAGAACTACGTTCAACATAATAGTACAAAGAAATAGAGTTGGTAGAACAAATAAAGCGGCTTCTCATGTGAATTTATAAATTTCCTGACTAAAATTTCCCTTTTCAACGCCACTATTGTCCATTTGGATGGATTAATGGGATGCTCTGTCAGACTGACAAGAATTTGGCCAACTTTGAGGTCGGGATATTTGAAATGCGTGACTACTTTATCCCAAGGATAGCTGCTGAGCTGTTAATTGTGACGATAATTTGGCCGAATCATCTCAGAGACTTTGTGAACCCAGTTTTACATATATTCGTCTAAAGACCTGAGGAAACATCTGTGAAAATGCTTCAAGATGCTTGCTTCGGGATACGAACCGGACTTGCCCCTTAGGAAGCACTAATACTGTCACTATATATAAGCATACTTCAACTTAGTAAGTCAAAACTTTCATTTCTTGCACAGCCAAAAGAGATTTCTCTCACGCTAAGATCTCACTATTTCACTAGTATTTCGGGGAAAGATATTTTAATCTGTATACGGACTTAGTTTCAGTGTACTGTTTGAGGTCCTTGTGAAATAGCATTGGTTAGTAATGAGTTCAAACTCTAAGTTAAATTTCGGTAACAAGAGTTTTTTATACTAGATTCTTGTGCTGATTTCAGAGAAATATGAAAGGCCTCCTATCCTTATTATGTCAAATTTACAACTCCAGTTCCCATTTTCTCAAGGACTATAAAAGCTAATAAAATAAAAACTTTTACAGCATACAGATGTACACAATTGAACTTTTGTGATATATTTTTATTACTGTACAATGACTTTGAAGCAAATTATAACTTATTTTAAATTGTTTGCTGTTTTTCTAATTTTTTCCAAACTTTTTTTTTTTGGCATAGTCACATTTTGTCCTAGCCCTAACTAGAGATCCACATCATTAATATTATGTTATTAATAAGGGGTAAAATTTTCAAAGTGATAGCTTATACAGATCCTAAAGAAATGAGAAACTTATGCAAAAAATGTAGTTTTTCAATAATTGCAGCCCAAAACGTTTTTACAGAAAAATTCACTTTATGGAGGAAACACGAGCTAAAACCCTCCAACATTGTAAAATAGCACAGTATGTCACAGAAAAACAAACGCTGTCAATTTATGCAATACAATTTTTTCTGTCATTAAAGACAGCCTTGTAGAACAAATAGTTCCTGAGATATAGAATTTTAACTGAACAAATGCTCGCGAGAAAAAGGTTCCTAAAGGACATAATTCAAATTTTATTTAAATACTTATAACTAAGGAACTTAATTAAATTCATATAAAAACAAATAGAAAATTCCTATTATTAAAATGGTATAAAAAACACAAACCACAAAATTTTAAGTGGATAAAATTCAATAATAAAACAATGAAAAAATGTGTGGCCAATAAAGTGTAATTATGATATAAAACAGTGTTGCAAGTTTAAGATAGAGAAATTCCTCCATTATTATAATAAATTAATTAAGTTTTATGCATACAGAAATTTATTTTATAACGCTAGAGACATTACTTATAAAAGCTTAATTTTCTATAAGTGCAATGTAAAGTGTGTAAACTGATTTATCTTCATTTTATGAGTAATTTATTAATTTAATTTGTTATTAAGTATGTTCAGAGGAGTTTGATAATTTCCAAATGTAGTCAATGTTTTCTTCATATAGTTCCTGGAAAATTCTCCCTAAATGCTAACGATCTAAAATGCAATATCAATGGCTTATTTAAAGAAATATTTTTACGTGGAAAGCTGATAGAACTAGATCTCTAAAAGAAGACTAAAAATAGCAGAACATTGCAGCGCAAGAGAACAATATTCTTAAAGTCTTGAACGTTTCATTAGCAGAGTACTTAAAGTAGATAATCAACGGTGCTAATAGTTGGTTAACAAGTAATTTCTCAAAGATAACATAAACTTGATAATAATTTTTGTAAGGACCTTGATGAAAAAAATTTATGGTTTAGGTTATTAATTTTTGTAAATAGTTCATTAAACAAAATTTTGTAAATAGTTATTTCTTTTTCCAATGAAGTGTGCCTTTCTTCAGTTACTTAAAAATTTACTTGTGTAACACGAGTCTTTTTTCCCTGTTTATACTTTCCTTTCCGAAACTGGGAACCTAGATAATAGCATCTTATATACCCTATTCAACTTTTTAGATGAGTTTGATTAAACATACAGACTAACAATGAAAGGTTTGATTTATATTTATGAGAAATATTTATATGCTTTATTTATTACTAAGTAGTGCTGAATATACCTCAGTGAACGTATAATCTGCTCTACTGCCTACATGTAAAGTCTTTTTGAATCATCCTGTATATATAACAATCACAGTCTCACAGGAGCTACATACCCACAGGGAAACAGAGAATGTACAGACCGCAAAATTGTTTTAGCTAGTGTGTATGTGTTTTTCTCTTGGTTTTATTTCTGGACTCTTAAAGTGCTTTTTTCCCCTCAGCTCTGTGGCGAAAATAGTTTTATACACCAAACGTAATACTTTGTTATTGCCATGATGTGTAACCACAGCTGATACTGGCAACACTCTTGAAATACCGCTACATGTGTGGTTGAATGTCCTAAGCCCCTACTTCATTCTAAATTTCGATTTATGCGCCCACACAAACTCTCAGGATAATGTTTTACACTAAACCACAAATAGGTGTTTATAATGAGTGGTGAAGAATGAGTTTTACTTTATAGATTTTTTTTAACTGTTCATTTTGTTTTAAAGATGGAATCCTTTAATAACAAGGGTTAAGTAAGGGATGGACTGGGTGCTTTGGCAACAAACTATCAAACATAGGAGAAGATAGTGAGAAGAAAATATAGCAAAACTTTTACTTAAATACGAGAATGAATTAAGTAAAAGACGTACTCAGAGAATGGATATCTCTAAATTAGACAATACTGATGGTCAAATGGTTAAGTTTACAGCTATTAATTCGAAAGTCTTGGGTTCAAATTCCAGTCAGGTCAAGCTAGTGTGTAAGGTTTGTTCGTTTTTTGTTTTGTTTTTGTTAACCTGAGAAGTTGAATGTCAGATAGCTTTAAGACACGACAAGTACTCAGTTTATTTCTGCCATCATTATTCACTTAATATCAGTTCATTTTATTCATCGCTACAGATTTACACCTATAGTATTCAGTCCACAATCTTCAAACCTAGTTCAATTTAGTCAAAGCGACGATAAATAAAACAAAAAAGGTTTCGTCTTTACCAGACAAGGAAGAAAAAGACACCTATACTAAAACACTTGAAAAAATATTTTAAAACAGTACATATATTGTCAAAAGTACAGGTGTAATGACTTTTTTTAGGAAGATCATAATAAAAGTCGCTTTTTTAACACAAAGCACTCAAACTAGATTATTAAATATCGGTGCCATAAAATTCTCCAGGTGAACATTTGTGCTTCCCTTAAGCCAAAAATGAAGAACCCTTTTGCAACCTTCAGTTAAGAAACGAACATTTATTGCCCAAACAATTATTTAGAAATAACTTGCAGTTAGTAAAGATTTGTAGCTTCTCAAAAAAAAACTTAAAACTCTCCGCTACTTTTGATTTTTTAGCAAGTTATATGTAGGATCTGGAGAGTTATTATGGCAAAGTGCCGCCTACTTTGTTCATATACACAGTTGCGTGCAAACGAACGTATAACCATCCTCATGTGAAGCATACGCACAGAGACCGGATTTTCGAGGAAATAATTGCAGTATTTAATTCTTTACCAAACATTCATTTCTAGTCCTAAATTGGCCCTGGAGTTGGCAAGAAACGTGGCCAGCGTGTGGCAGGCAACTTTGGTTTCGTGGGCGGGTGGTTGGTTGTGGGTGTTTACGCTGCATGCAACCGCCCGCGGTCGCAACTTATAATTTACAAGTGAACTAATTACAGGCCATTTTAGAGCATTAATTGCCAACATGCTGTGCCGGCTTCCTTTCTTTGACGTTCCTCTTGGTTCCTTCCCTATAATAAAACCAATTTGTCTCTCTTACAGACCTAGAATCCATATGTTTGTAATTCGGATAATTCTACACTACGAATTATTGTTTTATGTGGAAAGAAAAATTAATAAAGGCCAGAAATGGAAGATTATCCTTCTACCGTGGATTGCTTCGTAGCCCCAGGCTTTTTAACTATTGCTCTGGAGAGAAGTAAAACTATTTTTCATTACCTGCAGCACTGTTTTTTACTTGCATTGCAATTTTTAATTTCATTCAGAAGTTGCAGGGATAACCAATGAGCGACTATTTAGCGAACTGTTTCAAATTAGACCAGTAAATGAAAAGATAGGCTTGATATTAAATGGTAAATTCGTACATTAATTTTTATAATTAGAATTCGATTACAAAAAGTTAACAAGTATGTAATCTAAGTCATATCTAAATTAAACTAATTATATCGAAAATCTCATTCAGATAAAAAGTCAATTTACTACTAACATTTAGTAATAAAAGATTACCATATGGTTCATTGAGAACAGTTTCTCGACTCGAGGGATCAAAACTTTTATCCACTCACCAAGAATTGGGAGTCATTATGGTATTTAATTGCCAGTATTTTGTAAAATATTATTTTATATGAGTATTTGAATTGGGATCGAATTATTTCTTGTATATTTCTTCATCATTAGTAAACAGCTGAAAAATATAAAGAAAATTGGACGAAATATGAAATCATAAAAACATGAAAATTTTACAATTTGGAAAGAATAACATTAGTATTTAATAAACTTTATTTTACACTAAAACAATACAAATATTAATTACAAACTTTCAGTACTTTATTTAGACAATAAGTTATAATCTTTCATCTGTGTTTTTGGCAAAAGAGTGAAGGGGCTTTTGTACAGTGAAAAACTTGGCTGCACACCACATAATACGACAGAGGCAAACTTTTATGTGCCACATTTTGTAGCTTCCTTTGCTAAAATAGTTGATGCCTCACCTTCTAGTCTTTAGTTATATTTAGCCTCCAAATAACAAGAGCTTAAAACATCCGATGGCATTCTTACATCACATGATTTCACTGTCGCGTTATGAATGACATACACTTTATACAAAAATGTAAACATTCTGCCAAAAATCAATTTTTGTGGCTATCATTGTCAAAAACTTTATGGATATATCGCAAATTATGTCACTAGTGACGACGTAATTCTGTGGCGCAGATAAACTCTTGCATATTATTAACGTTTTCCAATAGAATTATTTTCTTGAAATATAACATATTTACTCACTCCTTATTACAGTATTTGAATATTACGATTTTATCATCATTTGAAACTTGTTGTCGATCCTGGTGGTGTAGTGGTTACCATACTTGCCTCCTAAACCCAAGATCGCGGGTTCGAACCCGGCCAGGACCGATGGATTTTTTCGGGGCGTAAAAATCCTAAGTATGGCTTCCTTCGGAAGGGAAGTAAAGCCATGGGTCCCGTGTCGTACATTTACGGCACGAAAAAGAACCTGAAGCCTGAAAGAGAGGCCTCTGAGCAAAATTTGTCGGCCGTTTCACGCCCTGAATTGAATGGGACGCTGATGACCTGAGCTGTTAAAGAGCGTCCATAAATAAATCAATCAATTGAAACTTGTAACTTAAGTACCAGTCTCTTACACTTTCTTTCGGCATTTTAGTGATTATCTACCCTGTTAAAATAATGCAGGAATAAGAACGCAAAATGATTTTTTTATTTGGTTTATTTACGGACATTCTTTAACAACTCAGATCATCAGCGTCTCATTCAAATCAGGGCGTGAAACGCCCTACAAATTTTGCTAGAGGTCTCCTTTTTCAGGCTTCAGGTTCTTTTACGTGTCGTAAATGTACGACAAGGGACCCACGGTTTTACTTTCCTTCCGAAGGAAGCCATACTTAGGATTTTTACGCCCGAGAAAAATCCACTGGGGTCCAGGCCAGGATTGAACCCGCGATCTAGGACGCAAAGTAAATGTATTGTATATTGCCTCTGCACCAATTACCACAATGTACCACAGCGTTATTGTAACGCAGCTTATGATTGGGTAATCTGTGATTTTATTTCTTATAATTTCTATCCGAAATGATTTTTTCCAATTTTAAGAAATAAAATTATGATTCGTTTTTTTTAATAGTTCAGAAGTATTTTCAGAAAAACCAACTCAAAATACAATTGTAATATTTTGTTCCTTTATGTAACATTTAAAAGACTTCGAAGTTTAGACGTAGGACATAACAGCGGCAAAGCAGTAAGATTGAATGCCAACAATAACAGCAACCGAAGAGAATAAAATACGTGAGTTAGAACTGAAACATCTTATACTATTGAAAGGATTTAAAATAAAACCTTGTTAAAAATGTGAACGAGCGTTAACAATTTACTCAAGTATAAAAACAGCAGGAATTGAATGTATTGTGTTTATTTATTGGATTCTTCACATACTAAAACTTAAAACGTACGATTATCATTACTTTGCGGTTAAGTTCTCTAATTCTAAGTGGCAGGATTACGGGCGCTTCGCTCGTGAGGGGATACTATCACATTCTTTCAAGCCTGCAGAATAATGTAGACGTACACAGGAAAGGCGGGGAGAAGAGGACTGCAGCTCCTAGTACTAAAACAGTCCACTTATTTTTATTCCAAGGGAGTGAATGCAGAGGTCATAGTTTCCATAATTAATTCGTTCAGCTGCGATGAAAATAACTTTCTTGCAAGTTTGATTAAGATTAAAATCTTCAGTTGTGTTTTTTCTCTCCAGTCAATCAAAGTCATTAATTTCTGCCTTCAGCTGCTTCAGTTTTTTCCTCCGGAGTTGACTAAATACCATAATTTCAGGATTTACTATTTACCTTTTTGCGCCATATTGCCTCTTCTGACTAATTACAATATTTTGCAGTTCTTATTGCAGCACACTGGCATTTGTCTTCCTCTTCACCAAATTTATAATATATGCTATTCATTTTATGGCCTTTAGGTGTTTTTGTCGATGAGTTTAAATTACTAACTATACATTTAAATTAAACTACACTATAACTAAACGATTTTAACTATAAAATACAATAACACCCACGCTAATCATAAACCCGCACGTTGGCAGTTTAAGAGCAGGATGGGTAAGTCTCTCAGAATAGGCATGCTGGTAAATGACCAGCCTGTGTGTCTTGTACGTTACTATCCATGTGTCAGGCTTTACCGCAGTGCTGATTGAGAGACGTACGATGAGCACATGGGTTGGCAAGGGGGGTAATGTATGGACACTTCCGTTAAGGGGTGAGTAGACCTAGATACTGACATGATTTTCTGGTTAACATTAATTACCCAGCATAATCATAGAGCGTGTGACTATCTCAATATTTTTTTTTTAAATGGATTATATTTGAGTCTTCCAGGAGCTTAAGGACTATTTGCAAGTAAAATATTTGCGCATGCTCGACCTTCTCCCTCCGTCTAAGTGCTTCCCAAACCAGCTGTTCGTGTGACGGTAGTACATTATTCGGAATGCTTTCCTAGATGCTCCGCATTCACACCAACTATCACCTCTCAGTAATATAGTTTAACTGGTCTGCTCGTGTGGATCATTGATTGAGAAAGTGAGACTGACAGAAAATTATAAATCAAAATAAAATGCACATTGGAAGTAAACAAACTGAAAAAATAGAAAGCTTCGGTTATTATGCAATGTGTAACAGGACTTCATAAATGAATTTTGAGGAATAAGGTCAAACAAGGGGATCATTTTTTGTTAAGGAACATACCTAAAAATCACTGGCACATTATTAAGCAGCTCTGCATCGAAATGAAATGAAAATGTTCAAGCATGAACTGAAAATTTAACACATTGTTTTTTGCACAATAATGCTACCGGAATTCTGCAGCTAACGTACGCGTACATCATTGCTGAAGTACGGTGGGACGTTGAAACCACATGTTCCTGCGCACAGCAACACACAGATAACAACAAACTACTACAGCAGTGGAACAGAGCAGATAAAAAGACTTAAGTATAACACTTCATTCGCGATGCAGAATCCGATGTATAACATGAGCAAGGTTTTAACGAACAAACTATCTTATGTGTAACCAATTATTCCTCAAAATTTGTCGGTAAGGTCTTGTTACACACTATATAAATACCACTGAACTTTGTTGTTACGGATTCCAATGTAGTCTATAAGACTGTATTCAATCCTGCAGAGATATAGAGACAGAAAAAATATATGTTGCTCATTACTAACATTTATGGACAAAAATAAATAAAATAGAATTTAATCAAAAAGTAAGGTAGATCCCACTGAAATGGAAGAATTAAACTTCTTAAAGTAAATACATTTTTTCAATATATTATTAATTTATTTTGGAAGAAGTGATTTTTTTCTGATAGAAATAGTTGTATTTTATATATTATAAAAAATAAAACACTAGATTACCAGAATTATAGAGGCATATGCCTAATAATTTCAGTTTCTATATGCCAAGACTATCTGACGATTAAATACAACCATTGAGAATAATTTATACGAGGAAGAAATTTCCAGAAGGAAGTTTAGACTACATATTTATTGTCAAAAATAATTCCAAAGAAACGGGAACTCATTATTTGAACCTAATATTGATTATTGACTATGTTGATTTCATTTATTTACGGACGCTCTTTAACATCTCAGGTCCTCAACATCTCGTTCAACTCGGGGCATGAAACGGCCGACAAATTTTGTTCAGAGGTTTCTTTTTTTCAGGCTTGAGGTTCCTTATAGTGCCGTAAATGTAAGACGCGAGACCCATGGATTTACTACCCTTCCGAAGGAAGCCATGCTTGGGATTTTTACGTCCGAAAAAAAAAAAAAAAAAAAAAAACATCGATCCTGACCAGGATCGAACCCGCGATATTGGGTTTAGGAGGCAAGTACGGTTACCACTACAGCACCAGGACCGACGTTTATTGACTATGAAGAGGCGTTCGCTATACAAGATGTAATTGTAGGATAATAACTATAAAGCTTCCAGAATTGGTCATGGAAGGTCCTTATAAGCGTTTACTGTATTATTTAGAACATTAAAAAAGATGTACAAATCTAAGAAATAATTTTCCCTGTGTAATGATCATTAATCTTCCTAAAAGTTCACAGAAATCCCAACCTAGAACTGAATGACAGCCAGCATACAGCTCTGGGTTTCTCAGAAATTTCTTTCACTTGTGTCAGCATAAAATAGGAGTTTGCAAATTACAATATTTTAGTTAAGTAAATATAATAATTTAATATCTGCGTTACCCTGAAATAAAGAAATTGAGTTGGTTCCCCAAATAAAGTATTTAACAACTAAATATAATTATGTGTTGGCACCGTCGCGGAACACGGAACAAAATATTGTAACCTTGTCCAGCCAAGGCCCAAAAGAAAGACTTTTTATAATAAAAGGAACGGAAGCAAACCCCTTTTCCGTAGCAAAGAGACAATGAAAAGTAGGAAGAAACAGAGGCACCCGAACTTAATAGGTGGAAAGAAAAGGAAAGGAACGGTTTTGTCATAGAGTGGATAATTAGAATATTGCTAATATGTTATGTACAACTTTTAATGTTATATAATAATTATTATTATTTTGTTTCTATTACCTAATTATATATTGTAAGATAATTTTTCTCAAATATTAGTACATACATTTGAGCTATATGACTGTCGGACATAGTGTTTCGAGTTGGCTGCTTGAAAATGTTCCAAGAGCTGCGATTTGAATAGACATGAAAAGTAAGTTCGATTAGTACCTACCGATGTTATACTGAATTTATCTGTGCATTAATTTCATTGACCATCATACACTGTTTCAAAGTCGTACAATGTATAGAAATGCTCACATTTTACTGAAATGACGGAGCACAGGTAAAGGCTGTGCAGTGGTTGTCACATTATGCAAAATCTTGGCCGTTAAGCGCCAGGTTTGTTAAGAGGGAGCTATAATAGATGTGCAAACAAAACAGTTGCAAGCCTTCATAAATTTTCCGTAAGTGTTTTATGAAAATAGCCTCTTGCTATCATTGAGAATGCAAAGTCACCCGTGCATTGCAACATGATGCTCCAGGGGTGTCATGGGTTGTTGGCAGAATACATAGTATAGAATCTTACAAACCCGAGTTAGTTCCAGAGTTATCTGGTTGAACGCAAGCGCTCACTTAGTGTGCAAGGTATAGCAAGTAACAGAATTCAAGCCTTTGTTACATGGGTATAGTCGATGAGTAGTAGAAGTCATTAGTATATCAATTAACTTATATACAGAGTGATTCAATGAGCTATGAACCAATTTACGGTTTTGCCTATAGGCGAGAGCGGTGCTCATTGTCGTCTGTGAGTGTCACACTGAACTATTTTAAAAGATACAATAGAACTGCATGTTTCTTTAAGAAATTCTGTGTGTATCAAAATAAGTTCTTTCATGTAATGTTGGGCACGAGTTTTGAAATGCAAGTTGAGTTATTGGGTAAATGTTCTTACGTCACTTCCGATAGCATTTCATTAAATACTTACCAACTTTATTACAGGAGGTGCTAAAATTGGCAACTGTCGTTGCCCATAGGTTTCCGACATCTTTTTTTAACAAACTGTCCATAATGTTGAGTAATGCTGGCTATTTTCTGGGGACAATTTTGTTTTATTTCATTATATGTGGAATTTTCTTGATACCGTAATTTTTTTTAAATAATTCCAAATATAAAAGTCTCAAGGGAGGTTAGGTTGGGAGACCGAGGGGTCTACAAATCCTTGCTAATACCCCTTTGATTCCAAAACTCTCTTTCAATCTCTCTCATCGAAATGATCGCTGTGTGAGTCTTGTAGAATAAAGGCAAAAATCGAGCTCTCTCTAAGTTAATTCTCTTTAAAAATTGGCAGGACGGATTGTATTCACGTATATTATTTCATATGGTTTTTAACTTAATAAAAATTGCAGCTCGTTGCACAGAGCCACAAGAAAATACTGTTTGTTGTGAAAGATGCTTTAGTGGTTTTTGGGAGAATTCTCCAAACAATGACCAATGTCATGTAATGTTTTTTCGGTGATAACCTAAGCCGTCTTTGGATTTTTTTTTAGACTGTACAGTACCCTTTCAAAGATAATGAATTGTACTGGAACATATATAACCGGAAATCTTTCTTAAAATCGCCCTTGAACTTGATGAACTGAGTTAGATACAAGAATTAAAATAAATACACTTTGTTCAGTAGAAAATATTCAGCCTAGTTCATTTCGTGATTACAGAACATAATACATTAGTACTGAATTGATCTATTAGTTCTACACTGAAAGCCAGAAACTAGTCTGTTTCCAGTGAATGACCTTAAACAAGCGCGCACTCGCTCAGTAGGAAACGCCGCAAATTGGTTAATAGTTAATTGGGTAGCTGCGTTTTGTATATTTATACTTTTTACAAGCGTATGTTATGTACTATTAATTAAATAAAACATATTAAGTACACTGTAGGCCAAATAAAAATGGTTTAAATACAAATTTATAACATTTATAACAACTTTTTCTATTTTGTAAACATAGTTAATGGCTACACACACTACGAGTTTCCAATGAAGAATTGCTATTCTCTGAAAATGCAATTTTAAAATATATTTTGGCCTATTCTCTACTGCTGCCTTAATCTATAGTTCTGTATTAATTCTGTAAAGTATAAAAATGGCTAATTAAATAAGACTGCATAAGAGGCCTCGGTGAACAAATAACCACTTAATATTGACAGCAGTCCAACAACGATGAGGCATTATTCTTGTTTTATAATGAATAACTATAAAAAATAAAGGAAATATTGTGCATGATATATGACTGAATCCTGACACATGGACGTCGCTAAAGAAAATTTCTATATTACATCCCCCTATTTCTGGAAAACACTTTCATTAGACCATCTCAGCTCTTTTAAACCAACGTCCCTGTACTACACTCAAAACCAACTGGTCCTGCTTCCAGTGAACTATTATCAAGCATACCCTCCTTAAGCATCAAATTGGCACCCGCGCCCCATACTCTCTTTCAATCAATTACGAGAGGAATTTTAACAGAGTCAAGCAGTTGTTTTGTGCTGTCTAAAACGAGATTTCATTAAATAGTACTGTAGTGTTGTGCAATGGTGAGATATTCTATCAAGTCATACATTAGGTGCAAAAAGTTATGTCACTAAACCAGACAAGTATACAGTATATACTTGTACAAGTATATATATATACTTGTATATAAGCATATATATATACTTGTATATAAGCATCAAATTGGCACTAGAGTTAATTTAAAATGCTTATCTGTTCCACGGAAATAACGCTGTGGAAACAAGCGCCACACGAATGTAATTCGCTTTGAACATTCACAATTTTTTTCGATGTCAAGACAGATTATCGCAGTTTTTGAAATGTTGAAAGCACATTCTAGATAGACCTGCACGCTTATTGATATAAGTAACGCCTTAACATAACATATTAACAAACAACATATTAATATAGGTCAGGATTTTGAAGTCTTTCATCCATCTTTTTACCAGCACTTGAATTTGTTAGAAATAGCAATACTTGGATTCAGAGGCCAAAATCTATGAAAATTTGATTTTGATATCTTCAAAAATATGAAACCCATTCCTCAAAGATAAGTTGTTATTGGCTGGATCGAGTCATAGTCGTAAAACCTTGATTGTATGCTGGATGAGGCAGCAATTCTATATCTACTAACTCTTAGATTTTTTATTGGGTGATTCATTTGCGATGGGCAGGAGCATTGTCTTGTTGCAGTATAGCGGATTTTCAAACCAGATAGCGTAGTTATGTAACATCGTAAATCCTGTGCAACTCGCCTTCAACTTCATAACCCTTTGGGACCAACTCGAGATGGGCAACACCGAAATTCAATCAAACGCAATGCATCATCTTTTACACGACTGATATTGTTCCCACGAGACATTCAGTGCTTTCTCTCCTCAGAATTGCGAAACAAGAGTCATTTTTATCAGTTGTTGCAATGTTTTTCTAGAATCGGTAATTTAGAGGATTATTAAAAAGTTGTTTACAAATGTTAACTCCCCGTATGGCATGTCGGTCGTGGTGATGTAGTGGTTACCATACTTGCCTCCTAAACACAAGATCGCGGGTTCAAACCCGGCCAGGATCGATTGATTTTTTCGGGGCGTAAAAATCCTAAATATGCCTTCCTTCGGAAGGGAAATAAAGCCGTGGGTCCCGTGTCAAACATTTACGGCACGGAAAAGAACCTCAAGCCTGAAAGAGAAGGCCTCTGAGCAAAATTTGTCGGCCGTTTCACGCCCTGAGTTGAATGGGGCGCAGATAACCTGAGATGTTAAAGAGCGTCCGTAAATAAAAGCAATAAAAAAAAATCGTAGGACATGAGCTTCGGTTAGTTCTTATGGATCTACTTTTCGACTTTTATAAAATGTGTAGAGTTAGTATAGCTATAGTTGGGCTACATATTAAACCTTCCTGACTCTTCACGAGTATTGAAAATCGCCTCTTCTTCAAGCACAGTGCGCAGCATTTAATTTTCTATAGCTGAAGATCAACCACAGCATGGCTTGTCTTCAAGGTACTCCAGTATCTTCTCTGAGGTGAAATTATTTATCATTTTATAAAATGATGGAGCTGAAGTTCCAGCGCTGCCAACTGCAGCATGCTGAGAACTTGAGATTTATGAGCACACTGCATGTGCGGGAAAATTTCCAACTAAATCCTCGTATATAAAATAAACTGTCTTGTAATGGTATTCTAGACTTTTACCACATGAACATACCCATTAAATTCAATGTTTTTGTATCTGATATAAAGATTCTAATTCAACGAAATTCTTCTTCTACTTAAAATGCAATCGAAAATTTTATAGGAAGTAGTGGTAGGTAAGGTTAGCTTAGAGAATGGATACCAGATTTGTGCTTAAAAATGATTTCAAAGTTTAATAAAAATATTCCGCTACAAGTTGCCTTTATCATGAAAAAGAATTTCACTCGGGGGATATTTTTAATTCTTTTTAAGTTAGAAATTGATGTAGAAAAAATACTTCATAATAAACTTAAACTTAATGACAAATATATTGCAAATACATTTTATTTTCTATTAAAATGTCAACATGCTTTTGATTTGTTAACATATAAAAATGATTTAACGTTGTTCACGTATTCTAAGCATCAATTAATAAATAATTATAATATTCATATTTTAGGATTTTTATCTATATTAAAATAATACGTAAATGATAGAATATAACAAAATGTCAACATTTTCTGATGAGACAGATTTTGAAGTGCAAAGAATAGATAGACAAAATCCATTCACGTTATTTCTGTATTTTTTTTTTCCTTTTTCACGAAGGAAATGTAATTCTAGAGCCATTTTATATTATTCAGTAAAACAAATTTGGCTACCCCTACAAAACGCAAAGAAAAGAATTGGGCCAAAGTTTGCCATTGCCTACACAAAATGCATACCATTTAAAAATTTGGAACACACTACAGAAACTAAATGCTTAGTGAATATTACAGGACCATTTTCCAACTCTTGTCTTACTCATTGCATAACATTTATCTTTTACAGTAAAATGCATGATTAGTTAAAGTAATTATATTTTTAATTATGTAATGAATAAACACTTGAACATTTATTTTCAATGAACATTAAATATAGTTTAACTCATATGGTCTGTTTATAATAAAAATAATAATAATAATAATAATAATAATAATAATAATAATAATAATAATAATAATAATAATAATAATAATAATAATTACTGTATAACGCTTTAAGCTTTAAACAGTAGCATTAAGGGAAAAATAATTCTTTGACAAAATAAATTAATAGCAATGCTCCATCTGTTTCTACAGTTCGGTTAATTGAGGTAAGGCTGGCAGAGCGAAGCTGTGCACTGGGAAAACCAATCATCAAGGCCGTATAATGAATGCACTTGTAGCAGCTTGTAGTTAGAGACGGCTTTGTCAGCGAGTGGATGTGTGTTCGTGTGTTAGTCGGTACTTTCATTGTGCGTAAACTGTGTACTAAGCTCTTTGTTAGTTATGCAACTACATATATATATATATATATATATATATATAAATGAAAAATAATGTAATACTATTAACAATGTAACTAAAATAACAATAACTAGAAAAGCAGAAAAGAATAAAACACTAAGAAAAAGTCACAGATTAATAATCACTATATTTCGAACTGCTCGAGTTCTTCTATGGCAAGAAGACAAGATTTTACTATATATAAAACACATATTAAAATGGGGTTTTATGTACGATACATATGTGCAAACGGATTCTTGTAGAGATGTGTTAAGGCGATTCGCAAGAAAATATCTTGCCAATCATACTCCAGTTAGAAAAACTTCGCCAACTTGTTAGAAAGTCACGAGAGAAAGGATCTCTCGCTGTATTCTTACGGAAGAAAAGTTAAATGAAATACAGGACTTTGTGTGTAGATGTCGGCAATACGTTATTGCTGATGGACATCATTTTAACATCTCTTATAGCATATATCAACGTTTAATTATATCGGTTTAAAACACAGTATAATTTTATGCTTTCAATAAATAGATATAAGTAAAATAATAAAATAAATCTATTAACTTTAAGCAAGGCGACTCTTATCTCCCTTTTTCTGGTTAAGGCGCCTGTACTCAATTTTGTTAGTAATAAGTGAGTATTTATTCCAATAATGGGCTTCCAGATATATAAATAAAAAAATTATCCAGCTCACGGGTTTAGTCAGACCGTTCGTGCTCCTATTTGCATATAAAAATGTTGAGAAAAAACAGAAATACACAGAATTGCATATATATATATATATATATATATATATATATATATATATATAATTCGTGTAGTAACATATTACTTCTATCACATTAAATTGATTTCTTATGGAATGCTTCTAAATTTTGGCGGTTTCTGACGTCCTGTGGCAATGCATTCCAGAGGCGGCGTGGTCAGACTTTAGAGTGTGTATTAAGGTAGCGAGAGAAAGACAGATTTTGAAAATACCTTGGTATTATAGCAAAAGTAGAACGATTAGAGTTGGGAGTAAGTCAATGTGAATGAACCCTACAGAGCCATAAACCCCATCGGTCACTGCAAACCTCTAAATCAGTGAAGAAAACAGAACTGGTTCTTTCAGAAGCCAAACAATCACAGAACTGAACAAGAGATGGATCTAAAAATCGACAGATATCATTATTTTAGTTAGAGGTCATTTAGGCGCTAACTCGTAACGGGATGTCTAGGGTTCCCTGACTGAGGTTATTTCCATGTTTTCCTTAGCCCTCATAGATGGCAAATGCCGGGAAGATACCCTAAACTTAGCCCGGTAATGCTTCTTTCCTTAAAAACAACCCTTTCTCAGTTCTCCATTTTCATCAGTGTACACTGCCTTGATGTCTCAATAAAAGCTTTCGTTAAACGCTATTAAAATATAAATAAATAATCACATTATATTAATTACTATGTATGAGTAGAGTAGTGTGCTGGCTATGAAACGACTCCTTCGCAGTCAGATATATTTTGCATTGCAGCAACTATATTAATTTTTTGCCAATGCCACTTCTGTAATTTCAAGGTCTTTTCTCCATCATACTGCCAAAGTCTCTTTCTTATATATTTTTATTTCTGTGCAAAATTGGGGAGTCAAATAGTCATTTGTATCAATTTGCAATATAATTAATGATTAATTGAGATAAATATTGCGATTCGTTATTAGACGGCATAAGAGACTTTTGAACTCTACTGGAAGTGGGTGATCGTGTGTATTACCCAGTGTCCCAATCTGGGACAACAAATTTTCCATGCGGTTTTATAAATAGATCGTATTGTCTCTTAAAACCCTTTAGGCTAAGTAGTACATTATCATGTTTACCAACTGATTCACCACTGACGTTCCCGCGTTCGTCCATCAAACTATAATTTTGTGACATCACTACATACTATAAACACTCTTCGGGGCACGCGATTAAATTATGGGCACAATATTTATTTTTATAAAAAATGGGTTGTCATTAATTATGCTCTTATCGTCATATTAAGAAACTGCCAAGTTTCCATCTGGAGTGTTTAGTGTGTAAAATTTGTTAAGCTATATTTGTACAGGTATGAAAAATATTAGAACGCTATTAAGGAAAATTCTCAAACTAGTTAAAGCAAAACGATTTAATCATTGTTAGGCATAATAAATAGTAATTTATACGTTTCCGTTATTCATATAAAGACAAAAGCCCTCCCTTTTCGAATACTCTCTAATTGTCGCTATTAATTGCATGTATAGTCATCACGAAGACAAGCATGAACTGCATGCGCCTTAACAATTCTTGTGTTCGAAGCAAGGCGCTTGTTTACTGAGGAATTGACATCCCTGACTGCAACGTGATGCTCGGAAAACCTGCCCTATGGAGCGGCTGCATTCAACGAAATTAATTGTCATTTTACATAAGCGTTTGGAATAGAAGCAGGCAATTCCCATGTGAAGCACGTACCGCTACTTAAAGGTAGATACCGAGTGGAGCTGTAATTGGTTCACTGTGCATTTTATGGGGTAAGGGGAGGAGGTTGATGGTAGCGAACGGCACCGCTTACCTTTAAGAAACTTCGTCCATAGACTTCAATTTACTGTCGCCGCACTTGCTTTTGTTTTCAAAAAACAAAAACAAAAGTAATATGTTTGCGGCTAGTATTAAGAAACATCTAAACTACTCAAACATTAGAATTTTAAGATATTTTCAGTTAAGGTGAAAATATTGCTTCTTCCGAAAAAAAAAAAGTACGTTGTAGACACTATGTTGCTTGGTATGTTAAATGTCTCAGTTTGTAGTCTTTTCAATAGCTTCAGAATCGAAATAGTAGCTTGCGTTATTTTTATTAAGTCATACTTGTAGAAGATTCTCTTGAGCTATTGTGTTGTAAACAAACGGGTTCTAATTACTGTAATTTTTATACAGGGATGTTAATAAATGTCACACTTTTTTGATGAAAGTTAAATTCCAGTTGTTTTAAGAAATATGTTTCTAGGTCACGACACCTCTTCTACTTTGAAAGTAGACTTTTAATATTGTACATGGAAGATCTCATTTTTTCAAATAAAATTGGATTTTATCCGAATGTTTGACCTTCAGATTGTTAATATATTATACATTTAAAGAAATATTTTATTTGTTTAACTTAATAAACAATTCGGTAATTAAAATTTAGGTTTGTACAGAAGCAACGCATTTTTCCTTTATTTTATAAGAATGATGCTAGCCACAATTTACTATATCTCAAATGTAGTGTATATTTTGGAGATTATTAACCTTTATAGAAAATGTTGAAAATGTCCTCTCTCCTGCATAAGCCAAAATTCAACACGTCATTCCATATTACTGACCGCTCATTGGATTACGTTGTCAATATCATTAATCTGGTGTGTAATATCATACTTCGGATCATACAATGTCTGGGGAGTGTGGCGTAAACCCTGTCTCTTAAGCAACCTCTTAGGAAGAAGTCTGGTGTGGTCAAATTAGGAATTTCAGTTCTTGGAGATAATCCGGTTCGCCAAAGAAAGAATCAGTTAGCGACATGGATCAACTTGATGTACGGAATGTAGCGCCATCTTGTTGTAAATATCCATGGCCCAGGTCTACATCGTCCAGTTGCTAAAACTTCAAGAAAATTCGGCGCTACTCTGCAATGACCAGTCTGGTCAAAAAAAAAAAAATTGGTCCCACTATTGTCTGTGCGGATATTGCGCACCAAACACCAACTTTAACTCAGTGCATAAGTGCTTCATGAATGACATGTGGATATTGGACGGCCTAAGAGCTTGAGTTCTATGAGCTCACATAGCCGCATAAATGGAACCATGGCTCATCTGTGAAGCATGTGGTGGATAATATGCTAGGATTTTGCACAATGAACGACTCGAACCACCGGCAACACTTCACAATTATATACTTATCTGATTCCTACAATTGAGGGATAACTGTAGCCCTATATGGGTTTAGATGAACACTTTTCACAGCTCTTTAACACTTTTTTTTTGGAATGGTGTTTAACGCTCGTTTTTACTACTGAGGCACCACAGACGGTTTGACACGTTAAGAAGGTATACCCGGTGTCCTATGAGAAAGTAGTCTGCCTTTCTCACTCTCCAGAGATCCACTTGTTTTCAATTTGTTTACCAGTGTTAGCCAGTATTGTGTTTCTTTTGGGAGAATTGTGAACACCAAATTCTCTCTGGTATGCTCTTAGAGTTACTGTAGTAGAATTTGTAATCCAGTATTGCTTCAGAAGGAAGAGCCGTTAATTTAATGTATACTGCATTTGCACAGGGACTAAAATAAAATATCGGAAACAGCTGTGAAACATAAAAGCCAATATTAAGAATTAAATAAAAATCTGCACATCTCCTGACAGTGAATAACAACTCCTAAATATCCCACTTAATTTGACGTTAAACTTGGGACATGGGTGAACTTTCAGCAGAATAAATAAATAAAGAAATGTGTTAGTTTTATATAAATCACTTTGTAGTTGCAATTGATGCTGCAAACAAATGGGAACTAATTAATGCTATTGTTACAGGGATTTTAATTAGTGGCACACAATTTTAATTAAAAAATTTATTAGTGCTTGTTCTAAGAAACGCATTCCTAGGGCACGACAACTCTTATTTAGAAAGTGGGCATTTAGTATGTGTAAATGGAAGACCTCATTTCTTCAAATACATTTGGAATTTATGTACATTTTTGACGTTATGGACGTAAAAAGCGTATACACTTAAAAATGTATTATTTATTTTACTGAATAAACAATCTGGAAATGACAATTACAGAAAGTTCAGAAGTACATCACCCCTAACAAGGTTTTTTGTCAATAAACTTTATCATTACTTAAAAGTATGCACCATTCATGTTGTTATGACGCATTGACATTGGTAATTTATGATAACTATTGAAACTACTTTCTCATTCGTGCCATTTTTGCGTTGTATGAGCACGATGCATTTGAGAAACACACTACATCATATTTCTGCGCCATTGCCTTTTTCGTCATTTAAGGGCAATTCACATTTTTATTTTCATAATTTTCAAAATCTAACATTCGAATTTCACAGTATGTATAATCGTATTTTACAATTTTTAACATTCGACCACTTTTAATCACTATTTAAAACAACATTCATGGCGCTAAAGTTATTTTGATTGTTGTTGGTGGTACCCATATAGCAAGGGAATGTAAGCTCAAAAATAAATTACTACATTCCGGCTTGTTGCTGTAAGAGATGAGTGGAACTTTATACAGTAAGCAAAAGGAAGATAGCGACTTCGCGAACGTTGAAAATTGTGGTCAAAAATTCTAAGATTAATCACAACACATATGTACACAGGAATATAGTGAATATTGAATTTTTCTGAGGACTTTCAAAATCTAAATAAGAAGCGAGGATGACGACAATAAAACTATATGTCAAATGCACCAATCCGGGAAAGGCTGCTCACAAGGAGGCAGCAAAGTTTTGTTTTTAATGGAAATCGTATTGCAAAAGATTCTGGAGTTGCAGAAGATATCCCAAAAGGAAGCATAAAAGTGACTGGAAAATGTCCGGACGTAATGAGAGTTTACAGGCTAGACTACCGAACAGTGTGTTTGAACAACACAGAGAACAGCTGAAAGGATTAGGGAAGAATGATCATTCTGATCAGGAAAAAATTATACTTTAATGCTGAAGAGTTTCCGAAAAGATGTCTGGCGGGCTATAGACGCACTGCGGTTCACACAAAACACTGAAAATTATGATAGATTATTAAATATATAATTTTGATAATAGCAAAAAATTGAAATTATTTAAAATGTTTACCACTTATTTAAATATATGCAGGGATGAGAAACTTTCGGACCACTTTGTGTATCATTCCTGTTGGTTACTTTATATGTTACACTTCCATCAATACCAGAATTTCAAAATCTATGTTTCTCTTAAAACTATCTTTTATATAGAGTTTAACAATATGCACGAAACATACTTTCAAAAATTCAGTTTGAAAACTTCTTAAAAAAGACATATTTAATGTATTGCAGACAGACTTCTGAAAACCCTATATTCCACATTCTTTCATTGTTGTGTTAACCACCTAAGCTTGCTGCTTTCTTTTCGTAATATTTTTATAGATACCGTCACTGTAAACCAGCGACTCATCCGCATTTTTTCCTGAGTGTTTAATCATGTAAGCTTGACACTTACATGTTGTGAAATCCTCTATCATTCTCGAGCTAGCTTTGTTCTGTGTTGCTGCCTATGCAGCAGGACTAATCTTTCTGCTGCCTATGCAGGTGAAACAGTGTATAGTCTTCAGCGTTCTTTTTCGATCTGATATGAGTAAATATTTGTTAATACTAGCGATGGAATGCGAACACTTGGGCACATTGGAGAAAAAAGTCCACCCTAGTATAAATCAGCGAAAAACTTGACGATAAATGTTTTATGCGTTCATCAGATGGATAAAGTTTATATTATTTTTATAATTTTTGGCTATTTAGTTTCCTGGAACTTATATCTTTAAATTCCACAATAAATTTAGTTGCACGAGCTATAGATGAAGTTCTTTGCGGTGATGATGTTCTTTGGAATATAACTTATGTACCACTTCCTTCTTTTCCTATTCTCCTGGTTACGTCTTATATGTACGATGGTATATTTATACACACAGAGTCTTTTAATTAGCTCAAATTTATGGCCTAGTTTCTTTGCTGCTGTAAGGAAATTATATTTTGGGTGCAATGTACCATGCATTTCATCAAAATGTGCTCGTAATATGTTGCAGAATTCAGAAGAACTATGAAATGTCCATATTTGCCAATTTTAAAGATGTTTTGAAAGTGACTGAAAATATATAATAAATGCATGCTCATAGAATTTTATATAGAATGTTTAAAAGTTCCAAAATTTTTGAAACTAAGGTATTTTTAAATTTAATTTAAAATCTTACTAATGTAAAAAAAAAAATTCTTATGGCGAATGCACTAGTATATAATGTTCAAACTGTATAGTTAATATAAACTACTATGAAATGGACGTGTATATAGAATGTTTAAAAGTTCCAAAATTTTTGAAACTAAGGTATTTTTAAATTTAATTTAAAATCTTACTAATGTAAAAAAAAATTCTTATGGCGAATGCACTAGTATATAATGTTCAAACTGTATAGTTAATATAAACTACTATGAAATGGACGTGTAAAGTATTGCTGGTTAATGACCTTTGACATGAAACATTAGAGTAGGTATTTCAGAAAAAAAAAATTACAAAGTTAAATATTTGTAGTTAATTTTATCAAGCCAGTAATCTGAATGTTGGATCAAATGAAAACAATAAATAATCGCTTAAGGCAGGTATCTTAGAAATGATCCCCAGAAATTTCGAGACAACTGCCAAACATCTGCACTAGACAGTGAATTCTAACATGGAAGACTTCCTCGAGTATCTACCGGAACCATTCTCAAACACTATCTTTTAATTCATCGTCCAAATTGAGTCAAGTGTGTTTTCTTCACTTGAACCAATAAATCGATCATATATTCCAATGACTTTGTTTTCATGATTTTCAAGTGAGAAAGCATCCTTTGAGTGCAGATTTTCTTGTGCTTTTCCTGATAATGTTGTGCATACTATCAAAACAGATACCGATTTCTTTCCATGCAACCCAGTGTTGTTCTCCTACTTCAACTTTCACCCTCAGGACAGAGAAATGCATTATGCTCGTTCATGTTTCTTATGCTTGAGTCAGAAATTGAAATATCGTTAGTGGTCACAAAGCGGAGTTCTAACTTTTCACCCATTTTCTTGATTAGACGGAGCATACGACACGTTTGAGATGCTAGAGATTTGCCGTTTGTTTTCGCGTAATATTGATCATGTATACGTGTTCAATGAGTTATTTCTGAAAACGAATGCGTTTCTTTTATTGCTCTAGTTTTAATTTGATCAACCCTCATATACAACAGAAGAGAAATCATGGTCATCATTTTATAAGATGATGTTATGTTATAAATGCAACATTAATACTATTTTACCACTCATATGTTGTTTGGCCGAAAAAATATTCGCTTTATCTTTCATGTACTATAATGTGTTAATGCGTACTAATTAATAAATTACGTTTATAGCAATGGATAGATCTACAAGAATTCTATTCTAATAAAGAACAATTCTGGAAATTTTTTCATAACTGGAAGTGTTTAGAAGTAAAATCACCTGGGATTTTCACGTGGATGATTTGGGTTCGCAAAATTAGGTTTGGTGTCGCAAAGCTGCCAAAGGAGATGTAAGTACTAATTAGTCTTACCTTTGTCATTTTCTTCTTTTCAAGCGGCCCGGCATTTTCCAGCGAATTCATACAAGTTGAATTTCCCAACCAAGGAACAAAGATATTCTCCACCTACAAAGAATATCAATGATAGCTCCAATTTTCACAAAAAATTAAGGGTTTTACCTTTGGAAATCCGCAACAACATGTTCCTCAGCATCTATCACATAGTGACTTTGATGGGATGTTTTACAGTCTGATAAATATTTTTCAACAGACTCCTTTGTACAAACGGAGATATACTTGTCAAATTGCTTGCTGCGATGTCACTCCTTTAAAGGTTTAATCTTTCTTGCACTAGTAAATCTGGTTTAGACAAATTTTGTTCAAATAGCTTCTGATCTTCTTGTAAAAATTTGCTTTATTCCCACATTTGTTCCTCCATTGAGGAGTCGATTCCTCGCCAAATTCAATTTTCTTATTGATTTGCTTCGTGGATAATTCAACTACATACAATCTTAAAAAATCTCTCAACTCGAAAAAGCTGCGTCAAATAGTGCTTGTATTGAGGTGTCAAATCACTAGCTTTGCCCGTTATTTGTTTGTACACTATTATTTTACTCATATTGTTAATAGAGAGCAGGAAAATTTGTTTCAAGTCATATGTACTTTTAAACAACTTTTAATATAGCTAGGTATTTAAAAATAAACCTGCTCTCGTTTTTAACCTCAATGAAATTGACGCTTGTGAAATGATAATTTCGACTTCCACAACAATGAAACGTAATGACAAGCGTTTTAATTTTAAACAATATTTCCCTCACATGCTTCTATTGTTTACAATGATGATTAGAATAATTATATAACAAAATTAGTCTTCAAAATTCAATAAATTTCTATAAAGAAATTCCCGTTGTGTCTCAATACGGATTGAGAGTATCGGTGGATCTGAACTTTTGACTGGAACTGTAGAGCATAAATGGAGAATTTGTCGTTCAATGATTACATAGTATTGCTGCTGTTAATTAAAAACAGATTAGAGATATCCGTTTCTCTATCGGAAGTTTCTGAATTCTATTTAAGCTACTTCATTTGGCAATGTTCCAGTAGCCATGGGGCTTATAAAAGACATCCGTGTTAATATAAACTACATGGAACATTAATCTTCTTGTCTTTGTAAATAAAAATATCGACGCCACTTTCGTGTTCCAGCTGTCAATGAGTATGCATAATTAACAAACACTAATATTGTCTTCAGAATCAAATTAGTAGCTGCTTAATTTTAAAGTTGGCAGAGTTTAGTAATTATCTGATGGCAGACACAGATAAGCGCAGGTGCATCAACGTTCAGACTTTGAGAGGCGGCTGTTGAGATAGGCTGGGACCACATTCCTGTACACCTTCGTTACCCATGGATAGTGACCGCAAACTGGGATTCGTAGGCCTTCATTGAAATGTGGTCAGTGCTTTAACTTACAACGTAGTTATTGTTGCGGTGGAGTATTGTGAATTCCAAACGGTAAGTTTGTTCTCAAATGATTGCGAAGAATATACGTCTTGTACAGACAAAATAAATAACACACGGTCCTGCAGGTCACTTCCCTCTTCACGGAGCCAATCAACATGTGCAGTCTTCACTTGATGAATGGACAACACCTTGCAACTGTAAGCAATCAATAGGCTCTTCTGTTTTCATTGTCCACCGGCTATCTACTGCTCTATTCTTTCATTCTGAAATATATCAATACTAGGATTATCGTGCATGCTGGGACAATTGTTGATTTGTGGTAATTCGCATGTGTGGTATTGGGAGTGGTGGCTATGCTTATGCGAATGATGATGAGGATGATAATAATAAACTATTATTATTATTATTATTATTATTATTATTATTATTATTATTATTATTATTATTATTATTATTATTATTATTATTAATATTATTATTATTATTATTATTATTATTAGTGCACTGTGAGGCATAAAATCACAATATTTTACAGAGCTAACTATGGACAGAAATTAAGTGGTCGACTACAGTGATTCTCTAGTAGAAATTCAACCCCAATTAACTCAGCCAAGTGGTAGCAGAAAGTCAAAAGGGCAACCTCTGCCAGCTGAATATTTAAATGCTATTCAGAAATTTCAGTGAAGGTCAAGAAATGTCAACTCAGTTAAGTTCCAGATATAACCTTTAACTGGTTTTTCGGATTTGAATCATGAAAAGATCAAGAGAGGCGCGTTTATTTTACTTCGCAGAAAACAAGGAGGAAATGCAGTTGAACTGAGCGAAATTAAAGACTTCCGTATGCTAGTGCTATTGCAATGCCTACAACTGTATTGCATATTGTGAAATACGTAGAACCCACTAAAGTGCTGGTCTTTATACCACAATTTGGAATATGTTTAATTTCTAAATCATATTTCGTAACAATACAGGATGCTTCGGAAATACTTTTACAAACTTTGGCGGCAGGTTGCTCACACCAAAACAAGGTTTATACGCTTGTGATGCCTTAGCAGTAAAGTCGGGGTTAAACACCATTATAAAAAGAACAAATCCAGGCACAGTAATTATGCAATATTTTTAGTGGAATTTTCTTTAGGAAAGAAAATATTAAGATTGGATTGAAAGAATACGAACAATCGAGGATATTTCGGTATTGCAGTTTTAATTAAGAGCTAGCGGTTTGTGCCTACGCTGCTAGTGTGGGGGATCCCATGGAGGAAGGGATAAAATGAGGGATACACCTGGCGCCCAGGCCCCAGTGGTTGTGAGGCACGGGCGTAGACAGAGACCCTAGATAGACGTCAGAGGAGTCCCATCATATGGGCCTCTTTCATACCAGACGCCAGGGCAGAACACCTTTTCAAAATGTAAGCCACCGCAACACAGCACACAGAACCAGCCCACGCCACCTGACACTTTTAACTGTGCAACAAAACTTATGGAATGGAATGAGGTAAAATGTGTAAGCGGAAAGGTCGTTCATAGGAAACATTTATTCCAGCGATCGCCTAAGCGACCAGGCAATCCACGAAAAAATCTAAAGTTAGGATGGTCAGTCCCAAGCGATATATAGGTTTATAGGAAATTATTAATCACCTTATGTATAAACCTCCCATATCAAACTTTGCGTTTAGATGTCTACAAATCTGAAAGCAAAATTAAAAAAAAAATATATATATATTTGTAAGGCTTCCAAATGTCTATGCTTTGCTTTACAGACCACAGAGTATGAATTTTGTTGAAGTGCTTTCCATTTGCCTCGCAGTTTAATGCTGTTGCAACCGCTCACACCAGTCAACAAAGATGTCCCAATGGTTGATGGATCTAATTTCATGAATGATTAGCACAAAAGCCTGCCCTTGATTCCATTGTTGATTTGCAGGTGTACACTGCACTACGCCACTCTTGTGGCATTTTGTTGTCGCTTTCATTCTTTAGGTACTATATAACATTTGCTGGTCATTCTGTTGGGTATTTAGAGGCAAGCCATAAATATTTTATCACTGTGTTGCCAACCCTTTATATTGACGGAAGGGATAGCTGATGCAGATTGTATACTAATGTTCTTGCCATTATTTAATGGTTTCGTAGCAGAGGTTATGATCAGGTGTGACATACAGTTATGTTTCTTTGAATATATAGGAAGATAAAAATATGATCAGTGACTGGATTTCTAGCTATGATTTGTTACTATTACAGAGTTAAATCTGAAGTAATAATGCAACTCTTGATAGATACTTGGTGACTAGTTCATTTTGGGAACTGGTATCTTGAATTTAAAATAATAAGGAATTTTCCTTTTGAAAATTAGTGCAAGAACATCCTTATGTTTTCTTGAGTATAAGAGGGCTCCAAAACGACTCCTAAAGTATTGATTTTGTTAGTTATCACATTTCCTAACCATAGAAAAGAAGTTCGTGCCTAGTGTTTTCAGATTATATTGGAAAAATTCAATGGAAGTTACTTCATAATTTTGTGGTAAAGCATTTGTTTACCATTATGATTTAAAACTGAACAACAGTAGCCAGCTTTGTGCTTTGGAGATGAAACTTAATAAATGTGAGCATCGACAGAAGTTTTGGGAAACAATTTTCCATCTTGTAACTCAGAAGTGGATTACTAGCAATCATTCCCTTTGAAATTCGATGCATTGTCAATGCTAATAGAACGTTATAAGAAATCATTGCACTCAAAGCAAATTTAAATCGGACAAAACAAAATTAAAATGGATCCTTTAACATTTGAAAAACTATACATCTTATAAACGTTAGTAAAGTCTAGAAGAACCCAGCCACACGATATAAACCTTGACATTTTAAAGTACGCTACATACAAAATAGATTTATTAATAGTGCTTAACCCCTGTTTTTACTACTGAGACACCACAGGCGGTGGCTGATGACACACGAGATACATTGAGAAAGAATTTTTTAAGGAAGGAAAAGTTCTAGGCCTAAGTTTAGGGTACCTCCCCGACATTTGCCATTTATGAGGGCTGAGGAAAATCTGGAAATGCCCTCAGTTAGGAAGGACGGTCCTGGTGGTATTCGAACCCCAGACCTCCCGCTCACGGGTCCGCGTCTTGACGATCTCAGTCACCCGTAAAGGCCAAAATATATCTGAGATTTTTGAATATGTATTGAAAGGGGAATCGTGCTGATTACAATCTTTCGTGAAACGTACATCCTAAGGTTACATAAAAATACACGTGCAGACATTCTGCTCGACTCAACGTTCGATTGTAACTACACGCTACAGCCTTTAGCTTCATTCCCTCATCACCAATCACATCGAGTACTTTATGTTCGAATGTGCTGATAGTCGGGAAGTTAAAAGCAGAGCCATCTAAGTTCGAATCCTATCCCTGCGTGAATGTTTTATTTGTAATTTTTGAAGTAAAAGTAATGTTAGTATACACTTGATAATATAGCTTCCAGCATTCATGCCCAAACACAAAATATATTTTGAAAATAAATAGGGCTGATACAAGTGGCCGAAGCCATTAAAACACGAACTAATGAGTGGGAGGTCTGGGGTTCGATTCCCACCAGGACCCCTGACTGAGGATTTCCTTCGGTTTCCATAAATGGTAAATGTCGGTTTGGTACCCAAAATTTAGACCTTGAACGCTTCCTTCTTTAAAAAATAATATTTTATCAGTATCTCATTTCATTTATATACCATCATTGTGGTACCTGAGCAGTAAAAACGGGCATTAAACATTATTAAATTAATTGGATAATATTAATTATATTTCAATTAAATAATTGCAAATTATAAATATAATATAATATATATGTATATATTTACCTAGAAAACGAAGGTAAATGAGTTACTTTTTGTGTTTGAGTACCAGCGCCTTAAAATCCAAATATATGTTGTCCATTAAACACCAATTTTACCTACAAAACCAAACTATAACAAATTCACGATTAACGAAGATTCGGATCAACTTCGAATTTTTTGCTAGACAATGCTTTTATCCGCTCAGTCATTAGTGCACATGGTCCGTAGCCTGTATCTGGCATAACTCGAATATGAAATGAAAGCGGATTGTGAATCCAGCGTCAGGGAATGCTTTCGAAGTTGAATGAATCGGACATGGTTTCTGGCAATTGCTCATCACTAGGGTGTACCATACTAAGTATATACAAAGATATCGGCAGGACGATTTCAGTCACCCCATAAACTTTTTGAGCAAGGAACAACATGGTTTTATATAAGGAAGATCTCATGTTAATTAAGTGTTTATTCCTAAACGAATTATTCGAAACAACCCGAATTAAGTCTTCAAACATACTTTTTATTTATTGATCATATTAAGTCTTTTAATGTTATATCTAGGAATAACTTATGGTTAATTATGAGAGAAAGGATATAATGGAAACACTTAGTGAATGCTTTGGAAGTATTATATGAAGAAACAATAATTTGTTACTAAATTATCAAAGGAACAATTAATCAATTTGTGAGTCAGGGATACTCTTTATTGTCAATTTTGTTTAGTATTTTTGTTGATGCAGCAATTAAGTAGAGATAAATTTCGCTAAGTAATAATTTTAAACTACGGAATCTTGTTTTAAACAATGTATTTACTGACAACGAAATCCTCCTTTCTGACTCTGAAGAAAACATACAGAAAGCAACGTACGCAATAAATAAAATGATGTATATTTGCAATTTAAAAGTACCTGCAAAAAAGGCTGAAACAGTGGAATTCCAAAGAAAGTTTCCAGTTAAAACTAACAATTTTATTGAATTATTATTGAGCAAGTTGAAACTTTTAAATATAGGGTCTTCCAATAAGAGCCTTTAACATATAACAGCAGTCATGTTTATGAAGCTAATCAATTATATTTTTCATGTGGTTACATTGTTGTTGACAAATAACTATAGAAAGTTACTCCATTTCCACAACGTTAAAATGTATTATCAAAATAGGTCATCCATTCGTCAAGCATCCCATGCATTATGTGAAATGTACGGTGTGAGTAATCGTCCTTGGGAAAGTACAATTCGACGTTGATCGAAACGTTTGAGGCGACGAGTTCTGTAAGAAAACAACGTCTGTACATGAACTAGGCAAACGCTCCAAAGAAAACATATTTTCTGTTCGTGAGAGTGTACGTAAGGATCCACAGAAATAAACCTTTCACCAAGGACAAAAATTGTGCCTTTCATCGACCACAACTGGGCAGATTTTGCATCAGGATTTGAAGTTACAACCATACAAATTGTTTTAACCCTAGAACTGAAGCCAAATGACCATATATTGCACCATGTATTCACTGACTGAGCTATGGAATTGGAATGTTCACTCTGCTTCAGTGACGAGAATCATTTTTGGATGAATGGATTCGTGAACAAATAAACTACCACTTAATCCCCACAAAGTTACCGTCTGGTGTCAATTTTCATACGGCGGAATTATTGGTCCATATTTTTAACAAGATGAACGATGAGAGGATATGACTGTCAATGGAAAAAGATATCGGATTATGATGAATTATTTTTGGCCTCAATTGAAAGGTATGGTTTCAGTAAGATGGCAGCACTTGCGAAACAATCTACCTATTGAAGGGGGAGTTCAGAGGCTTCGTTATTTCGAATGGTGGTGATGTTAACTATTCCCCGAGATCATGTGATTCATTTACTTCTTGTGGGGTTATGTTAAATCTCAGACTTATGCCAACAAGATAGAAAAAGTTAATCACCTAAGGAATTATATATCGCTAGTTGTTCTGAAGTTGAGCCTGGTTTATGTTAGCCTGTCATTGAAAATTGGAAGACTCCTATACATGCAACCCAAAGAAACCGCAGTGGCCATTTAACCGATCCTCTCTTCCGTATGTAATGACACAAAGTATGCTTTAAAATAATAATAATTAAATACACAAACCTCATTCGTTTACATTTTTTTTACTTTAAAAGGTAGGATACTCTTTTATGGAGAAACCTATATTTGGCATGTATTATCTTCACTTTTCCTTACTCGGTGAACGTGTAGTTCTATGTGCAACCCAGTGCTGCTGTTGCAGTCCAAAGCGACAGCGGAGAGACCCGAAGGTAGTGATTTCCACAAGTATAGCTGGATAATAAGGATCTCACGCGCAACATCATGATAGTTCAGGCAATTAGAGCGTCTTGCTATAATTGTGAAGAAAGTGGCTTCGAATTCTCACGTCCAGATTTTTCCTCTGCCGGAGTTAAAGGAAATTTGCTACCATTACAATGATTTATTCGGTAACATAGTACCACGCACAAAATGCGATATAAATTGATGTTAACGATTTTATTTGCTAAAATAAAAGTAAATTTGCAATCATTACAGTGATTTACCCGCACCTATCAATTTATGTTTACGAATAAGACTCGAGCGTAGGCCGCCAGCCCGTAGCAAGCCGCAGCAAACCATGGGTCCACCGGTTTCTAGATTTTACCCCAGGTTAGCGTTAGGGTAAGTGTGTCTATACTCGTATGAATTAATTAGAATTCCATTAAGGGCAGATTTGGCACGGTTACAATATTTTACCCGTCTAACAATCCCCTATCAAATTATATTTTAAAGTTACGGAGGACAACGCGTAGATTACCTGATGTTTAACAAAAAATAATACATTAAACATTTACCCTATTACCAGATGTAAAGATGATTATTGTTTAAAGGGCGCGAAACTGCTAAGGTCATTACCGCACAATTATCAGCGGCCATGTAAACAGTAGTTTCGCTCTGCCGCCTGTTGCATGAGTTACACTAGCAAGAAAAAGAGTTGCTCTAGTGATTTCCCCGGCATGTATGGGCAAGAGTATCTTCAATGAAGATTACTTAGATATGAATTTCAACTTAGCAAGATTCCAACTATGTGGAACAATTTGAAAAACTTTGAATAACATAAACAAGAAAGGTTACGATGTTAAACTGTTACAAAGTAAGAAGATAGCAATTTAATACTTGCGATTACACTAAATAGAAGATAATAACTTACCAATTCTGCTTACTCCCCCGCTCTCAATATAAAGCTGTATTCTTCGAAATAAATTCGGAGAGTAGCCAAGAACTTTTGTAGAGATGGCATCAACAGGACGCAAGAACTTCTGTACTTCCGATGATCCCTTAACAATTGGAAATAGGAAAAAGTATGGGGAGTCATCTGACTGTACGGTGCGCGGTTCCGCAGGTTACTCCCTATTTATACAGAAAGATAATTGTTTCCTAAGTAGTGAAGCAACAATCCTCGCAACCCAGGCTTCGGTCTTATTTCTGTTAGTGCTGAGAAGAAATTGGCATTCGTCTTTCTGCCTACAAATCACTTAACCTTCACAGGGAGTTTTCATTTGGGAAGACACAGATTGTCTGCTGCCTTTGTGATTCTTATTGATAAGTGCAGCTTTCGTCACTTGTGAGTATTTCGTAGACACGTCAGGAGTTGCCATTGTCGAAACGACAAATATTTTCTGATACCATTGCACTGTTTCTGCCTTTTGTTTTTTGGTGAGCTGTAGGGTACCAACGACGAAGATAATTCCTCACACGAATATATTTATTGAATTTTTTTACATTTACGACTAATGGTTATTTAGACGCTTCTAGCGGATATTCTGCACTATGGCTTCTATATCTTCGATGATCTTTACAGTTCTTGCTCGTCTTAAACTTTGCAAAACAATTATAGACTTTTGTACGTGAAGAAATAGTCTGCAAAACCTCTCTTTAGTTTTTCCTGGCATTATTATATCAGTAAAATATCACACGAACATACACTCACCTTACTTATACCTTAGTTCGTCAAACAGCGAGCGCAAGACCACAATTAAAATTTTCAGCAGCTGCAGCATTGGGTACCGCAAACTAACTTCCTCTATGAATACTAATTAAGACACACTCATTCCAGTGCTGCCAATAGAAAATATATCTCTCATAACACTGAATGTGTAGAAGTGCGGTTTCTAAGAGGTATAATAAGAATTACCTCATCCACAATATCGATATTGAAAAGGAACTTATCAGTTTGAAGAAAAGTAGAACATTACAAAGAATAATTAGAACACGCGATCGTATAAAATACCATAAAATAACAGAAAAAATATTACACTGTAACCTACAAGAAAAGCGTTCAGTAGGAAAATGGTGTTCTTTAAGAGTAAACGGGCATTTAGTCCAATCTTTGAAGATGAGGCAATGTGGAATGGTACAATAAAACATGCTTTTTATAACTGTTGAAACAATGGCAGGAGCAGCGCTTCTCTCCTTACCTATGTTGATGTTTTATCCCAATGTGGATTCTTCATTAATGAAAAACCTAATGTTATTGATAAGAATTGAAAATGTGTTAGTATAAAATAATTGTTTTACTTAATTGTAGTGTCATTTTGTCTGAAATGGCTGTTTAAACTCTCAACCGAACAGGTTTTCTTTGCCAATAAACTACATGTTTGTAAGATGCAGGCTATAATTTTGATCCTATGGGCATTCCTGAAGGATTTGTTCATCAATCTTGAGAAAAGACCGAAAAACGTCTTACAGCCATATATTTAATAAAATTGATCATTTCATTTGAGTAGCTTTATTAAACAGTGTAATTTTGTTAGCCATAGTTAAATTGAAATTTTTTGTGCAGTTTTTGGTTGCCTCAATTTCTCCACCCAAAGCATTAATTTGTTGAAAAATAAATCACTGTTTTAGTAAGAAAACAAATAAAAATAATAGTATAAGAAAACACGGCTAATTTTCATTGATACGTTGTATTTTCATTGATACGTTGTATTTTCATTGATGCGTTGTACATTATTTGTTTCGCTTTTTCAGACTTTGAGGATGAAAGGAGAAATACCATATTGGCGAGAGAGAATGCGGATAATCATAAAATCATTCATTTTGGGAATATTTAATACATTTGTGCTTTACATACAAGGATCAATCAAAACCGTGGATACAGCTTAAAACCGTTGAATTTGAAGGAGAGAAGTGATTTTCATATTCCATTTCTTTCTTTCTGGGGGAATAATTGCTTGCTTAACTTCCTTGTGAACTGTTCAGTGACCCGGAAGTTAGGGAGAGAAAAATCTCCAGAAAAAAAATAGAGAGAGAATTTAAAACAAATGACCCTATCCACAAAACATTTTAGACATACAGTAATAAACAATGATGCTAGTGAAATGAATGTTAATCCTATAATCAGTTTCAACTTGGTGTTCTATGACGTCACAACTATCTGTACTTCTTGGAGCTTGATGTTGTCTGTCCCAGCGAGGTATGCGACAGGTGGTCAAAGTATTCGATTCTCAATAATGAACGTGTTTTATTTAATTAGATGTTATATTTATATTAACGTCTGAAAATAAAAGCATGTTATCTCCCATACAATTTTACGTAATGAACATTATTATGTGTTGAATACTATCTTATGTTAAATTACATTACTGAATCTGAAAAGCAGTTTATTCTTGTATCCCGCATATAAAACACTCTCTTTTTGCAATTTTGTATTCTTTTTATCTGAAACTAGCTTTTCTACATTTGGAACAACAGTCTGTGCTGCACACATCCTAATAGTAAATTTCAAAATGATATCCAATGTTGGCACGTGTGATATTTTAATTATTGAAAAAACTATTTACCCATATAAGTTGAACCAAATATGCCAGTTTGCCTGTGTACTTGTGGAAATGGGGAATGGGAAATATTTAAATAAAACTCTTGTAGATTCCTTTTGTTTTGGATTGCACCCTTCATTCACTATTCATATAAGCTTTGTTTAAATTCTTTAGTAACAATCTGGACAGAAAATGGCCTATGTCAAGCATGCAAATACAATTCCACCTTTTCCATATCCGGGAATTTAAATCAACCTCTTTATGCTATTTTCCTAATATGTTAACATACTGCTCAAAATCATCAACTTCTTTGTATTGACAAATGGTATATTAATTTTTTAAAGTAATATGTGTCATTATTACTAAAAATTAGTTGTTTTGGCAATAACATTTTTCATTTTAACATTCTGTTATAATAACAGAGTTGTCAGATGATTTGATCTTTCCTCAAAGAGAAACTTCATGAACGTTGAAGTTATTTGTTATATCAATAAGGAAAGTAGACAGAAAGCAATTTAATTTTGTAGTTCGGAAGCGTCCAGATACCTCTGTTCTCTTTATCTATTAAATAAAAATATTTTTTCAAAATTTGACGATGGGTTAACCACCATGCTTCACAGTGATAAGGAAGATTGCTATATTCACTGTTTAATTCGTTTAGTTGTGCTGTAAATCAATAAAATTTGTCGTTTTGATGACACTCGTGACATTATTACGTTTCATGCTCATGGTAAGTAAATTCTCTTCTACTGCAGCAAGTGTGTCTGTTTTGAAAATGTGTTATCTTTATACGCTCTGAGCTGTCTCATTATTAACTATGTTTTAAAGCTAAGACATACAACCTATTTTAAAATATTATGGTCTTGCCCTTCTGAATTCACAGTTTTTTTTAGTCTTCTTATCATTATAGTTCTCTCCATTCGTTTATATTTTTATACCCATCATTATAAATGTCATCTGTACATCATACTTCTTAATTACGATGAACTTACCTAACACTTGGCCAATCCACCATGATGTACAAATAAAATGTTCTTTCCAAATAGAAAGAAAAGTACAAAGTGAATATAATCGAATCTTAGAAGACATAGAGTCATTTTCAAAAGTAGATCTTTTAAACTAACTGATACTGCACTGTACTTCAACTGTAACATAAGCACGCCCACCGTAGCGTCCAGTCATGTTAAGGTCGTCCGCTGGCCGAATTTGCACGAGTTGACGGTGACTGTTACAGATTATGGCGCTCCCAACCAAATTATATTATTCTTGCTTCTTGCACAGTACTCAGCTTTTCCTGGTACAAATTCAGTACAATTGCTTCAGTATAATATTCACGTTCAAGCGGCTGAAAAGAGCTACAAAGATCCATTTGGTCAATGCAAAGATCAATCTTTAATATGAAACTTTGCCTGGACGCATGTCGATAGGAGTTTATAAATAGTTCTCAGGGCTGTCAGCGTTTCTACAGTAGTCTGCAGCATTAGTTATCTTGACGTTTTGACGTTTCGTGAAAGTGTATTGCCATAGACAACAAACTAAGCCCTGGAGACGCAATGTCATCTAAGGGCTACACTTGGTAATGTTTACAATATTTTCCAGGATGACATAAGCGGCATGTAAATAGATTGACCGTGAAGCAATCCAATCATGGGTTGGTTGCATTATGAGAGAACATTTACCCAAGAGAAGGAATTCCGCACATTTGACAAAAACGTAGCAAAGGTAAATCATTATGAGACACATTCACCTGACTATGACTTCTTCACATTGAAGAATCCGTTTTGCAGAAAATGTTAGTCATGGTTAGCCGCACTGAAAGCAGATGCATCCCGACGCATCCAAGAATTAAACCTGAAGACAACGTTGAAGGTGAAGGCGTTGTGATCAGGGGTGTACAACAGTGGTGGCGTTGCAAGACAAGAGCTGATGTAATATCAGTGGTATGAATGAAATTATGGCGACGATTTTATATCAGTGTTGTTTATTGTATTGCGTGAGACTTTTTCAGGGACTGAAGGAATATTTTCAGAAAAGAACACACCAATAAGACATAATTTTACTATTTAATTACTTTAATAAACAAGTAAACTAACACTTTACAATCACAGTTTTAATCCCTAACGAGTGGAAGGCAATGAGAAAGAATAAACTTGACCGAAAAGTGTGTACATAGGTTTTTGTCTCCGTTCTCGAGCTTAATTGCATTCCCGTCTTCCAGATTTATTCCCTTCTGATACTAATAGCACTAAAATAGAGTATTATGTAAGTATTACGTTCAGGTTATCTGAAACAAAGTACTTTCCATGCGAGAAGTTGATAAGTGGATGAATCGCTGAGTAAAAGTGCCGAGGGCATGGTTAATTGACTCTACATATCCAGTCAGAGGACAACACGAGGCTTTTATATGCTATCCTTGTCCAGCGAAAACTTTAAATGTAAAAATACTGATCGGTAAATGGGTCGCTCCTGGCTATATGACGTCATGTAGCGCGAATTCTCAGAGTCATCAAGTGATTATAGTTCAGATTCTAATTGCTCTGCACTGTCAACAAACGCTAACGTAATCATTAAAAAAATAATAATACCTTTCCCTTAGCTCTGATAATTTCTTACATTTGTAAAACATTTCTATCTTAAAGTCCTCAACAAGTAAACAGCGTGACAACACGATAGCTTAAGATTCACATATACCATAGCAAAACTCAATATTTATAATTAAAAGCAATATTAACATATTAACAAGATAGAGAAGAGGCTACTAAACTTTTCAAAGAGGACCAATTTGGACTCTGTTGGTGTAAATGGATCTAAAATAATAATACATACTAATTATATAACTGTGCTCATTACTTCTGAGATCATTTTCTTATTACAGCAAAGGAAACTTAGGTGAAAAATACGAGATCATTATTTTAAAGTGTTTATAATACCAGAATGTCCAACTAGTACATAGCGAAAAAGTTGAGTGTGCGTATCTTTTCAGGAAGTTTGACAGGTATTGTTGGATTTATGAAAAGTTTGAAATCCGATTCAAAGTAGAAGGGGAGATAATGGTTGTTGAATGTTGTCGTAGCCAATGATTCCCTCAAACTTCTACTTCTTGAAAGACTTCAGTTCTGCATGGAACGGGTTTCTATAAAGTACACAGGAATAACTCAAGTTTCTTCTTCAGATCTTAACAAAAAATGTTATAAAATACATAACAGATTACACAAATCAATGACTGATTACTAAGTATGGAATATACAAATTTCATCAAACTTTAGTCGCGCGCATTTTCAATTCTCTTTTTACACATTTAGCTTGATGAAGATTCGAGTTAATTCCAAACTCCTGAGCGTACAGTTTAGCTTTGAGAATTTCTATTTCACATTCACATTTGCTATTGTAACATATTATAATACGACTATCTTAAACACCTTTTCGAATTCGGGCATAAAATTTGGCATTAGCATACATTGCGCACATAATTTTACGCAGATGTAACTTTCCGCTTTATGAAATTCCCCACTAAGAGTCGAAATACGTAGAATAGTCGTCGCTGTGTGCTGAATATAGTAACTGTAGCAACAATACAATAACAATACAGACATGTTGAATATAGTTTACATTAAATAGAATTGATGCACCACCTTTCCTTCTGTTTCGTTACCATAATTTTTCCATTCTTCATGTTGCGTGCCCAGATAATTTCAGAGCATTTAGTGCACAACGATTTTCGGCCACTGTGTATGAAATTCTAAATAGGCAAGCTAACGAGAAAATTAGGGGCATCTGTGGAGCTAAAGTTGTGATAAAACTGACAAAAAGAATAAGCAAAGAACAGGTTCTAAAAGCCACAATCGATCGTTTTCCCAAAATCGCGATGCAAGTAAAACAAGACATACCAGTTAACGATTACCAATTTGAATTAATAGGACTTGTTCCACTAAAAGGAATAAGAGGAGTTGATTTCCTTAAAGACTATTTTCCAAGATCAATATAAATTAATAGACAGGACATGACAAAGAAAGTTTTTACTTACTATATTTGTTTTAAGGTACCGTTTTACGCCCCGCATAAAAACGAAGGCGTAAGGAGAAACACAACTTTTGCCTGTTAATAGATTGCAACTAGGGTTATTAACCGTCCATTTTCTCTAGACAGCATTGAATTCCAAACTGTCCAGGAATTGAAATTTCATGTATCTGAAATAGAAAATCAGTAAATATAGACTTAAAATAGGTACATGCCTAAAATGAAGTCATTTCTATCAGAAATTATCAATATATTAAATACTGATAGTATTGTTTGTAATGTACATTCCAAATCCTTTATATGAAAGATGTTTCCTTTCACTAGGCCATGTCTTAACAAGTGGCAGAAAGAACTGTATTGTCTATCTGGTCAAGGCAGAGCTGCAAGTCAAAATTAATTTTGAATGTAATTTTCTGAAATTATTCAATATTTTAGATATAGCCCGTTACCATTTTTATAGAAAAAGTCAAAATATATAATTTACTAGAAAAATATATTGATTTTCAAATTAAAAAGTAAGGTAATTTGAACAATGGGTCGTCGTAGAGCACAACACAACCGTAAAACGGGAGATAGTGTGTCGCACGTAAAATTAATGCTTATATTTATAACTGATGATCATAAGCATTAACCTGTGGTATAAGATATGTTGAGAACGATGTCCCTCAGTGGCAATACATTGCCTACAGCTGTGCAGGAATTTCCTATATTTCATTTAACTTTTTTCCGTAAGAATATGGCAATTCGAGACACGTTTCTTGCTGTTGAGAGGTTCTGTCTCTCAACTTTTTTTACGAAATGAGCAATTTTTTTTACATGAAACAGATTGCCTTGCTAATTGCCTTATCACTTTTCTGCAAGAAGCAGTTTTCATATGTATAATATACAAAACCCCGTTATTCAAAACTATATTTATGTAATTTTTTGATTTGGTTTATTTACGGACGATCTTTAATATCTCACGTAACCAGCGTCCCATTCAATTCAGGGCCTGAAACGGCCGATAAATTTTGCTCAGAGGCCTCTTCTTTCAGGCTTGAGGTTCTTTTTTGTGCCGTAAATGTACGACACGGGACCCACGGCTTTACTTTCCTTCCGAAGGAAGCTATACTTAGAATTTTTAGCCCGAAAAAACCATTGGTCCTGGCCGAGTTCAATCCCGCGATCTTGGGTCTAGGAGGCAAGTATACATTTATGTAGTGGCATAACTAGCGAAGAACAATTAGTAAACAATTTACACAATAAAACAAGAACGCAGAACGCCTATCTCAAACTAAATATAGGCTGCTACCTGCACATGTATTTACGGTCGTGACGATTAGTTTCTTCCTGTGCCTAGTCATGCTTTGTTGGCCCGTAACTCAAATAACGTATAATAAACCTAAACATTTTTATATTATAATTTTCTTGGAATGTTACCAATAGTTATGTTGGTATTTATAATAATTTTCAGTCATTGCTTTCATGTAACTCTAAGCATATATTTAAATGTGTATCCATAAATCTGCCAACGGAAAGTAGCCGGTTGCAACGGTTTCTGAAAGTTTTAGTAATAACTGCAGTCTTAAAGAAATACGCTCAAAAGCAAATTGTGTACAACATAACATGACAGATGAAGTGTAATTTTTTTTAATTTTTCGAGGTCAGTTCTACTGTAAGTTTTAGCCAAACAATCTGTCCTTCTCTGTCTTTGCGGTTGTAACCATGGCAACTGGTCATCCCAGCTGAAGCCTGCTCATCACACTGCAAATTACTGGCTCGACAAACTCGTCTCTCAACGGCGTGGGTGATTCCTAGAATCATATCCAAGCCGTCTCCATTTGTACATAAAAGGAAAATGAAACAGCACTTGTCATCCGGTTGGGACATGGTGGGGAGTTGACGATTACGTTCTGGAAAACAGAGACAAGGAAACAATACCGGGATATGTACGTGTATGTCCGACATGGGCAGTGAGGCGTTGAGGAGATGAAGAACGGCTGTTTCAACTGTGGAACGACGGGAGGTCATGGTTTGAAGAGATTTATGTGGGTATTGCCCAAGTGGTGTTAATTGTTGCAGACCCACTTACAACACGGATTTAGAAACTATAATGAATCATAGTGCACCACTCGGAATAAAAGTGCAGATGTTTATCATTAATGTTACCTTTCCTTAGTTCGTTGCACTTATATCATCAAAGTAATAATTGCAAACTAATTTTTCATGGATTTTGTACTTCACAACAAAATTTCTCGCGGTTTTGAAAATGTGGTACCTAAGTCTAGTAACTGTTAGTTGACATTATCTCTCCCTCACTTTCTTTCTCTTGACAACCTCTTTGAGAAAAAAACCATTAGTTCAAACTATTTTCTTCCAGAACGATTCAGTTAACCCTGAGTATTTTAAAGTTGTTTTCGTTACATATTTAGCAAATCAAACGATGCATAAAATATCGACCTCATTATAGCTGCAGCATTCATTTGGGCTAACTGCCTGCAAATGACTGATGGAGTCCATAAGCACGGATACCACTGATTTATTTCGAGAGCACCTTAAACTTTCCAGGAAATGAAAAACATGACATTCACGGAGAAATTAACTAGACCTGATGCTTGGGGTAATTATTCAAAAGGTCAGTACTTGTATGTCCACTTAAAACTCACAAAATATACTAATGATTATTGCAGAGATTATTTTTTGCATCCCAACTTGTTCCGTTTTTCTGCTGCCAAAGTAATTTTAATTGCCTTTAATTTGACACCCTCCCATTGATGCCCGAACAAGATTAAAAGTAGCAAATATGCTGGAAGGAAAGTAAACTCAGGATATGGGCGGATAAAGATAATTTTTCACTACGACAGATGAAAAAAATTCAAAATATATTATAATTTATTGAACAATAAGATGTAATTGACATGGAAATTTAGCATTTGGTTTGGAAAATGACGCTCGTATAATAACTAAACACTATGATGTAACTTTTAAAGTATAAACACTTTAAATGATATTACATAAAATAATTTCCTTTAAACGTTGAAACAATTAAAAGGGTTAAAATACTTTACAAAATCTCCCATTTAGTGCTACTCTTAAAGTCTATATTTTCAAGAACAATGGCTTCCTCTTACAAGTTCCAACTACATTTAACAAGACTACAACGGAATTTAAATCCAATGAGCTTTGAAATACAATAATAAAATATTATATTAAATCCTTGCTGTATCTGAGTAAATGGATCGGGATAGCGTGGAAGGCTTCGAGCCTACAGTTTCGAACAATAGTGGAAATACGCCTATTCATCCCTCAGTCTCGAAGCGATCTTCCTGTTAGCTATGGAGAGAGGAACTAACATGCCATGAATATGACGTCATTCTCTTCGAAAAATGTTCATACTGTATTAAACATTGGGGATAGATAAAGACTGAACGAAACTCTCTGAAGGAGAAAATGGAAACTGTTTATAAAGGTAGTAGGCACGTTCAAGAACCGCACTACAGAGTCCACGAGTAAAAAGAACTTAATTAAATGACAACTGTATGTGTGACATCAATACAGAAAATTGTTTATGATTTTGAGTAAAAAATTTCATCGGATCTTAACTTAAATAGATGTGAGTCTCTTGTCAATTATAATTTTATATTTGACATTCTTTCATATAAACAACAGCTCTGAATCTAAATTTTTTGAGGAAGCCTTTTTTACAACGCCTTTTCCCACTCCCACTAATAGACTTTTTGCACTTGTACTATACTAGATTATTTATTTCAAATGCCCTTTTCAGGGATTTTAATACAATAAAATCTGTTGGAGAAACAGAGATGATTTCGCGGGAATGTCACTAAAAGGAGAGCATTCATCCCACATTTGGATCGAACAGCAAATACGAATGATATACCTTTATCCGCATCGGTATCATATAGACCTGGGATATCATTGCGGTGAATTTGAGAATCAATGATTGTAGGAGTTGAATTGGCAGGCAGCTAATGATTATCCTCCTATTAGAGCTGTATCGTGCCTAAATCATAAATGCCTTTAAAAGCTCCTTGTATATAATAAAAAATCTGATATCTGTTAAACTATGTTATATCCTTCAAGATAGATATGCATTTATTTCTAAAGGTCGTTTACAGCATTTGATATATGATAGACGAGATAAAAAGAACAATATATTTTGTGTCAAAATTCTTATATAATGAGAAGAAAATATTTCAAAGTTACGCAACTTAGATCGGCTGACCAACATGTCGACTCCTCTCCAATCACTGAGATTACCAATGCGGCATGCGCCGCGCTATTATCTTCCAGTCAGTTGCGAGCAAGATTTCGACAGTGGGACAGTTGCGTTATAGAGTCGAGAGTGAGATTTCATTAAATAATGCGGTAGAGTTGTGCAATGATGAGATATTGGTCTTCAAGTCTTATGTCTGGTACAGATAATATTGTGGCAGAACAAGGCATGCATTTAGGCGTAAATTTTCTGGCACTCTATTCCAGCTCGATAAAGAATATTAAAGTTAGTACAGAGATTTAATGAAACAGGTTCTGTGACTGATTGGGAAAAAATAGAAGACTTCATACTCACAGAAGGAAAATTTAAAGAAATAAGATCTCCCATTGCAACTTTCCTTGTTTCTCAGATGATTAAGTTTGTGATTTATATCCTTGGGGGACAGTGAAAAGCAGAGCATTAACTAATCCTCATACACTAAAGGAACTTGAAACAAACATTCGAAACGAATTTAACTCCATAAGTGATGGGGTATTAATGCTTGTTAGTGATATGGTCCTAAGATGATGCGGATTATGTATCATGGTAAATAGGTAACATTTACCGCACTACTAAGTGTCAAATTCTGCTGTTTAATATGTTGTTCGTTAGTTTTAAAATGCAAAAGCGCTTGAGCACCACGAGTCTGCAAAAGAAAATACCGGCGGCAACAGGCGATGTAATTAGCAATGAATTAAACATTGATTTGAACTCGCCAAACACGCATTGTTGAAATTTGACTTCCATTGAACTGATTAGCAGGGAGCTCACGAAATCGTTAATGAAGTTGTTGGGAGAAGACCTGAGACGGCAACCTACTATTCTAGAAGCGTTCGACATACAGGCGCCTTGCAGCACGGCTGTTGCATCGTGTCTCCCCATAAATGCATGCATGTCCGCCAGCTTGGGGAACGTGAAGTCTGCCATTACAAGCTATCACAAATGAAATCGTATTGTACATGCTATACAGCAAACATAACTGACTCCCCTAGTTACTGGAATGACATCGTCGACATGGCACGCACAAAATAACCAAAGACCTACCTTTCTTTGCAGCAGTGTCACTCCCTACTTTGCCAAACACAAAACGTTGATCGTCTTCCAAATGAACCAAGTTTATCACAAAATGGAAGGTCATGTCACGGAGAAATGAACTATTGCACATTCTTAAGCGATTCACCTTATCAGCGTTGCAAGAGGAAAAACGGCGGAACTAAAAAAAGGTTAGTACATAAATATTTACAATTGACCACCGCTACCATCCCCTAAAAGTTGTAAATTACTTTTGAAACATTCTGTGTCTCAACTAAATGATCACAGATTTCACTGTTTTGCTGCCAGGTTATTATCATTCAGCTTCATTTTGTTTGCGCGACGTTTTGAAATGTGAGGAAGCAACAATATGTGTACACTGCATTTACAAAACTTTTACAACAAATCCGGGTTGATGATAGTACAGCCAGGCGTTAAGAATATGCATAAAGGCTTCTGTTTTAATGTTGGATTCCTGCAACTTTACTTTCACTTGTCATGTCTGGAATTTGGTCAGTCTCGCTTGCTGGTTTACTTCATAACTATTTGAAACGAGTTTAAGTGAATCGTTCTGTTTTTGCTCATTACTCAGCTGATCCCTTTGTGTAATATTGTAATATGCTACATTTTCGTTCTTTTGCAATCTCAGAATAAATGTACGTTGCTTCGAAATTAGACTGCCTTAGATTTCTTTTTGTTCTTCTTAGGTATTTACGCTTTTAAGCAGTTTCCCTTTAGTATATTCACGGACCTTATGAATAATTTGAATTTAGTTACAATTCGTACCAAGAGATGTAAGAAAAGTAGATGTTCAGTCAATAGCTTCAAGTGCTAGCTAGTGTCATGTTTAGGTATTATTTGGACGTGAAATGGCCGGTAATTCTGCACCGTTTTTTCAGGTATAGAGTTCTCTAGCATGCAGTAAATATACGAAATAGAACAAATGACTTTAAGTTCCTTGAGTCATCGATCTCGAATGGTTTTGAATCTGGGAACCTTGGGCAAAGAAGAGAACATGTTACATTTAGACCACCGAGTTATTATTATTATTATTATTATTATTATTATTATTATTATTATTATCATCATCATCATCATCATCATCATCATCATCATTATGATATAGTATCGGATATCCAGTGTAGATAGATCGTTGTACATAAATTGTATTATTGGTTTAGAACTGTCTTGCCAAAATGAATGTAAAGTCGTTGGTGTGTTGCATAATGTTTATCAATGCTTAGTTTCAAGATTCATCAGTTTGTTACTCTGTTTAGGTTTCCCTAATTTCGTTGTAAAGCTGATAATTTACTCAAGCATGGCGTTGAAACAGCAGCAATATTGTTATGACCCTCTTTCTATATGATATATCAACATCACCCATAAATCATACTGCATTATTTATAACGTGTATTTTCATTGCAGAATTACATGGAACATTTTGGAAGGTTAGTGGTATTTTGCATGTTGATCTCGCAAATGCACTAAAAGAATGTACAAGCACTTGAATTATCAACAGTCGTTAAACTTCACATTGTTAAAGTGGTTGACTGCTACGGCTGGTCTTATTAAATCAATTCACCAAATGAAAGGCTTCATGATAAATATAAAATGCTTAGTATTAGAATTTTGTGGATGACATTAAATTAATTTTTAAATTCTAAAATATTTCGCAAAACAAGGAATCGTAGTTGTTTTGTCACTTCAACGTTGATTGGTTTGTCCCTTACACTAAATTCAGACATATGTCACTATTATTGTTACTCTCGTTGTTTAATGATACTTTCTCTTTGCATAGTATCTAGGCACAAAGCATCTTTTATGATCTTTTAACTATAAAATCTTTAACTATAAATAATTAATAATCAATTAATAATAATAGTAATTTGTCCATTCAGCTAGGGGCAGTTATTCTAGAAGGTGACTAGTTTGCGTTATCCCTAAAAGTTCAACGTTTAATTTCCCTTAATGATTGTTTAATGCGTTTCTATGGACAAAAGAAAATACACAATCAATGTCTTAGAGACTTATATCTTGCGCCTGATGTTTGTATTTGTGATTATTATCTATGGAAGCCTCCTGTTTTATACGGTTGTCAAACCTTTTAAAATTGTAGTTAAAACAGGATATAAATGGCAACTCAATCATATACATTTAATACAGGAAAACTTGCGGCTATTTCAATATCAAACAATATCACATTTGCAGTAACAGACACACTCTCCAGCAGCGATATTCGCAGTATGAGTATTTCCTTGTACTGTGGTTTGATTATGTAAGCTGTTGCTGATGTCAGGCTCGTGAAGGTTCGTGTGAATTCTTCTCCTGTCTTGGCCACTAGGTGCGCTATATTGTTTCTCAATGTCACAAATATGATTGACCTATTAATTCTTTGTTTCCATAAAATATCCTACTCCAATTACCGTACTCTACATTGCACACAGCTCAAAAGGCCTTTCAAGCAGCTGGCAATAATACAGAGCCAATTTGCTTGAGAAGATTTACATAAATCCTTACTTAAAATAATCGGGAGAGCAATATATCCACTCCCATAAAGGGAAAGCAGTGGGTAAGTAAGAGAAGCTGAAATAAACAAGTAAGCAAATTAACCAAATTTTAAGACAGTTTTCTCTATAATTTTTTTTTTTTTTTTTGACATTTTGAGCACATTATACAGCACGTTCCAAAATGATCTCCAGCTACATCCACATTAGGGACGACATAAAAACAATTTTATACTCGAAGTGTATACATTTTCCCAATACGCTTCATATCTAATGCAACAATAAAAATAAAAAGTAAGTTAAATATCTATACAAATAGAAATTAGAATACAAATTAGAAATGAAATAAGAAGATTGAACGCAAACTTTTATTACGGTACACAGGGGCAGTCAACATCACGTCTACAATGGCGCTATTGGTATCAACAGGCATCTGGTCCATAGATTTATTAGTAAAATTAAGAGGAGCGAACTATTGGATTAAGAAAATGAATTATGGCGCAGAGGAAAAAACAATAAGTGCACGATGTAACCTATAGTAGAGATAAAAATTCATTTGAAATTAATATGGCAAATAGAATGGAATCAAATCAAAGAAGGAAGGCCATCTTACAATATCTTTAAAAATATTACCGAAAGATTACAACTAAGGCATGTAAAACCTACCAGAGGATTGATGTACTATTTGTCTGGACATGGCACTTATAAAACATACTGGCACAAAATTAAAAGCCCCAAAATATACCTGCTAACGAAGTGGAAAACAGGATACACCGGAACATGTTTTGTTTGAATGTCCACGTTATAGAAATCAAACTTCATAAGAAAGAAGGAATTTAAATGGTCATCGTGTAGCCTATATTTTAAGAAACGAAGAATTATATAAACATCTTGAAATCCTAGCCCACTAAATAAATAAAATAGCATGGGAATAAAGGATGCAGCAAGAAGAGATTTCAGCTGCAAGGAAACAAGAAGAAGTGAAAGTTAAAATATCGGAAAAATTAAGAATATGAAATATAAACAACCAGAAAATAATTTATAGCCCAATAACAGTGAAAACTTTATTTGAATCACTTGCAAGAAGAAGAGGGAGAGGAAATTAAGATGATGGAGACAGAGAAGAAGAGGTAGAAGAAATTGTATAATAAACAAACCTACATTTAGAAGAAAGGAGATACGGTGAGAAGAAGAAAGAAAGAATGTGATGAGGCAGCAGGAGAAGCAGGAGCTGAAGGAGTTGTTGGGGGCCTTAGTGAAGATGCAGAGAATGGGAGTTAGAGGAGCTTGCTTACGAAGAACGAAGGAGAAATATAAAAAGGATTGAGAGGGGTATAATACATTGGAGTGTAACAAGTAGTGGATAGAGGTGAAATGGAATGAAGTGAAGTTAGTGGTGAAATTTGTGAGAATAGTTTTAAACTTGTAATAATGTGAATATAAATGATAATTAAAAAATTGCAATAGAGAAATATAAAGTGTAGTGGAGTAGCAAAAGGGAAATTTTAATAGGACATAAAACAGTATTGTGTATATAGAATGAGAGGAGGGTAAAGTGATTGTGGGAAAAGGGGGTGGCGAAGGAGTGAAGAAGAGGAAGATGAAGTGAAGTAAGACAAAGAAGAAGCAAAGCAAAATATAATAAAATTATCATAACTATTAAAATTATAGTTAATATTACTAATGATATTATTTTATTATTGTTGTTGTTGTGAACTATGTCAAGGTAATGGATTGGTGGGGTAAATGTTGCATTTATAAATGTCAATTTCATTCGCAAACAAATAATATAATTAGTGTTGAAATTTTTGGCTAAGTTAAGATATAAATGTGAAATTTAAATAAACAGGTTTACAAAGATAATCTAATATAGAAAGATAATATGATATAATGTGTGAAATAAAGAAACATATATAAGATCAATAGATATATAATATATAGCTGTATACAAATATAGGCAGGAATAGATACATATAAGTAGTAAAATAAAAATATCTAAGAAATGTACTGGTCACCCGTACATATGCCGGATACCGGTGAATAGTAATTTATTCATCTTTTTTGTTTTGCAACTTAAACTTTGGACTTAACGAATCACTAGAAAAAATTAAATTATCGCACGGTATCAGGTCGTAAGATCTAAATTACCTAATCTGATAGCCGTTGCGCAAAATGAGTTGCCCATTAAATTTCGCGCTTCATATGACAGAGGGTTCTTTCCTCCGAAAATCACAAACCCATTAAATCCACCCAGTTCAAAAATGCATACCTCGTAATAACGTACAAAATTGAGCACCAACGTATTTTAGAATTCATCTTCAAAAAAGTACGTACCAGTCAGCTCTAAATTGTCGCTAGCTGGAGATTATATGCTTTTTTGCACAATCAGAGGATTTTCCATGACCCAAATGCACTAATTGTTTGATTTTTCTTCTATTAAGGTAGAAATGTGCCTCATCGCTAAAAACAATCTTTCTAACAAAATAGCTGTCCATATGTTGATCCCCCAGCATTCAATCGACCAGTATCAGGCGCATAAAATGATCGTTTGCTTCAGTTTTTAAGTCGGTTGAACGTTGAATGGTATAAAACAAAATTTTCATGCATGGCGCTTCTCGAAATGTTAAATTTCAATGACTGTTGACGATTTGATTAGGTTTATTTACGGACGCTCTTTAACATCTCAGGTCATCAGCGTCCCATTGAATCTCATGGCGTGAAACGGCCGACAAATTTTGCTCAGAGTCCTCTCTTTCAGGCTTGAGGTTCTTTTTCGTGAAGTAAATGTACGGCACGGGACCCACAGCTTTACTTCCCTTCCGAAGGAAGTCATACTTACGATTTTTATGCCCGAAAAAAATCCATCGGTCCTGGCCGGGTTCGAACCCGCGATCTTGGGTTTAGGAGGCAAGTATGGTAACCACTACACCACCAGGACCGACACTGTCGACGAATTGACGTTTCAGGACCCTATCACATAGTAGCAATGTTTTCAGCCGACCAGCCGATACTTGGAGGGTGTTTTTTTTAAACAACTGAACCCGATTGTTCAGATATTTGGGCCTGTATTTGCTAGGGTGACCAGATTCACTCAATAAAAAGGAGAGGGAGAGAAATACTTAAAAAAGAATGTCGTTAAAAAAAAGGATATAAAACATTCGTTTATATTTAAATTAGCATTATATTTAAACATATTTTTGACATACAGCAATATTACGCAACTACTACTTCACACACAAAGGGTAGCTGAGGAGATAAAGCGACACGCATTCGAGAGGTCCTGGGTTCAACTATCTTAGGGTCGGCCATCATAGTCTTGGATTTTTTCGTGGTTTTTCCTTGATTGCTTAAACGGTTGCGGTTTGGATCTTGGGTTTACGCAATTGTAGAAAATATTTATATTTCTTGGGAACCCTGTTCGCAAATGTCACAGGAAGGACAGATTTGTTTCTTCGTCACCTGCAAGCAAGAGATGTCCATGTAGCGACACAAAATTGGAGTGCAAAAAAAATCTTGTGCAAGAAATGCCATTGTTTGCCAAAAAAAAAAATGGTGTTTGGTATGCTGTGAATGCTTTCAGAGTTATAGGTTCTATATTCTTTTGAAGCTATTTGTCGTGAAGGAAAGTAATTCTTGTTGAGACCACAAGGAGGCGAGTGAATTTATGAACTGGTTTCCGGATTGATTATGACTGCCTCAGTGTTATTGCTGACGCTCCAGCGGCAACAAGGTCTCTGGGTGATTCCGCTATTTCGTTGAATGGGGCTCAACAGGACCGGGAGGGAAATTTGAATTGTAAATGAGCACTCGATGCGACATAATATATTTACGTATTTTATTATACCAAATTCTATTGCATCCTTTGGTGTTTTCGCGTTTGATGGACTGGGCTATTTTCAGTATAAACTTATTTGCCGCGTATGAAACTTTCAGAGGAGTACTGCGAACTGTTTAACTGAGCCTCACTGAAATGAACTGAATGAGTAGGTCAACTGAATGCTAAGTGCCTGCTTGACCGCAAACTGAGTACGCTTGCGTAGAACTGCTTGCCCATGACTACGTAAACTGCGGCTTTTCCAACCAGCTGAGTGCCTACTGATTGCACAGCCTGAGTGACTGTCTCCACCAGTAGGATTACCGCCAGGATGCCACGCGCATCCTAGCACTTTTTTTAAAAAATTCAAATACACTTTTTTCATTGGCTGGTTCAATTTTACCTACCTTACGTTTCATTCGGTGTATTTGAACGTGTTTAAGACTTAGGCACATTAATTATCATTGGATCATTTACAGGGCTAACGCACCATCAGTCGGTAGAGATCAGCGCCCGCTCCCCTGGACGGTTTAAATGTTCTTCACAAAGTTTTTCTCCTGCAAATAGAGAGTACACTCAGAAAGAGACCACGCGCGACCGTTATAAAATATTTGAAAAAATTTTTATGAGGCTGTTGACAAGTCCAGCTACTATAAAGGGAAAGATACGAAAGAAAGTTTCTATTTACAATTACTCTATTGTAGTTACAACTTATGACACAAACATATATAATATTTATATGATTAATTATTATACCAAGGCATGATGTAGGACTGCAAAAAATTACATAATAATTATATTTAATTGGGTTGAATCAGAGGAAAGATTTTATTTTTGAAGATAACAGTGAATTGGCAGAGATACAGGGATAAAATAGCATAATAATAAAATTGCTTGACATTGAATGTACATAAGCATATTTTAACAAGATTCTGCTACAGCGCATACAGCTGATTTCTTGTTAAAATTATTTTAGGAAAATTTTTGAAGATAGGGTCATCATTAGGGAATTATGCCCAACATGGTATGCAGATCTTACCTTAGGTAATTTCTATTTATGGGAGACCCTAAAAATTAAATTGTATCAAAATAATTCGGATATGTTGGATGAACTGAAAGAAAATGTAAAAATTGAAATATCTACGGCAAGCAGCGTGCTTCTCGGTGCCTATAAAATCCCTATTGAGTTGTCCATGCGTCCAAATGAGGGTTCTGTATATAAAAAATAAAATTGTTATATTGAAACCGGCTTTATATATGAAAAATAAACGTAGTGTTTAAAATATTGTAAATGAATAAGCTGCAAAGACATATAAACTTTCTTAAATATATAATTTAAATAAAAATATGTAGATATACTTATAATTATTTATTTATCGCATAATAAAATTTAGTGTTTGAAAGAACTTTTGAAACATTTTAAGTAAAACTTGCACAATGTAATTTTATTCTTCTTCTAGGAATATTATTTCATCTTCTAAGCTGGGAACCGGTTTCTCCACCTTACGTATTTCTTTTTATTATAATTTTATAAATTTGGATTTTCCATTCCTGTTGATGTTTAAGAATATAATCTATAATGTTTTCTTCGTCCAGTTATTAACTGATATTTTTGCTTGTTTAGTCTGGTTCTAAAAGATCTTTAAAAATCATCTGTGCAAATTCTATTCTTACTTTGTCGTATACAAGGTTCACACCTATCTTGTACTTGAGAACAAGTTTAGAGACTACATTCCAACATCTAGGCTCATGTTTCTGACTAACAGTTTGTGGATAAATGTATTTTTTATTATCTTAAACATTTGCATATATTGCCTTCCTTACGTTTCTATAAATACTTGAAGTACCCATGTCCCACACTGCATTCTATTTTATTTTATCGATTGACACCTTTTAGTCTCACGTTTTCCTCAGACAGTTGCAGATTTGGTAATATATCCTTGCGCAAGGCAGATCTTAGCCAAATGATATTGTTTCCCGTCAATTTTTAATGTTTACTTTTGTACTGTTTTGATAATATAAATAAATCATTTTATCAAGATTTTAAATATGTACAATTCGGGATTGCCAAATAAAAATACAACTCATAAATTAATTGTTACAATAATAATAATAATAATAATAATAATAATAATAATATTTAAATTAAATTTTAAGGTAACCAGGAAGTGTAAATCTAGCAGTATACATTTTTCACTATATCTCAGAAATGTATAGTTATAAATATGAATTTTTTATGAGATATTGAGTATACTTAACCAAAAATGCTCAATAAATTTTAACTCTCTAATGCGCATAAACATTTTTAAACAAAAATAAATCTTATTATCCAATAACTTAAAATTTTGACACAATTCAACATTTTTTCAGGATTGGCTGGACCAACCTTGTTGAAAATTTGCATACACATATGTATGCAAATGTGAAGTGTGGTATTTAAATATCACTATTAGTTGATAAAAAGCAATACCAATAAGAAATGACAAATATTTCTATATTTTTCTTTCAACATTTGAAAATTAATTGCTTTTAAGCAACTAACATAGATATATTATTCTAGTTCCCAGGATAACATGTTGTCTGTAGTTTAATATATACACACATACATCCCAATAGTCTATCAGTAGTTTAAAAGAAAAATGCATGATTATGTCACGGTGTTTTCAAGTTTTTAACAAGATTTCATTTTGGATTACATTTTTTAAAAAAAAATTATATTAAAGAATTACATTTTTCAGTTATTTAGTTAAGTTTTATTAATATATCTCAAATTTTTATATTGATAGCTTTAAAACTTTCTGAAACACAGCATAAAAGTTGCATTATTTGCTAGATATACACTTACTGGTTACCTTAAATGCATTGATTGTTAATGAATATTGTAGGTCATTTTACAGGGCTTTCATTTATGAACTGTGTACTCTGAATAGTCACCTATTTAAAATAGATCAATTAAAATGCACTTCAATTTAGATATTAAGGTGTAAGCTTAAAACCAATATTAGTTTACATTTTAGGTTTCACCCACTCATTCCCAGCCCCTCCTCCCACCTTTGAAATTCAAAATAAAATTACACCCCTGCCTTAGGGTATTTATATTTTAAAGAGGATTTAATTGTTAGGATTTAATGATAAGATATTATATATAATAATATATAAATCAACAGTAATTATAATAGTAGAAAAGGATATGGCAAGAAGACAAGTGACTTGTGAATTCGTCACTTGTCTTCTTGCCACAGGACTCCACGAGTTCGAAATATAGCGATCTTAAGTGTGACTTTCTCTTAGTGCTTTATCCTTTTCTACTATTATACTTACTGTTAATATTTTAAATTGTTAATAGTGTTACTTTATTTTTATTTTTATTTTTATTTTATATATACATATATATTTCAGTACTTACTAATTTTTTTCCTATTTATAATTGAAACTGTTTAATAATTTAGCTTGAATACCATAATTTAGTTCTCTGATGGTCCACACGATTAAAAGTTTTGCTGGTGTCTCAGCGGTTTATATTAAGGGTAGATTTTATTCGTAAGCTGTAAAACTTTAATTTACAAATAAACATGATATTTGTTTTATTAAGTAAAACTGACCAGAGGTAAAATAACCATTATTTTGAAATTAGTTTTGGTGTTGAGTAAATTTAAAACAATTTAATGTCAATGCTGAAAAACATTTAATACAGGAATAAGTTAAATGAGTTTATAGCTTGAGGAATAATTTATTAGATGTTTAAAGTTTATTTTAGATGATCGGTAATGTATCTTCAATAAGATAACGAATTACGTGTTGGGTATAAAAATCACAGGAGTAATACTTTTTAAAAGCCATTGATATTCCAACAAAATTCCTACTCTTGGAGTTATGAATAAAACTTGCCCTTTTTAAACATTATAGCAGTTTTCTTCCTTTCAGATAAAGTTTGTTTTATTGATATTGTGATTTTGATCATTTCCTTATCAATAGACCATGTTTTTCTTGAAGGAAGTAAAATGCTACGGTGTTTTAAGAACTGCAAATAATATATTTTTTTTTAACGGTAAGTTAACTCAAGGTTTGCGACAATCTGATAGTCGCTTTGCTTCAAAATTAATACTTTTAAAAAAATTGAAAATAATGTTTCTTTGAAGTTTTAAACTATAGCGCTGATGGACGTATAAACGACTAAATCACTTGGCAGCGATTCAAGATGTGTACAACTTTTAATGCTTCTTTTCATTACATTTGAATATATTCTTATTGCTAAGTACTTGAGTAACCGCCACTTTAATCGCCATTGTCGAACGACACTGAAATATTGCGTGTTTTGTGTGCCATGTTTTGGTTTCGTTTTTATTATATCGGAGCATCTTGTTGTTGCTAACAAGTTTTGTGTGAGCACCAGTGCTTGTCGCCAGGGTAAGAGTATTTGTTCCCGATAGCGCCATTGAGAATTTTTCTTCCCTCTCTGTTGTGTCCAGGGCAGGTTTATTCAACAACCTAACTAAATTAGTAGGTACTTATACCTTCCCCACAAATTCTATTGTGTTTGATGAACGCTGGAGTTCACGGTACTCAAAGGAAGGTTTTATTTTACATTTAGTTTCTTAGTGTAAGCGAATTCCCATCAATTAAATAATACCAGTTTTTACCAAGATAAAAGGAGCAAACCTTCGGTAATCAAGTTTTTGGATGATAAATAATCATCCATTTTCTGGGACAAATGGTTTAAAAAGTCTAATAGGGATATAAAATTGTGCACACTTAAATTATTTAAGTTTTGTTACATTTTATATGATACAATGTTAATCATTACTCGTTTTAGCTGCACTTCACTTCACTGAACATGGAGCCACTAGTGTAATTGCTGACAAGAAAAAAAATGATTATGGGAACGAAGACGAGAGCTCGGTTTTGAAAGCCTGATATAGTCGTGTCACAATTTTACAACCAGTATGTAGGGCTCATATAGCATTATGGAATGAGAGATAAGCGAGTGATAGTAAGTTTGCGTTATGTCTTGTCAGTTGTTTAGCACGCCGTACGAGATAATCATAATCGAATGCTTGCTTCAGAAAATCTTTTCGCAAAGACTGTGCAGAGTATATCGTTCAAGAATTTTGTTTATGAGATTATTAATAGGAATTATTTTTTTGGGATCGGACTTAAATAATTTGATTTTTTATATTAAAGTTATTATTTCTTACTTGTATATTTGAGTTCGGGGTACTTTAACAGTGAAGTGGCTAAAACGGGTAACAAATGCAATGCAAAATATTTACAGTGCATTCGGAAAGTTGCTGTTTAGATTTTTTTTTTAGCAACTACCCTCCATTTCGTTCCGGTATTAATTGATAGTGTCATGTGGGAAAAAGTAGGTGAAACTGAGAATAAATTAGCTGGGAGCAACACATCTACCATAGAATTTTGTTGATATATGGTTCTTTGTGATTTTGCCTTTTTGAATGAGTGTTTCGAGAGAGTAGTAATTATATTAGTTTTATTTTTCAGAATGTCATATTTTGTAAAATATTCAGCGGCCGTTGAGCACAGTAGTAACATAATATATTTGCATAACTTGTTAAACCGTCCAGCATGAATTAAAACTTTCATATAAAGAAATTGCGTCATAAAAATTGAAAGAAACTGTTGCTTAAAGGCTGTGAATGGTTTAGAAACTTTTGTTATCAGAATATAGTTAATGCATTGAGCAACTCTCCTAAGGATTGATTTGATTGATTTATTAAAGGACGCTCTTTAACAGCTCAGGTCGTAAAACGGCCGACAAATTTTGCTCAGAGGCCTCTCTTTCAGGCTTGAGGTTCTTTTTCCTGTCGTAAATGTACGACACGGGACCCACGGCTTTACTTCCCTTCCGAAGGAAGCCATACTTACCGAAAAAATCAATCGGTCCTGGCCGGGTTCGAACCCGCGATCTTGTCCTAAGGATGAAATCTGCTTCCACTGTCTTTCCTAAATTCAATCACAAAACATTCATCTAGTCACCAGAGAATTCACAAGTAAATTATTTCCAGGAATCGCCACTAAACTGGGGTATGGTTTACAATTTTCCAATTAATGCATTTTCTGTTGCACACAGTAAGTGCTACAATACTGTTGTAATATTTCATCAGCTACCATGAAGAAGAAGTAATTAAAATTTTATACTTAAAAAAGGCGGCACTCTTTTGCACATTGCTATTAAAACTCTGGATTATTCATATGGTTTCACACATATTTCTGATACTGAAAGTTCAATAACTGCAGACGATTTTCACAAGACCAATTTAAAAATTAAAACAAGCTTTACTAACCAAGTGCAAGTGACTTTATGAATATCCTGTACTCAGGAGAGAAGTAAAATTACTCTTGTATCCAAATAAAAGTTAAGAAAATTTTCAGGACATTTTCTTCTCAAAAATGCCCGCATGAATATCTTTTAATTCTTTTAGAAGTAATGCAGGTATACTACATTTTCCAAACTTACTAGCAAATGAAATATAACACAAAATCTGCAGGCAGGCAAGCCCCGTCTGATTAATTCGCTACCAAAAGATGCGTTGTTGTCATCAAGGAAACTATTTACTTATGAGTTTATTGTCTGGTCCACGTGTTCGGTTCCTATTTGAAAGCCCCTTTTGCAACAATTAAATTTCATTTTAGTTCATTATGTGTTAATACTTTGTAAAATGTATAATTATAAATTGTATGCTTTTTCCTTAGTTTCATAAGAATAATTTTAAACTTTGTATTCTTTATCCAATTTATTAATATACACAGATAAAATGTTTACATGTACAGTTAGTAAACATTTCGAGATTTTATTAAAACACACTCCTAGAATGCCAAATGTGCAAAATGTGTGAACAAAAAGAATCTAAGAAAAGGGTCTAAAGGTGATAATCGCAGGCTTATATACAAACCGTAATTATTACAAAAATATTAAATAATTTTAAGTCATTTTTTAATTTGTTTTAATTTTCAGTCACAGTATTTCTATTTATTTGTATTCATATTGAACTTTGAAACAGGTCTTGTAAAGATAAAAGGTACCGTGGGTGTAATTTATACTAAACCTGTATTATAAGTGCAAAATTTTGTATTGCATATTTTATCCAATTGTTTAAGCATTTTATTGCATTGGTTTCCTATATGCCTCGTCCTCTTAGAGATAGTTGAGCAACGTTCGCTAAATTAACATTGTGTTTGTTATTCTCTTCTGCAAGAGCGCGTTAGGCCTCTTTAAAATCCAGCCAGAATTGCGGAAGGGTTCGTTCAAACGCAGATTTAAGCACTCCTCCGGTGCCATTATGGCACTGCAGGGAGCAGTCCGCACAGTAGTGTCACGTGCATCGCCAGCACGACATCACGTAATATGAGGCAAGAAACAGTGAGAAATGCGCTCCGCCAAGAAAAAGTGATTTAAGCCCCCTATGGCGAGTCCACACGCTTCCAGATTTTAACATTATTTTTCTTTCTTGCTGGTGTTTCTAAGCTGTGCAAGAAAATACATCTCCAAAGTGCAAGAGCGTGGGATTCTTAAAGTAACAGAGGCCGCAATGAAGCTAACACAGCGCCAGAGAATTTGTATGCATACAAGTAGCACTTGTTCATATATTCCTTGCAAGATACTTGAAACATAATAGATGATGTGCTACAGTCTTGCCAACTTTTGCGGCAGATTGGCCTAGAAACCTTGATTTGTGCTACCAGATGCGGTATTTTCTCACTAGAAACTGACTTCATCCGCGTTTTATATTTCTAATTTACAGTTTAAATTGCTGCATACTAATGCTGTTATTTTGTCATGTCTTTCTTCATCCGGCATCCCATAACTTTACTGATTCAACACAGTGACGCAATTAGCTAAGGAATTTAGCTTGCAGGTGCAGAAGTGCAGGTTTGCACTTACATTTATGTGATACTGAATTGAAGAGTGGAAATGTCAAGTGTTTTGAGTGCCATTTTAAAATTCAATTGTTATATTTCAAAAGTACGTTCTGTATGACCAGATGCATATTCCTAGTAATGTTCTAAGTGCCTATACACGGATGAAGTAGTTCAAACGCCGTTAACAGATAGTGCAGTTCTAAATGCTATGCCATGCTGTGCTGCAATCTGTGTTCTAAGTGCCACGCTATAATTATTGTTGGGAAAATATTTTAGTACAGAAATATTTAGTAGGTGGCCATTCCTTTTTGAGTTGCGATAGGGATTTCGCTATTATAGAGAAAAGAAGAGTAAATAAGGTCTTCATTCCCCAAGATTTAGATAGAATTGTAGATACGAGAGATTAAAGTTATAAATCCTTTTCATTAGGTCAATGGAATAAAGTGATTACTTTAATTTTAAGAACGTTGCTGAATAGCTGTTAACATTAAATAAGTACAGCATTTCAAAATGCACAATGCGTAAAGTTTCTAGATCTCGCCCATCTCAAATAATTATTAAAAGAACTTACTCACCATAGGACGGTGGGGGGAGAGATTTTGAAGTTTTAAAGAGAGTAAAATCAGTGGTTGATATGCAGCATTACGTGCTTTTTCCGAAAGATCAACCACGTTTTTCGGTTGAAAGACCTCGTGTCCATGTTGTCATTCCTTCCTGAAGAGCACAGAGGGTTTTATGAGACAATTTCTATGTAAGAATGAAAAACTAAACTCTTACTGTTAACTGTAAGGAGAAAATATGAAATTAATGTTCTTGTACATGCTTCATAATACATTTTTATGCTTTTGCCCTTAATAACATATTTTATGCTTAATAACGTATGTTCCCGCATATCATTAATAATTTTTGCAATAATTTTTCTCTAAAAAAATTTCAATGCCACTTGTAACCTATTCTTCAATCTTAAGGCACATAGAACCTTCTTAATGTTATTAATTTTTTTCTTTCTGACTGGCAAAAAGTTATTATATAAAATAATTTTGTGGTAAAGAATGTCTTTATAATGATTTCGAATGTAATAAATTAAATGCTAACAGAGATAGGTAGTTTTGGTTATTCTGTAAACTTTTGAAAATGACATATTTGAAATTTCCACTATATATGGAAAATTTAGTAATATATATAACAATAAATATATATAACTATATATATATATATATAACAATAAATATCTGCTTTGTCGTAACGGAATATGCATATAAAACTAGCAGAACTGGTTGCAATTACAAGCAGCAAACTTAACACTTTTGAGCTGGACATAAATGACGTAACTTTTCAGAAAAAGTACTACCCCCATTGTAGCCCATTTAAATTCAGATTTAGAATCATTTATTGTTAATTTTTGAACAAATTATTTATCTGTTTATTTAGTATAAAATACTGGCTCCATTATTTTGTAGCCTATTTCATGACAACGGGCGGGTCGGCAATCAGAACGGAAACTCCCGGCAAAGTGGATCAATGTTGCCGTAGCTGATTCAAGTTCTCACAAATATAACTACCATTACAATGAAACTAAACACGTTGCACGTTGCAAATGTTTTTTGCTACATCCAAACTTTTCTGGAATTTTTCGAAAATTATTTACATGCATCAGTTCATCTTCCGAAATTTATTCAATTTAAACTATGCAAAGTTACTGTTGTACACGAATTGCAAGTAGGTGAACCTGATATTCGGACAAATTTCAGTATTTGGATGTTATGGAACAATAAGTTGAGAGGTTGATACCGCTTAATATTATTGTTATTGAAGCATATTCCCACTTACAGATAATAAGTGGAAGTAATATTAGAGTACAGAAAAGCCCTATTTCATATAGTTTGTTTGCATGGCGAGAAAAAGTGGTATGACTCGCGGTAGATGCATAAAGAGCAATACCATAAATACAGAAAAACATTGCAAAACATACTGACAATATGGGGTTTTTATTTACGAAGGAAAAATTAACTAAATTGAACAAATCTACACATATGAAAAGAACTGAAACAAAATATAAGGATGATGAACTAATGAATGTGAACGACAACTATCCAAGAATCCAAGATGTCAGAAATGTATGGATGTAGCAGACGGAATTTCAAACTTGTCCGGCCACAAGGTATATGGTTATTTTTATTGTGAATTTTGTTGTAATTACGAGAATTTGAATCAATAGCGCAGATATTGCATCAGCCTCGTCGGAGTTACCGTTCTGACTGTTGATCCGCCAGGTGCCGTACGGCGACAAAATCTTGAAAGACCCAGTACTTAAAATAGAGAGCTGAAATGGAAAATGAAACTGTGAATAATGAAATACTTTATACAAAACACTATTAAAATATAAACTATTTAGTTCAAAAACTACTTGCGCAGAAACATATCTGTAATATCATAGTAATTAATATATATAAGTTTTACGTGCAAGTAATATAAGTGGATAGCTATAAGTACCTTTAAAAATATAAAAATCTTATATTCCCAAAAAAGACGTTGTAATCACGCCTTAATATGCCTAGGCAAATTATATTCTGTTTAAATGAAGTACCACTTTGGATTAAATCGGTCTAGCCACTAATATCTATATAGAAAAAAACTATCATGGGAAAATATTAATCACTGTGATGAAACAAACTGGTGAAAGTTGTAGTAGCTAAGTTAAGTTGTAATATAAAAATTAGAGAAAGAGTGGGTAGTGTTTTATTAAACAACACTAAAGCAGCAGTAATTTTTATTCATACTACTAGTGAATCGGAAATAATTACTTTCTTATTACGAAGTCTCATCAAAATGCTACTATGCTTTCCAGCACGCCAAGTTAAATTGGAGGCTATTCTCTTGAGAAAAATCTAGTAAAGGTAGTATTTTTACTATTTTACTCGCCCATTCTTCACAAAATTAACCTGACTTTGAAAAAAAAAAAAAAAAGCAAGGAAAACTAGCACTTGATATATTAGAAAAAAAAAAAAACTTGTTTTTAAAAGCTTTACAGTTCTGTTGGAAAAATTAACTTTTTATGGTTACTTCAACACACATAAAATCTGTTATTTAATGTTCATTACTTCTTCAAATTGCTCTTCTGCACTTTCTCTATCCTCCCAGAGATAATCTTTCACATTTATTGCTCTTACAGGTGTTATATCGTTCCGCCATGTAGTTCTTTACCCGTGTCACCATCATATGTTGAAATGCTTTCCAAATTTGTGTGTTTCACTTCCGTTTTTTTCTTTCATTACTACTTTTTAATTTTTTCTCTAATATATTAACAGGTTGACATAAAAAAGACGTTTATGTTGACAATTTAATTTAGTTTAATTTGTTTCATTCTTCAGCTCCATAAAGTATAATCAACGGTTGTATTAGAATATATTTGTTTCCTAGACATCATTATTAAATTTGTGTCATTAGGCTCCATTTAAAGCTAATATAGTTAATTTAACTTTATTAATCCCATGTTTTCTCCTTTTATAAAAATGTCCAGTGCTATTTGTCCTCTAAATATAAAAGTTAATATTTTCTGTTTCTTTAGTTCCTGTATATTGTGTTTTTGTATCTATAGTTGTTAGATATTTTGGTTTAATGGTATTTACTACCAATCTCCACTCATTACCTGTTCATTTTTTTTCATTCCATACTTGTTCTTCATATTTTCCAAATGCTCAGCTATAATTTCTAATTGTTAAGAAAACGTTCCAATTACAATTATCTAAAACTTGCATATCTATGTATAAATATCCAATTCCTCAAATTTAACTCACATATTTAAATATGTATTATATACAATATACATACATTTTAGGTAAAGTTGGTGAAGTAGTTTGTCCAGCTACCAGAAATTCTCTTTGATAGTTCTTTTGGATGGTAATTCTTATCTTCCGATTTTTCCTAATTCATTCACTCAATATATGCATTCAAGAATAAATGCTGTTTACATTACTTTAATGCTTTGTGGACTACCTGCAGACCCTCGTGAGTCACAGTTTTGAGAACCAGTGTAATGCGCTTTCAGTTGTGCACGTTAATAATTAAGATAGGCGAGTGATTTAATCTATATTATTTTTTTATTTTTATTTATTTATTTGTTTTCTTTGCAATTCACTTTTTTAGAAGTTTAATTCAAAATACATTTAAAATGTTCAGTATTGGTTGTGTTCCATGTTAAAAGCAATAAATACCTAGAAACAAATAGGATCTGAACTACTTGTAAATGTGATCAATTTATCTCCCACCTGTAATTACACTTGATATTCGTTGAGGTTCAGGGCATTAAGACAAGTATAGAGAAGAAAAAGAAGAAAAAAAAAAACAAGAAAAACCCGTCAAAGAACAACCGTCACTGGAAGTACAAGATATATCATGCTAAACAAAATTAATTATGTGGATATAAATGATCTTGAACATCTGTAGTAATTGTGGGTAATTTACAGTACACAGGGTGTACGAAAAATGACTTCCAAGAAAAACGGAGTATGAAAGAGCGTACTTGAAGATTTTTATCATTTGGGAGGTCTCTACAGGGTTTACTTAGCCTCGAAACGACAGTTGGAGAACTACTTGATGAAAAGATGGTGGTCTTTTGGCGTGCAAAACTGCAGTATATATGCGATATGCTGAACACCCCCTCGCAATACTGTCTTCTACCAATGAAGTTGTGTGAAATGGAGGCAGAGGATCGCCGCGATCACTTAAGTTGCTGAAATAGTGGTATCTCTTTCATTCAGCAGGCTACATGTATTCCGTACTTATCCCCGACTTCAAAATTATAATTCAAAAGTAATTTGATTTTCATCTGTAGAATGCAATTCAGAATATTGTTCAGGCGTTTATTTTCCGTGTTATGTCCGTTGCTTTACTCTACGCTTTTTTATACATTTTATAGAGAACCCTCATGTGCTTTTTCTGGACAAGTGTTGTTGGCTGAGGAGTAGCAATTTTTTTACACCCTATATAACTAATACTTCCAGAGCAAAACTGAAAAAATATGCAAAGCTACTTCAACTCCTCCTCCCACAACCAAAAGCAAGCTTTTTACCGGTGTGTTTTTTTTTCTCTTGATTCTGATAAAGTGTTGTGGGAGAAAGATTTGGTCGCAGTAAAACAAGTTTCCCCTAAGGCACGCACTTCCCATTACCCGCAAAATTTGCGCTGATTAGCGTCCTATGCTCCGAGCGCTTCTTCTCCGTTGGGATTCAAGCAGCGTGACTTAACGCCTCTAGAGGTCGGCGGCCACATTGACATCAATTAGGTGGTAGGAGAACTCGATCGCCTGGCAGTGATAAAGGTGTAGCAGTTTGGCACGTCACGGTTTCTTCCTCAGGCATTCATCGCTGTGCGGAGAGTATTTTCAAGCTCCCACGTTCCTATTAGAGTTTAACATTAATACTTTATAACTAATACGTTCTTTATGCACTGGTGGAGTCAAATATGCGTCTGTTTTATCAAATCTCTGTTTTGTTTTTGCTGGGATCGCTCTGGGGTTAATATTAATGAATATCTCTCCAGCGTTTTCTTTAGCTCATGACGAATTTAAAGCAGCCTGGGTTGGGTTATGAGCTTGCCTGTCATTTGAACTTAATTTGCCATTTGATCTCGTACTGCTGATACTCATTAGCTTGGAGTATATATGAATAGATTTTCAATAATCGTTTCAAAAAATAGGATGGAACACCATGATCAAAAAAAACCTACGCTCCGTAAATGTGAATACATTCTCATATATGGCGAATAATTTTTACCTCTGTGATAGTTCGCATACGTCTGCAATGAGGAACGGTTTATAATGAGTGAAACAACGATTATGTCTTTTTTCTTTACTATGGATGGGAACAAAAGTACACGCTTTTTAATGAAACAATATCGTATGGTAAAGCCAAATTTAGCAGTGAGTACTTGTGAGCACATTTTACTAAGTTTCAAAATTTGAACCCAATATTAATGTACCGATAGTATGGAAGAAATATCAACTATCCAAAAATATTGCAGGCTTCCAGTAATAGTTTCATTTCATTTCATTACATTTTATTTTCTTGAAGATTACGTTAAATTGTTGTAAAATTTTGTCTGAAGAAATGTTTAAAAGAAACTCTTTAATAGGATTGATGTCTATCCGTTAATACATATTTCTAAAATTATTATAAATAATCGAACCATTTCTCATTTTTAAATACAATTCATGAAGTAAATACTCAGTGATACAGCTTATTCCCACCTTATTGCAAGTGATTTGAAATAAATGACGTCACTATTGCGGAGAAAGTTTCCATCAATACAATCAGTTTATATAGTTCTAAAAATTCCCTGTGTAGTGCGCCTTGGAGAGAGGAAGAGGAAGAAAAAGAATGGCTGTCACGTTGTAGTTATACGCCAGTTTATTTACGAAATGCAGCCGAGTTAGTTCATAAGCATTAGCTAGGTTACACAGTATGTACTTTCGAAGTCTATACTCTTCAAGGCAAAGTGAGCTGACATCCATTTAAACTGACTCGCTGTTAAGTCCGAATAAATTTGGTCACCCAATATACGCACTGATCACTAAAACAATCTACTTGTTCAACGAAAGCAATTCATGTTGCCTGGTTGCGAATTTCTTTCTCGAAGTCATTCTTCTTTACTGTTATGGAGCGCGGGGTGCCCAGTTATGGGCATATTAGCGGTCTTTGTTTATAAATTGTTCGCTAAGACCGCGCTTCAGGTCTGTGCTACTAAGCCTGCCACAGCCCTCAACACCGCTTCCTAAGTGTGGATGGCTCTTGGCTTATTCTCCTTCGAATAAGGAGACATTGTATCAGAAGGAAACATTGGCATTGACGTAATTAATTTCTGCCACCTCGATATTTATACATAATTAAGCTCGGTCACAACAATATTTATGATTCCGCTATTAATTATTTCCTTTACATTTTTGAATTGCGCTTGTAGTAACATTCAAGAGTGTGTTTTGGCAAACGTTAAAATTATGCACCAATTTCATCCAGTGTTTCCTAAATAATGAAAGTCTATCTATTAAAAGAAACACTTTTAACATCTTTTATTGCCGCCTTTTTCACTCTGCTCAAGTTTCTTTATCTATGTAATCCGATTCTCAGCAATTCATTTCAATGTTTTTATTTTTATGTACAATATTAAGGTGTATGTTGCAAAAATAAATTGTTCTGTGGAATATTATGACAAATATCACTCAATTAGTAAGTAGCATTGTTAGATATTTTTTGGAATTTACTGCTATATCATCATTTATTTATTGAAAAAATAAAAAATATTGCACGCCATATAATTCAATTATCGTTATATGGTACTCTCTTTAATGCGTCTTGATATTATTGAATATAACTGATATTTTAACTATATGAAGAATGAAAATTATTATTATACAATAATATTAGTTTTCAAGAAATAAATTGTAACCTTTAAAAGTATATTAAAGGAAATTAGTCAATTTTTTCATAAGCGATATGTAGCAAAATGAAGCTCTTGATTACCGATAATTATTAACTAGAACTATCTTTCATCCCTCAATATGCTGTATTGCTGCAAAGAAATGTTTTCTATATGTTAGTTCCCAATTTATTAACATACGTAATATATTTTATTATAAAATTCTAAATACACTTTACAAATACATTTTATGCATGGGTCGTACACCGTGCATGCTTAAGTATGACACACAATTAGAAAGATAAGCAAATAATAATAAATACAAAAACTTATTTACAGATATGTGAATGGCAACATATTACATATTATTTATAATTATGCAGTTATTGCATTCTAACCATAAAATAAATTGCTTCTAGCTTCGCGCACTTAGTGCAGCAGTTCTCTTGTATATTGACTAAGAACCGTTTGAGGTGATCTAGATATTAGAAAATTTACCATATACTTTTGAAAAAGTAAATGTGAAAATATTTTGTTACGTTCTCACACAGTACCAATTCTTCTTTTTTAATTGCATAGCCTTTACGCAGTTATCCTTGCGCATTTTCCCACGTACCATTTTAAATCAATTCACGTTCATATAAGGCTGACTCATTCAAAAATTCAGTAACAGATTTTATCGCAATTGGTTAGATGTCTAGTAGATCAGTTTATCTTGATCAACAGACTCTCCTGAAGACAAAAAAAAAGTTTAATTTGATAACGTCGGTGAAGCTCAATAAAGCTGAACTCAAAGTAGGGTGAATTTGTTTCCGTTTACCATAAAATGTCTTGCACATCATGTGTTCCTTACCTGATCCCCGTTTAAAATACGCATATTATGATCATAATAGGGAAAATAGCCCAAAACCAATCTCCTCCACACTCTCCATATAAGATAATTGGAACAATATTGTATAGTGTATAGGCGAAAAGTAATATCTATCAAGCGTTGAAAATAAAATTGCAACGTAGGAGTACATATAACAGCAAAAAAGGAAATTAAAATAAGTAAAGATAAAGCAAGTGGGATTCGAACCTACGGAATCTTACATCGCTGGTCCATGCTATATCTCTGATATAACTTAATGCATGCAAAGTTCTTTCTCATAAAAGCATATAACGCAACATAGCCTACTGGACATAATATTATACGAATGAAAATTATAAGCTGTGCGAATTTTACTGAAGATATTTTCAGGTTTCAGGAGTGGGATCTATTTTTTATCTAACATATACGGCATGGTGAGCAAATGACTTTATACGACAATGTATTTCTAGTGTACGCTTTACATTTTCAGTCAAGTTATATTAAACTTTCCTAGTATGTACAGGAGATGCCTATTCATATGAAAGTCTTGAGTAGAAAGCACTATATTCTTTCACTGACTTGATTAGTAATTCTTTTAAATATTGCAATCAAAGTAATTCACATTAGCAATATAAAATTTGCCACAGCATTTATAATTATTAAATAAAAATAATAATGTTTGGGGTTTTATCGTTCGGTGATGCCAATGCAAATTGAATTGCGTCGGTCCAGGTGGTGTAGTGGTTACCATACTTGCCTCCTAAACCCAAGATAGCGGGTTCGAGCCCTACCAGGACCGATGGATTTTTTCGGGGGTAAAAATCCTAAGTATGACTTCCTTCGGAAGGTTTTTTTTTGTTTTGATTGATTTATTTAAGGACGCTCTTTAACAGCTCAGGTCATCAGCGTCCCATTCAACTCAGGGCGTGAAACGGCCGACAAATTTTGCTCAGAGGCCTCTCTTTCAGGCTTGAGGTTCTTTATCGTGCCGTAAATGTACGACACGGGACCCACGGCTTTACTTCCCTTCCGAAGGAAGCCATACTTACGATTTTTACGCCCGAAAAAATCCATCGGTCCTGGCCGGGTTCGAACCCGCGTTTTGGGTATAGGAGGCAAGTATGGTAACCACTACACCACCAGGACCGACTCCTTCGGAAGGGAAGTAAAGCAGTGGGTCCCGTGTCATACATTTACGGCACGATAAAGAACCTCAAGCCTGAAAGAGAGGCCTCTGAGCAAAATTTGTCGGCCGTTTCACGCCTTGAGTTGAATGGGACGCTGATGACCTGAGATGCTAAAGAGCGTCCATAAATGAACCAATAAAAAAACTGAATTGCTCCACCTTTTGATTATTGTACCCCAATTGTTTAAACATGGAAATAAACTAAATCGAATGGTATGATACTCTATTTGACTTTAATATTGAACATTTAGTATTAAAATGGTGGCATTTATTATTATTATTATTTATTATTATTATTATTATTATTATTATTATTATGCTTCGCCTCATGACAATATCATCCAAAAATTCTCCAACAATTTATGAAAGATGTTGCTGAAATTGCCAAACATCTATGTATACACAAGTTTAACACTGTACAAATTAATAATTACAACACAATTTTCCTTAAGAAACGATGGCAATCCCTTGATAGATATTAAATTTCAATTCTTTCAGGATGTATGGGCTCATTTTGTTAATATATTTATTAATTTACCTCAAGTATAAAAACATTAGTTCAAATTGTGTTCATATAGAACATGTGCTGAGCCAGAATACGTTTGCAATTTATGAACCTTCCCACAAAGGAACATAGTAATCACTTTCGGACTTGTAAATGGCGATAGCGTCACTGTTTACTTTGGGGAGGGGGTGAATGCTGAACATGTTCGATGCTTGTATATCTCATCCAATACTTTTTGTCTTCTTTCTTCTTTTCCATTTACGGGCAGGCCTTAGCCTGTTTCTACATCAAGAGAGAGAGTCATCTATTCAGTGGACGGCCGTATTTTTCATTCTTTTTGGTCTATATTTCAATAATACTTTTGGGAAGTCTTGTCGTCTGTCCTTCTTTGTACACCAATTATCCTTCAAAGTATTTATTCTATCAGTCAAATATACCTAAAGGTATACGAATATTTAAACTTCGTTGTTTATCTGAAATAGTCAATCCCGCTACTAAACGTAGAAACATCATCATTGTCAATTCGATTGTTTTACTATCGGACCTTTTTATTGTCTACTTTGCACTACCATAAGTAAGCATGGAAAAACTTATAATCTTTTAACACTTCATGTAGTACATCTTATTTTAGCTCTCAGTGTACGTCGAATAGTGAGTCATTCTATTAAACTTATTATTTTTTAAATTATTGTCTTCATTCTTACAATGAAACACACTATATCCTAAATATTTAAAAGTATCAACTTATTCTATAACTTATTCCTTTACAACAATTTCGCAACTTAAGTGGTGTTTTCCCATAAATGTTATAGTTTTTGTTTTTGTTTTAATTTTCATATTATCAATTAAGAGGTTCATCACTTAGCAAATTATCAAATGAGGCGTTGAAAACTGCTCGCCTTCATTCTCCACACATTTTAACATCTCTTCAGAAAATTCATTATTCGCTGTAGTTCATTTTGATAAATTCGAACAACTTTCTAATGAATATTATCTTTGAGTCTTTGGGCAACGATTTGATTTAATTTATTGACTTCGATCTCCCCAAACGAGACCTGATTGTCTGAAAATAAAACAATGTTAAATTGCCCTTCCTACTTTAAAACTGCACTATTGCCTAAGGGCATTGTCAATATAAATATTAAAAAGGCAAGAGATGAGGGATATACTTATTAAATTGTTTATATTCCTGCATTATCGTCTTTGTTGTGTTTGAAACTTTATTTATACTTTAAGTGGTCAGAAACCAAATCTACTTTTACTTAGATCATCTTGTTAAACTAAACTGCAGAGAGTCCAATGCGATTGGTTTTATAGTCTCGGTTAATGCTAATTTTTCACTCGGTCATGCACCGTGATAGTGAAGGATCAACCTCTATGTGCATTGGGCGGTAAAACATGACTATTAGCTTCTCAGCTGTAAACCAGTAGAACATGTTCTGACTGCAAAAGATTAGTAATAATTATATAAATTTAATTCTAAATGTCCTGGTTTAACACAGCAAACTACTTTGCAGAAATGTTTAGTATCAGTGCATACATATAAATAAGAGAGCTATAGTTGGAAAACACCCAAGACTGTGGAGTTTCGCCTACTATAAGAAACTCCAGTTCTCTCAGGCTATATATTACAAAGTGATATTAGCAGTATTTATATTACCAAGCATTCGCTTACCTTCGATAAAAATATACGTCTGGTAAAGTTCATAAAACTTCTATAGCTTATGATATGTATTACACTTTCAAGAACATTTTCTTTTTGTCATAAAACTTGATTTAATTTTATTTTCTATCGAGTATCACAAGTATGCCAAGTTTTAAAATATTTTCCTCGTTTTATACAGCATAAATAGTTCTGTTTCCTTTAAGTGCACATTAATATTTTTTTACTGGAGTCATCGTTTTAATATATTTCAGAAAGCTAACTACTTCACAACCTCAAAGCAATCTCAAGAAGATACAGTGCTAAAGCGGATTTTCAAGTTCAGGTTGAAAATAATGAAAAACGTTTCTAGCGAATATCGAGAATTTAGAAAAAAATAATGCAAGCGTAGGAAGGCAATACCTAACAAGATACAGAAAAAAGAAAAGAGTTCATCATTAGCTCAAAGCGGATGGTTATAATTTTTAAGGTATACTAACTGCCCATTTGGAATATATATCTTCTTGATATGTGAGTGTAAAACCGGGATATTTTACATTTGAAGGGTACAGGGAAAAAAAAACAATCAAAATCCACTTTTGATGAAATTTGAGATTTTAGTGTCAATGGACTGTAGGCATGTAGAACTCATTTCAACACATTCATATAGGAGAAAAAAAACACACCCATAAAAATCAACATTGAAAAAAATAGTGTCCAGGGGGAAAATAATCAGAGTTTCTCTGTAAAATACCTACCATGAAACCACATTAAGAAAGGGAACTGATGGAGTTACATTAATTTTGTTTGGCTTTTGTTTCCATCACCTTGGCCCTTCAGTTCGAAATTTGTATTTTTTTTTGTGACTTTGGCCCCGGCCAAATTAAAAATAATACCATTATTTGCTTCATTCATGCTACGGGACATAAGTACAACGTATTTGAATCAGTAAAAGTGGCTTTTCCCATTATATAGAATATTACAAAGATATAAACTTAATAAATAAATTAGAAGAACATGCTGAAACACCCAGTTATTGAATTGAACACAAAGAGAAATACGAGAAATTGTAGCTGGCAAACTACTTCTAGAATTATAATCATTCGAACAGCCTAAAATGGCTCCTGTATGTTATTATTGACAAAATGTCCCCTACACAAACTGATCCCCTTCCTAGTTTAATCCCACTTTCCAAGGCAAAATATGATGGCATACATTGCCTGAAGGGATTGTGTTCCGAAAATCATCAGCTCTATTTTTCAAGATTCCTGTAACATTTAATGTACAATTTTGATTTGATGGTTATTTTAATTTGTGTTTTATATTAATATTTTCGTCAGAAATTTATAGTGTAATATGGACATTCCATATTATAGTTAGCAGACTTTGATTGTTTTTATCTACAAGTATGTGTGCTTTTGACTGTATATTGTTAATTAACATGAGCAAATAATACATGGCACTAATTTCAGAATAAGAACCTGTTAGAAAACTACCTTAGTAATTATTCTAGAAAAAACACATTTCTGTACATCTAATTTGCTCAGTTTTTTAGCGTTTTAAACTCTAACTGTAAAAAAGTAAAAATAAAAATGAACCTTAATTGTTTTTCGCTTGTACTCTTCATTTATAGATTCTTTCATATAGGAACTTAAGTCCACAAGGTCACCATGGTGCATAGCTGTTTTGTCTCAAATATTGGTGGATATTTGTCAACATTTTACAACATGTACAACAATATATAAAAACATAGTTTTTTAAAAACTTTGTATATAATTTTGACACTGTTTCTGCTAAAAGAAATACCGATAATATTTACTTTTTTTAGTGAATATTATCGGTATATCACTTAAGTTTTATATGTATTATTTGTTAATGATAAGGGTCTTAAAATCACACATAGATTTCTAGTTGTGTAACAATTGTGGGTTTGAGGAAAGGCAACGCGAAAAATTTCCTTTTTTCACTTCATTCCTTTGAAAATATTTCTTCATAAAATATATAAATTATTATATAAATACAATAATAGTCGAATATCATTGTGCATATTTTATATTTTCATGAAAATCAATCTTACTTAATATATTTCAAAAGTTAATATTTGTTGCCCTTAATTGTCAATCATAATTATTGATTCTACTATTCAGATGGTACTAGTAAAGTCCCTATACGAACCATGGATTTTGTATTTTAATGAGAAATGCATCAATCCTCCGCATAGCTGGTCTGTAACCAAAACTATCTGCAGGTATAGGCAAATATACCTGGAATATTTTGAACAACCTTGGCATACATTACATAACTTTAAAATAATATTATTAATATTAAGGACTCTTTTGTTCATTTCACATCTTGAGTAGCACTATCCCAAATTAACAATGTATACTATATTAGAATTTAGCTGGTATTTATTCTTTTTTTTTCTAATGCACAAAAAATGTAAGCAGGGAGACAAAAACCCATCAATGTAACAGTTACAAATATTCCAATAATCATTAAAAATATATTCATAGCACAAGTTACACTTTTTCAAATGGAATTGTGTTTATTGACTTCAAGAAAATTAAATTAAATGAAATTAGAAAGTGAATTTTTTTTATAATCCTAGGCGAAGCAGTTCACGAGATATCTTCAATGTAAGGGTTGAATTTTCATACTCTTACTAGCATACTAAGTCTGATAAGTTACGTATCAGCTGAAAGCTCTATACGCGCAAACTAAAGGTACTCAAACACTTTCTATAAACTTTACTATATATAAGTAGCTTAATTTTAGTGAAAGTAAAGAATGAACTTCACATTTAAAAATGTTCAATTTCTTTAGCTTAGTTTACTAAATAACGACTGTGAACTAGATTTCAAATCTGTTTGCGGAGTGGCCTTAAGGCAGACAAAGAATTTTATTCTACTAACACTGCCTAAAAATTCTTTGCCCTTTCATTTCAGCATAATAGCCGGTCGCTATTGGGGTCTTCACTTTTGCGCAATTCTGAACCTTAAAACCTTTTCTCTGATTGCTATCTGTGCTATCTGTGACACTTCAATATTCAAATTCCGCTTGGATAAGCATAAGTTGCTCCATAAAATTTCTCTATCTGGGTTCAAAAGAAAGATTGATTAGCTAGAGAGTTACAGTCTGTAGATAGCTGGCAGATGGGACTTGTGGCTCCCTAGAGTTCATTCACCCTCGCATGTGAGAGTACAACATCTTCCTATAGGCCTACGTACTTCAAGGGTTTTTCCAAACTCTTCTCGTTTACTCATTATTTCATATTCTAGTAACAGAAAACGTTCCAGTGATAAGGGGGAATACTCTGTTACCAATTAGTCCTTTTGCAATATCAAAATGTAACTTTTCTGTCTAAGAACTTTTAAAAGAATTACTGAAGTGTATCTGTTGGCAACGATTCGTCCTGTATAAACGTTCTCAGAATTCTCAAGTCATACCTTTCACGACATTTATATACTATATGATAATTTATGCGTATATTAATAAAATGATAATAGGTATGATTTTAGATGCAAAAGTAATACTTAACTTCCTTCAGATTTGTATTTTCTTTGCTTTTGTTTCCAAATTTTGATATGGTTGGGTGAAGTTACAAATCAGGACTCAGACAGGAAACATTTGAACACAAATTTGCCGAATCTTTGCAGAAAGGCTCTTGTTGACGTTTAAGTACCTCGCTATTTCCAACCCTCCGTCACCCACACACAAACTTACACATGGAAATCATCCAAACGACCTCCGTTATACTCGTTAACACGTGATTTGTAGTGGCATTGGGAGAAACTTCAAAGACGCCAACTCTTGATCTGGAGACTCATCAGGTGGCTAACTTTTCTCTCACATCAATTTATTCTAAGAATCATAAAATTAAAAATCACTTAGGTGACAGCCACTGGTATACTTCCAAACATTCCTGTTTCCACTACGCGTCATTGAATGTGCTTATATTCTCTCTGACTCCTCTAGCGAATTTCATTTAAAAAAAAGCGCAACATTTTGCATTGATATACAGCAGAATGTTTAAAACTTTATAGAAACCAAACAAAAGTTTGAGACTGGAAGTTGTTACAATTTTAGCAATTTGAAGGTACAAGCAGCACAGTAAGCCGTAATTAAATAAGTATTTATCTTATTGAACTGGTGTACAGATCGAAAATAATAATGGAGTAGGAAAGTTTTTATTAAATTTATTTATGGACGCTTGTTAACACCTCCGGTCATACCGCCACGGGTGGCCGAGGTCGTTAAGGCACGGACTCGTGAGCGGGAGGTCTGCGGTTCGAATCCCGCCAGGACCGTCCTTCCTGACTGGGGTTTTTTCCAGGTTTTCCTCAGTCTTCATAACTGGCAAATGCCGGGGAGGTACCTAAACTTAGGCCTGGAAATCTTCCTTCCTTAAAAAAAAAAAAATCCTTTCCCAATTTATCATTTCATCTCATGTATCATCAGTGTCCACCGCCTGTGGTGCCTCAGTAGTAAAAACGGGCGTTAAACACTACTCAAAAAAAAAAAAAAAACCTCCGGTCATCAGCGTCCCATTCAATTCAGGGCGTGAAACGGCCGACAAATTTTCCTGAGAGGCCTCTTCTTTCAGGCTTGAGGTTCTTTTTCGTGCCGCAAATATACGATACAGGACCTAAGGCTTTACTTTCCTTCCAAAGGAAGCCATACTTAGGATTTTTACGCCCGAAAAATTCACCAGTCTTGGTCGGGTTCGAACCCACGATCTTGGGTTTAGAAGGCAAGTATGGTAACCATTACACCACCAGGACCGACTGGGCAGGAAAAAGTATACAGATTATTCTGATAAAGGAATGGATATGCATAGATTCTACCTGTATAAAAAAAAAAAACATGGAAAGAGTAAATATGGGTTAAACGTTGGGTAAACTTAGAGAAACAAATGGTTCTATGAATAATGTGGAAAAATGAGAGAAAAAGAGCAAAGGAAAATAAGAATAGAATAATTTAGGAAATATTTCCAAGAATAAACCAAGACTGTTATTGTAAATAGGTTCTATTCATCTAAAACTTTTATATTATGGTGTAATAGAATCTGGATAAGAATGAATGGTGTTTAACGCCCGTTTTTGCTACAGAGGCACCACAGGCGATGAACACTGATGATACATGAAATGAAATGATATATTGGGAAAGGATTTTATGGAAGGAATCGTCCAGGCCTAAGTTCAGGGTACTTCCCCGGCATTTGCCATTTATGAGGACTGAGGAAAACCTGGAAAAAACCTCAGTCAGGAAGGACGGTCCTGGCGGTATTGGAACCCAGACCTCCCGCTCACGAGTCCGAGACTTAACGACCTCGGCCACTCGTGGCGGTTCCTGGATAAGAAAGACTAACACTAAAGGATAATGGGATTATAGGCAGGTCGAGAAGAAAAATGATGATTGATAAAGCAAGAAAGAGGTTCCAAACGACATATTTTCTTATCCTGTAAGAGTGGAGCTATATTGCCTTCTGGAATCACCGAAGGCTCTAATATGTGCAGATTAATTATTTATACTAATTGTTTGATTTTAATTGCATGTATTTGAATGCGCGTACGTGTCATATATTTTTGTTTTGTTATATTTTTACAAATACATACCAAAATGTTATAACTGCAATGAAACCTGTAGTGTAATAATTGTTTAAAATAAAACTATTCTTTAAAATAATGGTGCTCTACATTTGCAACATTTATTATGCGTTTTTTTTTTCTTTTACAATCTATGTTCATTCATTGATAATCTGGCAATATAGACGCTATAAGCAGATAAAGGAATTAAAATCTTCTTTCTTAAATGGTAAAAAAAATAGCAATTTGAACAGATTTGATTCAGTAGCTTTAAGCAATATGCTATTAAGGATGGGTGAAGGTTCCAAACAATTAATGCCAAATGAGTGCGATTTTCTGATTTCAATGAAACAGTTACTTCTGCGTTAAACAGAAATTCGTGGATCTTTCTCCTTCATTTCGTGATTCGACGAATTTAAGGAAGAATAATATCTCTTAAAGTTAAGGTCAACAACGATGTGCCCCACATAATAGAGACTACGATAAAAATTGATGCAAGATAGGTCTTAAGAATTTGTTGCACCACTCAGTATTAACATTTATAAGTACAGAAATTTTCTTAGCACAATATTTCCAAAGGACAAAATCAGATATAGGAATATTACAGAGAAATTTTAGAAATATTTCAGGCGCATAACAGACAATATGTGGCGATTTATAGGGGATTTACAATTTTGCTTTCTCAAAATCAAGTATCCAGATGAAAAAATGGAGAGACCAAGATTTATGGCAAAGAAAATGGTGACCAATTTTGAACCAGTAGTCATGTGGTTATTATAATAATGGAAAATTATAGAATAGTTACCGCAAAGCAAAGATGTGCCTGTACAGGTTTGTTTACTAAAGACTGCAAATGCATTTTGTTGCATATTATCAATTTGCTACTTGAGAGAACACGTTTGCCTACTGTCTGACGATCAGAAGAAGGCAAACGAGAGGAATGTGCTACCTAAACGTTTTCTATGCCCCTCGTTATGTTTATCCCGATAAAATAAACAATATTGTCAGAAACTCACCCATGGTTAGAAGTCCACCGGGCGTACTAGATATGATTCTGAGAGATCCTCATTCATGACCTGTATAGATATCTCACATACGCTCACTCGTATGTGTGCAGACAAACAGTTCAAGCCCCCCTCGCACTTCAGCCCGAGCTCACCTTCTTCTGATCGCCAGACTGTACTTACTATCGTAGGATTTCCTTCTATTCTCTAAGATGACTAACCATTAAATGCAGCTTGCTAAAGTAGAGGTATTTTGATATTCCATAAAATGGGTAAATTTGAGTATCGTGTAATGATTAATTCTTTGTATAAGATGGTTTAACGATGAAGAAAATTCATACCAAATTTATAAAATTTTACCGGGGCTCTTTTCCTTTATTTTCAATGACTATTAAATAGGCTGCTGATTTCAACATGGCCCCACCAGGCTTGAAGATAAACCATATGAAGGACGTCCAAAAAGATAGCTACAACATCAGATTTCATAGAACAAATACATGATATGATATTAGAAAATTAAAGTGCATGAAATTGCCGAGGCTTATAGACTTTTTAAAGAAAATTATAGATAATATTTTATATGAAAAATCTTTGGGCAAGATGGATGCCGCTCAAGTCATCAGCAAATCAAAAACTTCTTATGAAACCATCGCAAACAAGAATTGAAACAGAAGATCAAAATAACGAAGAGAAGTCCCTTGTTCAGCACCAAGGAAAACAATCATGTGTAGGAAAGGTTATGATATCAGTTATTTAAGGCGCTAAAGAAATTTTACTAATTTGTTATCTTTAGTGTGTTGAAACGATATCTGTGGATATCATTTAAACCAAAAAGGTAAAGCAAATGCTTTTATATCAAATTGTTTCGGCAATGAGAAAATTTAGAGATTTGAAGTGTCAATTGTTGGAGCATTCATCTTACTCTCCAGATTTGACTCCTTATGATTACCATCTGTTCGCAAAGCTCAAACTCTTCCTCGATGATCAAATTGTTCATTTAATCAACAGGCGATTACAACTTTAGAGGAGTATTTTGCAGCTATTCCAGTAAAATATTTTAGAGACCGGATAATTGCATTGCACCGGAATAAATGTTCTATTGCAATTAAAGACTAGAAAGAGATTTTTTTCTAAAAATTATATTTATTATTTTTTGGTTTATAAATAACTATACATTTTCCCACTCAAAAGTATATATGCATTTTGGAGTAATAATTTGCTTTTTAACCCTTTAAATGTGCCTTTTAAACGAGGCATTGAGGCTGATACACGCCCCCCTTTCCTCATTCAGCCAACTTAGCATTTATGAAATTCGTTTGCCATTATTTCTAAGTGAAGTAAATGTAACATATGTAGTAAGTTTCCCTCTATTTTGGTAGTTTCTGCTTCAATGGCATACCTTTTTGTTCTTTTGTTTGTGTTTTGAATGAAGCGCATGGTGATTTAAGACATTTTACTTCAAATTCACATAGATTTGAGTGTTGTGTATGGTTGATACGTATAGGGAGGAAAAAATAAGACTTTGGTAAACTTAAATATGAAAAAGAACATGAGATAAATCAAAATGACAATATATTTTTATAGCTAATCCGCAGCATGGATTTTATTCTAAAAGTGTGACTATAAAATTCAAAATTTGGGGAAAAGTATACACACAAATATTCACTTTCTCAAACAGTACTTTCTGCTATAAAACCTAATTTTACGAATCTTTCTTAAGATCTCGTTAAAAATGCCTCCATGATGGCATGCAAAGCCCCAATGAATGTTTCCATTACGTGATACAGGAACGAGTGTCAAAGAAGGTATGTGTAAGTTAAAGACACGAAATATTGTTTTTTTTTTTAATTTTTGCTTCAATAATGTATTATTAATAGAATTGGTGTTTATAAAAGGGAGTTAGCAAAGGAAATAACACAAGAAATAATCTATCGAAAATAGAGAGGTAACGACTCTCAGATGCTAAAAAGGGGCAATCTGTAAAAAAGAATAATTGCCAAAAGGTTGCAAAAGAGGAAAAGAGGGGCTGCAGAATAACAAGGAGAAGATAATTATGAGTCTGGGATGTTTTATTGAAATACAGGAGATGCCATACTGAAGTATACACACTTCAAGCAAAGAAAAATCTGTGTTAACACAACAAAACTGAATTCACACAAACAGAAAATTATGAGCAGTAGCGGGTAAGACGGATGTGCGTATCATATTCAGGTACACTGGGCCAGTTACTGTTCCTTCAAAAATGATAACAACCCACACTAAACATTAATTCCAGGTAAATTTTCGAAAATAACATGTGGATTGTTTGCACACCAGCATACACAGTTATGCCGGTTAAAAGTTCCGTTCAACTTAAATTGTACCTCATCGGACCGAACAACTTTCCCTACGAAGGCCTCCACCATGTTCCGAAACCATACACAGTACTTTAACTGTCTTCAGTGTGAACATCGCATAAGGTACCATGTGTGTAAAAAATTATTTAATAGATGGTAGGAAAAAATCAATAGTTGTAAGTTAAAGTACATAAGTGTATCAAATAATGCACTGAATATCTATCCATCCATCCATCCATCCATCCATCCATCCATCCATCCATCCATCCATCCATCCATCCATCCATCCATAGTATTTAGATCCCTTTTGCACAAAAATATACAACCTAACTCTTTTTAATATTGTTTATTAAATAAAGTGGGCTTCAAATTGCAAGCAGATAAAGTTCGGTTTTAATATAAGAAGTAGCTTTGAGAAACAAAATGTTAAAGTTACACTAGATGTACACTTTCTTAGTTCTAAAAGCCCTTTCCAGTGGCCTTAAGGGAGATTCTGTTGAAAAATAAAAACAATTCCTAATTAAAAATTCTTTCCTTCATTGTTGAGCTGCTCTCGTAAGTGCATCAACTTTCTGCTATGAACATTCGAAGAGAGAACCATGCAAAATTCTCTGGAGTTCAAAATTCTCTATTTACTGCAACATGCCTTTGCTTAGAATGTAACTGGCCTCGCGCGTTCCGATCTTTATGACACTTTTAAATTTCCCAACATGTATTTCATGATAAAGGAGTACGCGAGCCTAAGGAGAGAGACATTCACCTTATGCACTTTGCGAGAAGGACGCATAATAATGATATAATAAGCGAAGGTTTGCACGAAGGTTCATTGTTTACGATCTTTATACATAAACGCAGCAGGGTTCAAAGCACCAACTGTCACCCATAACTTGCGATGTGGAGTCGAGATTCTTTGCTTAAGTCACGCAAAACCTCCCACTATACCGACACGCACATGGTTTGTGATGAATGCAGGCAGGATGTTAAGTATTTTGCTACCCGTCACAAATTACATACTTGACGTAAAAGGGAAAATGAAGAAAATGTAATCTTGTCGATGGCAACAATTTATTTAATGTTTTAAGATTAATTTCAAAACATTTTAAGTAATGTACTTATTTTTGATTTATTAAAAATTACATAATCATTTTTAATATAATTTATTTTCTTGTGATTTAATTGCGATGGAAATATTGGAGATATAAAAATTACGACTTACTTCGTTAAGAAGTATGCAAATGAGTATAAACACGAACGGACAATTTAGAAACTGGTAATTCTAAATGGTGGTAGGATGCACTGTGCATATTTGGAGATTTTATGATGAATATCTTCAACATTAGCCAATGCCTTTATTCCATGAGAAACAGAACAACAGCCGTTTCAACAACTCTTTGCCTAGTTATTAACATTAAGCCGTACTTCCGTAATATAAATCTACATTTTGGATTTGTGTGTTTATATATATCATAGTAGGCGCCTGTTGGTCTAGTGGTTAGCGTTGCTGACTCCTGGCCAGGAGGTTCCAGTTACGATTCCCGGTAAATGCTACAGGGTCCACTCAGCCACATTAGGATAAAGGGAAAGCTGCCTGGTAGGGAAGTGGCGTTCTTCGAAATATGGAACCGCGTGATGGGCTACCGGCGAGGTGTCGGCATGCTGATTACATGCTCCCCTGCAATACCGTTCTCTATCAATAAAGTCATAAGACGGAGATAGAGGAAGCTGAGGTCGCTGCGGCTGGCCAAGGCTCACCCCGGGCTGTAGCGCCAATTAGAAGAAGAATAGCCTGGAAGTACTTTTAAGTGGGTTGAAAATAGATCTTATGTAATCAAATGTCTAGTTAGCCTCTGGTTGTATGTAACTGAAGTGAACAATAAAATCAGTGGGAATGTCTGAAATCAATTATCTGACAAATGCAAAACAGATAAGAAATAACTGAGGCCAAAGGTGCACTATGAATGATAAACTGAATACTTGTGTAACTGAGCTCTGCTCTATTATTTGACACACAATACAGCACACGTTTCCTGTATTTTCCAAGTATTACAGACATTGATTATCACAAGTCTATGGTCCTGCGTTGTTTTGGAAAGCAGGCAGGACATACGTATTTAAAAATGTTATTTTAAAGCATTTTAGATCTCTAAACTGATAATGGCAGATTTGACTACATTCGTTATGTCTTCAACAAAAGGGTATTTGTACACGGCATTTTATCTGCACATTGCTCAAATAGAGCTAAGTAAACACACTTTTGTATACATAGCTGATGTTAATCAATACAGTTAAGGCAGAACAGAGTAAGATTAGGGAATATAAGTTACAGGTTTATAGTTAAACTCATTTTCCATTCTAAAAAGTAAGAAAAATGGAGATTGACATCTTGCAAATTAATTGAATATAGCTCAAATACCATAACAGCTAGTAAAATGTTGAGTGAATTGTTACAAAGCATTAGAAATCAAATATTTAATGAAACTAGTATGGAGAAAGCATACACAAATGAAATTTTCATGGAATCTGCTAAAGCTAAAAATATTAAACTTTCTTTCCCCATTTTCGCTAAAATCAACCTCATTATCAAAGGCTACTGGACCAATATGGTAAGAATAATTTTTTTAATGTTGATAATTTAAAACGCATGACGGCAAAAGAGAGAACTTTTGTGTTATCGCTTGGAAAATGTACTTAATTAATGCAAAGTGATTTTTTATTGCTAAAGATTCTTGCATGAATAATGGGCATATTCCTCTTTCAAATCAGAGCTTTTTTATTTCTGGAGAATAATGGGTACTAATATTTTTCATAAACTTTGCGGTCAATTGTAATTAAAGTTTTATTAGGAAAAGTTTGATCTCCAAATAGAATTTTCAAATATATTCCGTTTTTATTCGTTTTGTTAAAAATATATTTAGATGTACCTGTGTACTTATGGAAGTCGTGGCTTCAATTTTCCTTGGGAATAAATGTGACTGATATCTTGAGAAATATAACATTTACAATCTCTTTGTAACTTTTCAGATAAAACACTGCAACTACGGATGTGAGTCAGAGAAAAGCTGATGAAATCAAAGGAATACTTGGTTCTCTATAGAGACATAACATATATATTGAAAGGATGAACCTTCAAGAAAGACTGAGAAGGGCAACCTGGTAATTAGGTATCAGACGAATAGATGGGTGGCGTTCGCCAATTAGACATCCAACTGCGTCTACAAAGCTTGCCATGCTCCCTCCGCTTTTCCTTTTAGCGCTTCTTTAGTTCATTGGCAAAAAATGAAATGTCACGAGGTGAGAGAGAGGCTACAACAAGGTGTGCTATAGCTCATGTAAGAGTTCAATGAGGGGATGGAGAGGAAGTTTTTGAGACAGTAACTTCAAAATCGAGCATCTGGTTGAAGGATAACGCCCGACTAAGTTTTCTTATTGAGAAGTCAAATTTATGGTTATTCAAAAGCCTACCCTTAAGTAAATAGTGGTGAGTCCCGTTCAAAACTCTCTTGGACCACCTTTCACTGTCTTCCTCCTGAGGTGACCGTCCTACAGTTTATTCTAAAGCCATCCACCTTCACCACTCAGTACCTCTGTTTTTGGCGACCAGTCTTCATATTCACTTAACAATATACCGGCAATATTGGTCGGGAGTATATGTGCTTAGCTGTCCGAAGCACAAGATCGTTTATCTTTTATAATGCACCTCTGGCTTCAGTTATGCCTTGAACTCTTTCACATTGCCAAATAATTCATCTCCGATATTTCCACGGATTTTATAGCCTACCTCAGCTATATCTGACCTCCTATAACCAGATATTTTGTAACATACGGTTTATTTTCAATACCCTTAATTTTCAAGACTCGAATTATTTTTTAATCAACTTTATATCGATTTTAGACCATTATTACTGAATAACGAAAGTACTTAGTTTATCGGCACAAATAGATGGGGTGCTAATTAACTACATTGGAATGATTTCAGATAAACAGTTTTAGATAGGCAATCTATGGTCGTCGAAGAAAAATAATAATTATATAGTGATACATTGAAATTATAACTCAGTTTTAAAGCAAAATATGTCTTCAAACCTGCTTTCCGAAAGAACACTCCAACTTTCAATAAGTTTGGAAGATTTAGTGTTTGACAGTGTGGCCTAAATTATACATGTGGACAGTAAGCATAAGCATAAATTATAGAATTGAACGTATTTAAATTATAAGAAAAATATATAAGTTTACTAGAAAACTAGTAGAAAATCTACCAGACTTTATTAGAAGTGGAAATGCCTGAGAAATCGGCAAAAATAATACTATTGTAATAAAAAGGAAAATAGCTACAAATATTTTCTTAGGTATTATCTGAATATGCAAAATAACGACTTGCGATTTTCAAATGAAAGGAAGGAACATTAAAGCTGATAAAAATTAAACGACATTTGCGTCACTGAAGTCAACTTTCAGAATAAGAACAGGGGAAGAAAGATGAATAGGCAAAGACATTAAAAGATCCACCTGCATCTAAGCAGTAAACATATTTTCAAGTTTAAGAACAGTTCCCATTTACATCTGTCTATCCATCTGTCCAACTGTTGCAATAAGGAATGACAGATTTGGCAAACAACACTGGCGCGGTAGCACGCCCGCGCGGATCTTTTCTTTTTCGTCCATTAGCCGTTTCTGTGTAGGAAGATCCTTCAGTTTCGCGTTATTTAGCGATTGAAATAAGAAATGTTGCAAGGAATTACGGAAACTTAGCATGCCTACTTTGATTTCATTTTTACACTTACTTCCCAACAGAAATTTGCTTGATTGCGGCGGTTTACTGCTTTCCCCAAGTGTCACGTTGTTGAGGCGTAACTGCTTGTTGAATTGTTTCTAATTATTTCATAAATTGTGAAATATTTTGTCTTTTTAGATTCAGAAAACATGTTACAAATGTGTGAGGAATAATTAAAGGAGAAGAAAGGTTGAAACACAAACAATCGTAGAACTAATATTTTAAACAAAATTATAAAGTATAATAAAAGATTAAGTAAAATTACAGCAAATATAATTTAATGTACACATGGGTTGGATTGTTAGTCAGTGGAAGATATTTAGATACTTCAGCCTTGCTCAAGGGTTGACCGTTTGTCCCTACGTCCCCAGTGGAGGCACCTTCTTGACTGGAAGAAGTGAGGAAAGCATCGGGCGGGTATGATTCATAGGCGGTCACTGCGCAGACGTAGACGAGGTTTACATAGAACACTCCGACGTCAATGTAGGTCCCCTACATATAGTTTGAGCTCCTCAGAAGGGCCGTTTCTATATCAGATGCTGGGGACTCAAACCTCTCTAAAACGCAAGCTCACCTCACCCTTGCACTTTCTAATCCCAACAGAATCAACGGAATGGAATAAAATTGTAGAAGTAAAATTCTTGGAATTCTTCCAGCATTCACCTAAGCGATCAGTATGAAAAAATCGAAGGTCAAAATGGCCTGTTCTAAGTAATTTGAACCCGGGACTTCCAAGTGTAAGTCCCAAGCTATACCGCCCACTCCATCCTGCTTGGTAATTTACGTGTTGAGTTGGAAAATCATGTAATTATTTTACTTTAAACGAAATTATGAAAAGAGCACAGAATTGAACCCCTTTTAATTTTTATACATTTAAAGAAGCTATTCCTAAAAGAGCCAAGAAGAAACAATGTCGAATTTTAAAATGAGGAAACTACTAAAGCGATTTATTATATAATACACATATTTATCAAAATACAAATATCGGTCTTATCAATGAAAAAAATAAGATTAATAATTAATATAGAGAGAATCCGGTTTTAATTGTTAGTTTTATTTATAACTCGTATTTTATAATTTTATTAATGTATAGCACCCATATATATTTTAATATATGCTGATAACATCACGTCAATTGTGAAGTGTGGCGAACTACAAGTATAAATGTTTGAACTGGAATAATAAAATTTAGAAACAGTTCTAAATTCTAATCTTTAAATTCTCCATTTAAAATTCTCCAAGTATTAGCATCTCACAAGCCACTGAGGCTTATTTTCTCCCTGCGAATTGCAGAAAGTTACAGTTTTTGTTATTAAAAAATAAAGCAAAACATTTATATATAGTTATATCCTGTTCTATTATGAATTTTAATTTCTTCGTTATCAATTTTATCTCATAAATTATTAAACTGCATACATATGCTTATTTGTTTTTGTATCTTTTAATTTCATTGACTTCCTCAGTCACTTATACATTTTAATTCTATTCAATTTTTTTATCAAGTCATTGTCAAAATATAACTTAAAAATTGTCGGTACAAGTTTTAAGTACGCATGATTTCTCGCTCCCTTAAGGTTCTGTGTCACACACTTATTTTGGTAAAAGAACTATATTCTGTGAGCCTAGGAAAGTCATGTGGCGTCTTGATCTTAGAAGGATATACTAACATTACAGCATGCCAGTGTTGCCTGCAAATATCTTAATTCCTTTAAAAAGAAAAAATGAATACATTCTTACTTTATTCGGTTTTCACAATGAACGTGTTTCTGCAATGATAAAAAAAATATGAGGTATTAAGAGCACTTTTGATTTCTGCCGCAAAATGCAAATCTGCTCAACAAATCCTTTTCTTGATTCCTCAAAATACAAAATGACTTTTTAAATGTTCTTGTTCATAATTAAAAAAAAAAAAACATTTTCAAGCTATTCCCGACTCATTTGAAGTACGTACCAATATAAAATATTTACGCCTCTTTACCTTACAGAAGCCTTGAATAAGTAGATGTTGCCAGCATGGTTTAGAAGTGAAACCATTTGGTCGAAATTGTCAACTGTCTTTCTTAGAATTATACAATTCTATAATTTAAGATTTATTTATGATATCAATAGTTTCTCTTCAATTCATAGGTGATAGTTATAACAATAATTAGGGTTTCTTGGGATAAAGACAAAGCTTCTTTCCTTTTATTGTCCAGAATTTTTTAAGAAAATTATGGCTTATGTTCAATAGTTACTACAACTGTATCAAATTGTAATCATTCAGCAAAAATTCTGCGAATTGAACTAATGTGAAACAATTATCCATGGTAATTTGTGAAAGTTTCTTTATGCATTCAATTGAATTGCAGAAATTGTTTCCCTGGATTATTTTCCAATGTAATGAATTGCACTGACACTAACAATATGATAATTTTAATGAAAATCTAACATTTTTCAGCTAAATTAGACAGAAAACAATCAGTATTCATAAAATTAAATAAATAGCTCGACTATTACACAACATTTATTAACTGTGTAACACCTGGGTGTTCAGGATTAGTAGAAAACTTTGCTGCAAGAAACTCACTAAATACTGAAAGTATTCCTTTGTGTTGCTGTTTCTTTATCCAAGTAAACCACGATCTTTTGAAATCATATTACCAAACGGAATGTTCAAGCTTTCCAGTTATGAAGAAGGTTGTTTGTGCTCTCTTCACCTCCAGGCATACTTAAGACAACATTCGTTTATTCAGTTCTAGACCGTTTAGTTTTATTGGGGCTCCTGGCGAAGTTATTTATTCCCTTTATGATGTCTACATTATTCCACTTTCTACAAAACCATGACGTTTACAATGAGTAAAACCACTGAATGATTTCTCACTTAGAATTTCGTTTAACAATTGAGTACTTTATTTTTTCTCAAAATAAACATCAGTTGCCATAAACATCATGAACGATAGAACTTAAACAGGTTATTTCATAGTCGTCTTAAGAGGAATAAGTAACAACCAATTATCTTGTTGAACGTCAGGAATACCAAGCTTGCGAACAAATAAGGTGAACTAGTTGTAACAGTCAAATTTATAAACTATAACCCCTACATCCATTTTAGGCAGCTGGTACCAAAATCGTACGGAACATAAGGTATACTTTTTTTTTCTAAATCTACTTGAGTGCATATTACTTATTGTATTTAGTATTTAATACTTTTGATATTGCATTAATTATATAGTTCATCGCATCACCTATGCACCGCCGTCTTTGATAACTGAAGGTGTAGCTTCGCGATTCAAATGCAAATAGTTCTCCAAACGCAAGTACATCTCCAAAAACTTAAGTTGCCTATAGTTACTTGACATTTAATTTTTATTAAAATTGTAAAGAAGGAGCTTTTGATTTAATATTTATGGTAAATACCATAGAAAATAGAAGTCGATTAATAAATATATCTTGTATTATAAAGTTATAATATGAATTTCATATAGCACTAGAAAAACAAGAATTTTATTTTGGGGCGCTCTTAGCAATAGAAACATTATGTGTATAATACCTTCTTAAAGACTTAATTTTCAAAAATACATATAATTTCAAAATCAACTAATATAATTACTTTATAAAATATACAGATAAATAAACAAATGCATTTTTACAGCTTATACTCGCAGATAGAAATGTGTACGGTTTCACTTGAATTTGTAGACATACAGAACGCATTAGCAAAAATTTCGATTGTAGATTGCACAACATCACAGGTAAAATGATGTAATGACTTTATTCGAAACCTTTCCGTTGATGTCAAGACAAGTTTTAACATGAAATTATTAGAAGGAAAAAACCCCTGGATATGGTCTTGGAAAGACAACTTTATAAAATGGGAGAAGAAGAATTTAGAGGTTCCAGCAGTGGGGAAAATGAGTAATTTACTGTACAATAATAAATATATAAAACACACATAAATAAATTTAAATTTAGAATAACTAAGCATACAAATGGTGTAAACGAATCTCAGCAATATATACTTTTAAATAATTACTAAATATTTGAAATGTTAAATATGAATCCTTGAAACTTTAAATCTATACTTTTTGCTATATTTACCATATAATAATCAAATTACTGGTAAATAATTATTAGAGACAAGCATCTTATACAATCTTCTGCTATAACAATGAATAAAATACTTTTATTCTTGGTTACAATAACATCCATATTTTGACACGTTGCTTGCTGACCAACAATTATAACAAAAAACTTTAAACTAATATAATACAAAATAGAAATGTTATTACAAAATGTTTGAAAACTACATTCATCCTGGCTCACTGGGTAATGAAGAATGAGTAGCCAAAACATGTATACAACCCATCCCGAATGGGTATCATTTCTGTGTCGTGGGAAAAGAAGTACACAACCCCAGCATAGCTAAGACCAAATCAGTGAACATTCCATGAACTTGATCAATGTCAAACTAGGTCTACTTGGTGTACTATGCTGATGTGGCCAGGTTAACAAAGTAAAAGGAGAGAGAGAGAGGGAGGGAGAAGCAAAGGAATGCGCGCAAAAACAGCAGGTTTTAATAGAGTTGAAATATATTTAGCCTATTATTAAAATGTTCAGCGATACGATGGCTAGTCTAAAGAACAAAAAGGTGAGAAAATTTTGCACTGCTTACTCAAGCCCATGAACCTTTTGAGAACTTGAATTAAATAAATCCGTGATTTTATTTACCCAGAAATAAAACTCACGCATATCTTGTAAATTTATAAGAAAAATTATATGTTTATGAAAATTTTTGCACCATATTGTGGCATATACGGGGAATGACAATCAGCAGAAAGCAAATAAGATATAAAGAGGGAGAAATGCAAACACTTTTGTTTACTATGTGTACTTAAGTATTTAATCAGTTATTTTTAGCATGTAGTAGTATTGCTCAGTAGTAGTTATAAAAATAGTAGATATATCACTACTTCCATCAATAATAATAATAATAATAATAATAATAATAATAATTGGTACTTTATATTTTATGACTACACTCTGCTTACATTCCTTGGAACTTGCACACCAATACTCGGATCACTCACCTGTCGGGAAGCTGGACGCACATAGAGTGTACATATATACTGAGGGTCTTCCTGAATGGAAGGTCAATCTTATTTCAGGGCCGCCTAGATGACAAGACAATACAATGCAACACGAGTCAGGCATATGCAGACGGGTGGTGTGACAATGAATGTGAAATGAAAAAGAAATAACAGAATCTTGCTAGAGAATTACTAACCCACAATTTTCCCGTTTTTAAAGTGAACTGCGAAAAACACAGAAAAATTCAATCACTTAATCGCTTTGAACCTAGGACCTACCAAATACGAGTCCCAAGCGTTGTCTATTTTTTTTTTTCACCAAGGGCACATTTTTGAAAAAAAGCAAAATCGAAATGCAAAATTTCAATTTTTGATGAATTTAGGTCAACACTTTTGAGTGTGAGCTCTTTTTTATGTATTTTTTTAATCTACTTCTCTTGATGTCCTTCCAGTCTACCGAATAGCACGATTTACATGGTGAAAACAGGAAGCGATATCTAGTGCATTGCGGCATATTTTAAATTTATTTTTGACACTGTTTCCTACTAAAATGCATAAGATTAGCTTTGCTTGTGTAAATATGGGATCAGTAGGCTTAAAATTGACGTAAGGGTTCAGATGGAAAAAGAATGGGATGAGGTTGTGAAACACTTGCTATATAATGGGCCGTCATTAAAAACGCTCGTACACTATACATAGTTTCTGACAGATTTATGTTAGTAGGACCGACTTTTGGCCTGCCGGATATAATTATTGTCACCGACCGTGGCAATGTATTTCAAAATGCTGAGACCCCGGAACATAATGGGCAGTTAAGAGACTTTTAGAGGTTGGTGACTGTGGGGACATGTTTTGTTTTTCTTTTGTTTGCCACTCAATTATGTAGGTGACACGCCGGTGGACAGAGGCACCAGTGTCAAGGTATCGCAGCTAATTGACAGTTTATTTATTTACTTTAACCAAGTAAAATGCGTGTAATAGTGGTTTTATAACCCGTCTTTGCTTTCATAAATAATAACATATTTAACGACTCGGAACGGCAAGGCGTTCCACGTCCTGCAGAAGAACAATCCTGCCTTTAAGGTCTTTACGCTTATTACAGGAGGGGAACTGTTTTGGCACTGTTGCATAGTTGTTCAAAAAACTTCACGTGCTGGTATTAGGATTGAGTGATTTAAATTTTTGGGAATGTATAAGTTTAATAACTACATAACACGATCTCAAGATTCTGCTATTCTGAGCAAAACCTGCCGAGCTTTTGAAAAGAGGTTTATTTATATGGCAGAAAATTACTGATTTTAATAATGAATAAATGTAATTCAATTTTGGTGACTAATGCCTTGTGAAATCTAATAGAAACATGTTTTGTTCCTTGTTGTTGGACAATGGTTGAGATAAGTAAAAGCCAATAGGTTTGCATAAAACTGTCATTAAAATGTCTGTTGCATATTGCTGAGAAGATGCACAAGGAGTGTAAAGTCTGCATCTAAGTATTAAATATGAGATTGTTTTTATTTTTTTATTTTTATTAGTCACAAATTATCATTTTGCTCTGTTTTTCTCTTTGGAATAATTAATAAATCCTCTGTACATTAAACACATTTGTGACGAATTCAGTTTATTTAAAGTCTTAACGGTAATCCACTGTTATAGTTTCGTTAGTTATAGAGTAAGTGACCACAATTGAGCTTAAAATACATTTTAAAGAACGTAATAAGAAGAAAAAAGAGTGTTTACATGTTTCCTCTGTATTTCATATTGCTTGGCAAGACAAATTTGATTTTGTTATAAATAAATGGGAATACCACATCATACAAGTAGTACCCACGCACCTGTTCTTTAATAGCTGGGGTCGGTCCTGGTGGTGTAGTGGTACTTGCCCTCTAAACCAAAGATCGTTGTTCAAACCCGGCCAGGACGGATGGATTTTTTTCGGGCATAAAAATCGTAAGTGTTGCTTCCTTCGGAAGGGAAGTAAAGCCGTGGGTCCCGTGTCGTACATTTACGGCACGAAAAAGGAACCTCAAGCCTGAAAGAAGAGACCTCTGAGCAAAATTTATAGGCCGTTTCACGCCCTGAATAAAATGGGACGCTGATGACTTCGAATGTTAAAGAGCGTCCGTAAATAAACCAAATCAACAGCTGGTTGTTCTTACCTTCTCCAACCCTTAACCGAGACTTATTTTACATAATGTCAATTATACGACTTGTGTTTGTTTTATCTTCATGTCATTGGAATGAATGCTCATCCTTTTCGTTAACTCAGCGATTTCAGTTCTAATGTTACAAACAATAACAGTAACGATAAAGGAAGGTTTTTGAAAAATTACCGTGTTGTCCACGGAAACGATTTATTATTATTATTATTATTATTATTATTATTATTATTATTAGTTTCAATATAAAGTTCGCCCTGCTGGAATCACTTTTAGTGATCAATAAACTAAATGAAACGCTTTGTTTTATCTCTTATCAGATTATGTTAGGTCTAGTTTAATAATGAGATGTGAGTATATTAGATATTTTATGTATTAACTGAAGTCATGGATCCCTATACTGTATAAATCAGTCAGTTGAATAGAATTTGAGGAAAGCAACAAAAGCTTATAATGGCAACCTGGAAATCCTATTTTTTCCTAATAAAATTCTCTTTCATTTACAAATATCACTAAATATTAAAATAATGATGACCACAAATATTTAGACTAAAAAAAACTAAATGAAAACACTGGTATCGTTAGTCTTAACATTGATTTGAAAGATAAAAAAGCTCATTTTGAAAGGAAGGAAGTTTGGAAATAACAAAATGTTACTTTGTCTAAGTCTTTATTTTCTCAATAATATTGCCATGTTTCACAACTAACCAGTGCCTGCACCAATAAGATATCACAACTAGCGGATGATACTCGCTAATATATCATGAACTTTGTTTTCGTTTCCTAAAAGTTGTGCCTTATTCTACTACATATCTTGATTGCTTTGTCTATAAATATTACATTAGTGACATCATGAAGTTTTACTAATGGAACAGCATGAATAGTTTGGTAAGGAAAAGTAAGAGTTTTTCATTAAATTATAGCAGATTTTTACACTACATCATAGATTATTAAAGTAATTATATTCTTCCAGGTTATTAAAAGCGGTGTTAACAGTTTCTACATGTCTGATTTTACAATATCAAAATCAGCTGCGACAAGTCCTATCCGTTTGGTGGTTTATTCCAAACAACCTCTCTCCTGGCATTCCCCACGACTTTCTACATGAGTGGGGAAAATCCCTACCACAAATCAAATTGAAGCAAGATCTGCTTCTGGAAGTTTCTGACAACCAACCGCTAACAACAGTCATTCTACTTAATGAACATTCTTCTCCCAATAATAAACAAACACAGCACAATACAATACTAGAAATAACACAACTTTTTTACACATCTCTTGTCTTCGCTTAGACACATACCCCGCATTCTCAGAATTGGAGATTTGGTCATTATTTAGTCCAGAAATCTTTGAAAACGAGGCTGTTTTTCAGTCAAAATTGAGCATTATATATATATATATATATATATATATATATATATATATTTTTAAGATATCCTTAGCTTTCAAGGAATTTCCATTTTTTCAAACTCTCTCCAGATAGTTTCATCAACTTGGCTATCCCTTTGACTACTCGTCTGAATGTTTCCGTAACTAATACACTTAGTGTCTTTACTCGCTGTTATATTTGATTCCTTATTCAATTATTTTCTAAGATGTCATTTGAATTATGCTTGATTTTTAACATAAGGAAGGGGTTTTTTAACTTTAGAGAAAACTCTTAAAACTTTTAATCATATTCTTCTCTACTTTAGCTGGATTTGTTTTTCTTGAATGAATGAATTTTACAATATGTCTATGATAATCATAAACTTTGTTTTACGACATCCTAACTACGTTTACTGAATCTGTTTGAGAAATATCCCGATCTTGTCCTTGTGGGTATAATGTAGTCCGATCAACCATTATCAGTTAAATAACTAAAACATTTAACAATGGTGCTATTTCTGTATAAATTCGTGTTAACCGCATGCTTTTCAGAACAGTACAGGACCTGTGCGCTTGTGAAACCCAGTATGTCAGTAATATGTGGAAAATTCTGGAAACATGGGTTTTATATGTTAAACTATAGAGACCAGCTAACCGAATAAACGGTATAATATTTAACTTACATAGTGCCAGAATTAAACTTGTGCCGTTATGGAGCTCATATCTTTAATTGTTCTTTTTCAAAGATATGACAAGAAATAACGAGTAGAATTGAATACATTTACCTTTTCTTTATACATATTTTTAAATTAATTTATCCAAAATATCTTCAACTGTTCAGTTTTCAAGGACATAACAAGAAATAACGAACTGAATTGAACATAGTTACCTTTAGTTTTATGCATATTTTGAATTCGTTTATCCAAAAATAAATGTTTTTATTAAAAATTTAAAATGTACGTTTTCTGAACCCTTAATCAGATCCATGCAAAAGTATCAGGTTTAAGTAACATTATAATTTTCAAGCTGTCATAAAATTTAGCTGAGAACTCTTACCCCAACAAGTAAATGTGTTGAGTTTTTGCAGACTATACAAATGGGCAATGTTGAAGATCACTTAAGATATGCGGCTGTTATGGGGATGGAGGGTTTTTATGTACTGAAATAAAAGTGCTAATTGACTGGTGGAAAGAATGTGTATGGACTATAAAAATAATATTTCTTTCTTTTGATTTGAACAGAACATGTATTCACTACAAACATTTAACTTACTCCTGAAAAGAAATGTAGTGATAAATAAAGAGGCAAAACGGATAAAATTAGCTTGGTTATAATATACTAAGACTATTATCAAACATTTAGGTTTTTACGCAACTTACACATTACCTTTTGCTAGTTCTCAAACAGGATTTCGTAACGCTAATATTTCGTTATTATTTAACATTATATTGTCTGTTTCTTAATTAGTTTCGAGTTTTTCAAATCCAAAATATGTAAAAGTTCTATTACTTCTTGTAGATTTATCCTTTCTCTTTTATACTCAATCATTTTACTATTAGCTCCATAAAAACACTTGAAAATATTTTAAAACTCACAACGAAAAACAGAATTACATTCAAGGCGTTGTTAACAATAAACATACGTTTAGATATTACAGTCTCTAAGTCGGCTGTCAGTAATTCCTTGCTGGCATTATAAACTTTCTGGCACACCCAACACCTTCTCTTTAATTTCCAACCATAAAGATTTCCTAGTGTTAGAGAGGACTGTGATCGGCGTGGTCGCCGTCAACAGGTCAGAGGCTGATTGCGGGTTACATCAAACAATAAACGACAAGCCCGCTTTAGCATTTGCATTTAATGATCATAACGCTCTCTCCGTATATGTAGCTGCAATCAGTTTAATAATCAATTAACCGTCTGTAAATAATAATTATTGCTGGAATCATGTCCTTCAAACGCTCCCCTTCAGGGAATGCACTTTTTTCAATTTAATCTCTTTCTGCGCAGTACATGCAGTTCTTAATGTACGTTTTGTGTTATTACGCTCTGTAAAGTAGAGCTTGGTGGATATATTCTGACAAAATCGGATCCAATGGACTTGAATGTTTATTTCCGGACTTCAGTGTTTTTTACATAACTTAAAACTATTTGTAAGTACCCATAAGTGAAAGAGTACTGGATACAATTTATTTTGTCTTTAAGTTAAAAAAGGTAAAAACAACAAATTTGAAAGTTTTGTAAAAAAGCACACTTTTTGGAAAATAACTGCAATTTTTCTTCTTGTCAAAAAATCAGATTTGGTCAAAATCTGCCAAATATATTTGGATGATGATAAAATTTCAATTCGAAGAAAGTGTATTCCTACCAAACCAAAACCTTAAATTCGGGGGAGAGAGAAGTCATTAGTGGTTAATTCCGTAAGTTAAAACGCTGGATGAAGCAAGACTTCCACTCCTTGGTTTGCACTTTTAACTAATTCGCTATTGTCGATGGGTGAAACAGGTACTCGTTTACATACTAACAGGGAAAAGGAGTATCGGAAAACCTACAATGCAATAGACTGGCACAAACTTTGAATGCAGAACAAGCCAAGTGGCATAATACTTGATACTGAAAGTGTGTCGTATTTTGGGCGCTATTAACATTGTAAAAACGAAAAAAAAAAAAAAAACCCAGTCGTTTCTTATAGAAGTGCTTATTTGTTCACTACTGTAGGAAAATTATAGTTTATTATTGTTTTGGGTACACAGACAAATTTCAAAGGTAGAAGTTTCTTCATTGAAAGATGGTCCTGTGGAATTGGAGAAGGTCTTCAGTAACCGCTGACGGTCCAAAACCTATATTGAAGATGTTACCTGTGTGGAGATAAGATGGTTATTCATATTTGTTAGTGTGACGTATTCCGTTTAGTAATTTGTTGGTAGGCAATATAGTTTTTGAATGTTAAGTGTATTTAGATCGTATAACTAATGCATTTGTTGAAGTGTTATGTAGTTATGCAATTGATGGTGGACGTCAAAGTAAAGTTAAGGATTAACTCAAAGAAATTGCTGAAGTAAATACATGTGCAAATACTGGAAAACTTGCTAAGAAACTCAAACTTGCACCTTTAACAATTTTTAATCACTTGAAGAAAATAGTAATAGTGAAAAAACTTGATAAGTAGAATCCAAATGAATTAAACTAACACCAAAAAAGTCGCAGGTGTGAAGTCTGTTCTTCACTGCTTTTGAACAACAAAACTTTTGGATTGTATTTTGACTTATGATGAAAAATGGGTTTTCTTGCAACCCCAAACAATTGGCACTATGGCTGAATCTCGATGAAGCACCAGTCAGTTGAAAAGGGACTATTCTTCAAGATAACGCTGGCACGCATGTCTCAAATAGCACTCCACAAGCGGAATCAACTCAACTAAGAAGCCTTATCTCTTTCTAGCTTATCCGATTTTTCACCAATTATTTTCACTTATGCATACTTCTGGATTGTTTCCTTCAAACCAAGATTTTTATCAAAATAATTTAAATAACTAAATAATTGAAAAAAAAAACATAAAATATGTATAAAGTTGACGATGGTATTATTTTCATTAAAATTAATTTTGAAACAGTCCAGATGTCGCACTCCAATCAATGTAGCTATGAGATGACAATTAGCCCGCATTATAAATATATGCTTATCTTTTAGGGCTAGGATTCATTTGCAAATGCAGATTTTTACCCCCTCATTGAAAGCCATGCACAAATACTTCTTACTTATTTTGAACTTTAATAATCAAATGTGAACATTTTATTGGCATTTTTTCTTTTTTGCTTATTTTGAGGAGTTTGCATATAATAGAATACTGTGCAAATATTTTGCATTTTATTTGCAAGATTCCAGGGCTTAAACAATCGAATTTCTACATTTATTAGTTTGTTTAAAATACATTATAATAATTATTTTTGAAAATTAACGTATACTAATATACTCGCACAACTGCTGCTGACACTTCTAATATGATTGTCTTAAATACAAGTTCCACTCATAAGCGACATGCTCTTCTCAGTCAACAATAGCACAAAACCTACATCCATTTCTTTGGTTTTCTACGGCCTTTTAAATATTTCTACTCATTTATTTTTAATTACGTACCATTATTTTAAAACGCTTTTTTATATTTTCATACGTTGTGGGAAAAATTAAGTTGTATGTAAAAATGAATTTGGAGAAACTTTCCGACTTTATTAAGAGTCTAAGAACTTGAACACCATTGAATGAATCAGTAAAGTTATAGTCTGTAATGCACACATTTCCTAAGTACAATGGCCGTCTGGTGAACCTGTTAAAATAAAATTATGCGTTATAAAAATCCAATGTACCTACAGTACAGTACTTAAAATGAAAGATTTTGGTCATTTTTAGCTTACAACTGAACCTAACAAATTCTGATATTTTATAACATATACCATTGATGCTGTATGGTGTAAAGTTATTATTTTTGACTTTAAAATAACCTTGCAGATAGCAGACAAGGTATGGTTATTGAAAATCTTTAGAAAAAATTTTGAGTAGTGTTTAACGCCAGTTTTTACTACTGAGGCATCACAGGCGGTGGACACTTATGATACATGAGATGAAATGATATATTATGAAAGGATTTTTTTTTAAGGAAGGAAACGTTCCAGGCCAAAGTTTAGGGTACCTCCGCGGCATTTGCCAGTTATGAAGACTGAGGAAAACCTGAAAAAAAACCCAGTCAGGGAGGACGATCCTGGCGGGATTCAAACCTCAGACCTCCCGCTCACGAGTCCGCGCCTTAACGACCTCGGCCACCCGTGGCGGTCTCTTTAGAAAATGTTAGTCGCATTTTGTAAACAGGAAAAATATTAACATATAATTAACATATAAATAGCATTTGCAGCATGTTTTTGTAAACAAGTTTAGGATTATTAATTATTTTATTTGTAAAACAAATTTTGGGAGCTTATCAGTTGGGCGAACTGTTTGTAACAACTGTGTTCCGTAACGGGTAAAACAAAGGTTTTTCTTAATTTTTGACTTAAGCTTATATTTCGCACACAGAGGCACATTAATTTCTTGGGTCTCTTTTGGTAACTCTCCCTTGTGGATCTAAAAGATTCATCACTAACCAATGGCTTACCGAAACGTTTTTCATTCAACATTTCTAAAGATGGTGACGTTATCTGCGAATGTTATTTTCATGTTTGAATACAGGTCACTTATTAATTTTGCAAGCATAAGGACGCATTGAACCAGTCTTAGAATCATGAAATCAAATTTAAAAATCCCTCCATCCTGGCCGGGTTTGAATCCGCGACCTTGGGTTTAGAAGGCAAATATAGTTACCACTACACCACCAGGTTCGACATATATATTGCGCGTGTATAATAATCGTTTCGGATGAGCTTGTTTTGAATTAATCCCGTTTAATCAACGCAGTGAATACAAAAGGCTTTAACTAATGATAACGGGCCTAATTATTTATAAAAAGAAGCTGAAGTACATTTAAAAGCTGACATTTAAAATATTTTGCTTAAATTTTCATTTTATTACTATTTGAGAGTATTTTTGTGACTTGATTATATCCATTAACCCTGAAACACCTTGATACAGAAGTACCATATTTACTTACACCCATATATTGGCCATCCTCTGCAACTTTGTTGCTCGGTCACATATTAGCTGTCTTTACGATTAATGCGCCTAGCGGAATTTTGAAATAAAAAGTGGAAATGCAGCAGTGCATAACGAACAGCAAAAAGATGCGGCCAGGAAGCATTCGATGGTAATCAACTGGTTATTCGCATAATGAAGAATGATGCAGCGACTCGCAAAAACCAAATAGCAATTTAATGTATCAGAAGTACGTGATCCGCTTGTCTTAAACAGGAGATGCGCTCATTGGAGTAGGTAGCACGTGTTTAAGGCATGCGTACGTCTATTTGTAGTCGCTAGGTTGAAGTCTGGCCCCGGAGTTTTGGCGTTCTGTCGATTACAGGACCAGAATATTTGATTACCTTCTCGATACGGTTCACCAATTCGATTTTGCAACAGCTAGTTGTTTGTCTTTTCTCAGTTCCCGTTGATTAGCATGGACCATGTCGGGAAAGCGTCATCTATTTCTCATGCACATCATACGAAAGTTCTATACTTTCCTGTTAACGCTCCGAAGAGAAAATATAATAATAAAAATTGTGATATATGATATATAACATTCTTTTAGAATTTTCATATTCATAATCATAATACCTATCTGTATTTAACGCTAATCTGACAACTTATTTTGTTATTACAAAGAGGTTAATGTCATTGAGTTCAATTCCTAACACAAACAATCTGAGAACTTACGAAACACAATATACTGCTTTCAACATTTTCCTTTTGGAATTTCATGTTCCTCAAACACCCCTTGCTATAAACACGTCAATTGTTTCAGAATTGAAAAGAGAATCATATTAAATCCTTAGAATATTTTATGGAAGCACGACTGTGATTGAGGAAATGTGGAAACATTGTTTATATTTGCCCTTCTCCGATTGTAAGACTTAAACCTCTTGATACTTGCACAGTCAGTCGCCTGTCATGGAGATATTTACTCTCTATCCACATAGAGCGCACCGTTCGGTACGTTAACAAAAAGTACCGAAAAGTTCTTTGGAAATATACATATGAGGTTTTTGATCAGTGTGTATGACTGTTAACTCTTATGCTGTTTGGATAAAAAGCATTACAACGTATTATAACGCAAGCATGGACGAGCAGGCTAACGTTTCTCTGAAGAGCTTCTGCTGACCAAAACTTAAGATAAAATAAATACACGAATTTAGCTGATCTCTTGAAAAAAAATATTTTTAAAATACTCGAGTCACCTCAGAAAGTAAACCTTTCAAAATTTAAGTACTCTCTTAACAAAGGACTAAAACATTCTTCGAACTTAGCTGTGTCCAAAGAACAGAAACGAAATCTCTATCCAGCATGGTTGAATTCCTGACTTTAACTTAAATTTTCTTTAGCAATGACCAATAGGCATGTTCATCATGCCATATGAACGTGGCTAAGTAAGAAAAAGGGGGAAAAGAAAGGTTAGCATTTCGATCGGAAAATAAATACTTGCAAGAATAGCATAGCACTTTTAAGCATAATTTGCGTAAACTAAAATCATAATATTGGTTGCTCTATTAATTAATAAAACAAAAAAGTTTAATGCTTTTTGAGCACACCCTAGTTTGTTGCGGTTAATAAAAAAATATTATCTTTTAGTTCAATTTTTTTTTTACTGATTTATTTATGGACGCTCTTTAACATCTCAGATCATCAGCATCCCATACAACTCAGGGCGTGAAACGGCCGACAAATTTTGCTCAAGAGGCCTGTCTTTCAGGCTTGAGGTTCTTTTTCGTGCCGTAAATGTACGACACAGGACCCACGGCTTTACTTCCCTTCCGAAGGAAGCCATACTTACGATTTTTACGCCCGAAAAAATCCATGGGTCCTGGCCGGGTTCGAACCCGCGATCTTGGGTTTAGGAGGCAAGTATGGTAACCACGGAGGCAAGTATAATAACCACTACACCACCAGGACTGATCCTTTTAGTTATAAGGTATAGCTATAACACCAATATCTATATTTTATTTGTCACTGTTATAATTATAATCAGATATCTCATTTTGACCTTTTAAAATACAAGTAACGAATAAAAAATGAAGAGATGTGATGGGGAAATCTTATCTCATTATGCCCTCCCTTGCACATGTTTTGACGGAGGTACGCAAGAAATTCCTTTTTGGTCGTCATTTTGCACATGTTAACATCAAGAGCCACAGGGTTTGTCCTGGACTATTTAATGGCAACCTGATAAATATTATCCGGTTATTAGATAAGCTAAAGACAACTCCAATACTTCTGGAATCCACCCATAGCTACAGGATTTAAAATGGCCACCGGCGTTGAATTTCAAGGAAGTTAACAATGTTGCATGTTACTCCTGTTCAGGATACCGTTGCTTAAAATTAGCTGCGTTGTTAAATTCCCCCAACCGTGTCTGCTGGAAAATTTAACATGCAGCATAAATGTTTTCGCGCGATGCTTATTAGTGCAACAACACACGCTAGTTTCGTCTATTTTTCTTTGGTTTTAAAAGTAGCTCTAATTTATCTTTTAAATTGCAGCAAAACCTAAGTGCTTTGCTCTTCTGAAAAATGTATTTAGACTTTTTGGGACGGGCTGTAAACCACAGTAATAATAATTACTGCGATTATCGTTTTATATTCATTATTTTCACTGTCGCCGTTATGGGTCTATATAATTTTATTTGTCTTTTACTTTAGTTTCAATATCATTGATGACCAATAGTTTTAATAATTAAATTTTTGAATCTTCAAAGGAAATAAATTCTAAACCTTTATCTTTAATTTACGAAAACTAATATTTTGCTAAACTATCCCAGATATAAATATAGTTAAAACAGAAACTGATTTAAACTTAATAAATAAAGCATTTTTCCTTCATCAATTCCATTAAGTATCTTGATAGAGCAATTGATTTCCATAAAGAAAAAGTGCTATTCGATACGTATTTATTTTGTATTCAAAACAATATCCTAAGTACAAAATTTAGGTTCTGTATCCATGAGTTTTATATAAAGTAAGGAAATTTTCAAAAATAAGAGTAAATTTAACTGCTCAGATTTACTTAATTTTATACACAATCTTAAAAATTCTTATATTCGCTTATGGCATAACAAATGATATTTTGTGGCACCATGTCAACGGTATTGTTTTTGATTGTTGTGCTTGAATTCAGATTTTCAACACAGAACTAAAAGTGTGTTTTATTAATTTGTATTTGTGGAAAGAAATGGAATAACTTCTGCAAACTTGTATCTGATTTATTGAATGTTATTGGTAATGCGAATGCAATTTAACAACAACATTTTAGTCATTTCATACCCAAAAAAATTTTAGACGGCCCCTTGCTTTCTTTCAAGATATGGTAGATATTAACCTAGTTGGAACGTTTTTCATCTAACATACAATACACATTGAAGAGATAAAGAGCTCCCTCGCAAACTGTGGCAGATGTTCACGAATTCAAGAGCTGCTATATACAACATTGAACGTGGCTGTTACTTATATACTCCTCAAAAAGTTTATATCAAAGCCCCAATACAATTTAATTATGAACATTTTGTAATTATAAATCGAAGAACTTTGTAAAATTAGAATTGGCATTCTAACACATTTTTATTTCTTAGGATTAGAAAAAACTACAAATTATTGATTGATATAGAAAAAAAACTGGAAATACAAGATTACATTTTTTAGTAATCAATGTTTCAATGATTATTTCAACACTCGGTACCTAGTGTGTCCTCAGTTAGCTTCAAAACACCTCGTGGCATGCCTCGCACCAGCCTCTCTTGCATTCTTCAATAAGTGCATTTGGGAATTCTCCCCTATTCTGTGGCACAGCTGGACCTCGTGAACTAGTTTTACAACCTTATCCCATAGATGTTCAATGGGATTGAAGTCAGGACTACATGAAGGCCAATCCAACACCCGAAGTTGGCATTTTTTGCATGACATCTTTGGTATTCCGAGCTGTGTGAAATTTAGCAATTATCATGCATTAGAAGAAAATTGTGGTCCCCATAAGCAAAGGATAAATGTCATTAAAGTAAACATAATCATTCATGCGCTATGGGACAACAATAAGCTCTGCCGGAGACTCGGTAGTAATGCCTGTCCAAACCATAATCGAACCGCCTGCAAATCTGTCATTTTCAATAATTGGGGCTGAAGTAAGAAGTTCACCAGAACGTCTCCATACTGTGTATGACCATCACAACCCGTCAAATATAATCAGGACTTGTCTGTGAAGAGAACAGCCTTCCATTGGCGGAGCTGCCAGTTGAGATATTTCTGAGCAAATCTCAGCCCGACTTCCTTGTTTTGACGTGTCAAACGAGGGGCCTAAAAGGGGATTCTGGATCCCAATCCCGCATTTCTCGGTCTGTTTCTTACAGTCTGATCAGAAATCATCGCTCCAGTTGTTGTATGCACATCATTTTGTAGATCTCGGGCTGTAGATTTGTGTCTGCACAAAACTGATAGGACAAGATATCTATCCTGTACCTCTGTTGTCTTGTTCTTACGCCCTTGTCCGGGCCGCCCCTTGTATACATCGCCTTCAAACACAATGAATGACAAAAGGCCTAACATAAAGAATCCTGGAGACAAAGCGAATGGAATGACCATCTTCAATCCACACAACTGCTTATGTGCGTGATGTTTCATTCAGATGTCATATTGCTCTGTATCAACCTCGGGGAACGCAAAATAACAATTTCCTACCACAATTTGCTGTTGAAACCTGTTTTAAAAAAATTAGTCTAAGAGCATTCACTTTGGTTTCAAACGCTCTTGAAACTTCACCAATATATTCTAGAGAAAAACTAACAAATACCAGAATATCTTTATTTTAGTTTTAAATAATACTTCAAAAACATAACACCTGACTGAGAAAAATTACATTGTATCAATGTCATGGAGTACATTTTGGGGATTTGATTTACACATGTGCTTTTCTCATTTTTGAGCAGTGTTTAAGAAAATAATACTGAATACATCAACATCTAGGGTGAAGGTGTAGAAATGGGTGCTGGTGCAAATAATCCCATTTTTTGAGTAATAAGCTATTGCTATATTTTTTAAGATAAAAAGAAAATGTAAACAGTTAAAAAGTCCTCTTACGTTTAAAAATCCTTTACGTTTTAACATATGTATTTTATATGCCAATAGAGTTGACTCAAACTATACCGGAAATAGCATACTTATACATTTTGTGTAATTCGGTGTGCTAATTTGGAGTTTATGCTGGCATATTCTTTCTTCTTTTAATATTTGTTGGAACTTTGATTACTAGTAATGAGAGTTTTTATTTCTATATTAGAAAAATTGTCCTGCTTTTTTTAGTGCAGTTCCGATAGTATCTAAAGTTTCCTTTTCCAAACTTTATTTAATTTATTCTTATTTTGTAGTGTTCCGTTTGATCTGAATCTGCATAAAGTCGGATAAGAATTTACTTGGTGCAGATTTCCCTAGATGTTTGCTATGGCAATTTCTTAGGACCTCTCTTGCCCATTTGTACTATGTAACTATCCATCAACAGGATAAATCGTAACAAGTCCGGTAAAAGAGAAGGCCTTATAATTTTAACAGTGCTTGTTAAAATAAAACTATTCTATTCTATACCAGATGGAAGTAACAGTCTCCATCTGCTCTCTAGATCGCAGTACATTGAGCAAATCTAAGGATTCAGTGTCCATGGTCACTGAGATGACGGGACTCAGACCCAGAAACTTCCCGAGTCTTCCATCTTTCGTGATGGCTACAGTCTCTGGCAGATATTCTGAATTTCATTGTACAATTAAGTATAAATATCGTTCCTGCTGAGGAACTTTGACTTTTGGGCGAACTTGTATTGGTAAATGATGAACATTTGTGTCTCTGAACCGTCGTATACATTTTGTGGTTTATAGAGCCCTGCCTGAGATGTTTCGAATCTTGCAATTATTCTACTCTGCAATAGAGCATCCAACAGAAGATTAAACCAATCTGTTTGTGACGAGGTACTTTAGGCCTGATACTCTTTGGGTATTGAATTTGGAAGTTATGCCTTTTCGGCTGTTATGGCACCATTTGCCAATGTAAGGAAATTGTGAGGTGAGTCACAGATCTTGAAAAACATTTACACTGGCGGTGCTCCTTCTCTCCATTTGTTTCTCAGTTTAATGAAACTCTGCAACTTTTTGGTACATACTTAGCCAGGTGCATCTGAGCAATTCTTAACATTGTGCAGAAATGTTGTTGGAATCAATGTTTAGTATCTTAACAAACTCCTTTCCATTGGACATATTCTGACATATTCTGCAAAGAATAAATGTTCATTTTAGAGTCTATGGATTTTGAAATATTGCTATTAAGTTCTCTCTCTTTGACATACTCTACCTGGTTCTATTCAGTCTCACTAAATTAGTCTTCTAATTTACTTCTCTTTTATCCTAAAAGTATACCACAATGAATGCCTGTTTTCCATTGTTGTAATACATTTTGCGTAAGCGAATAAATGTGTAGGTAATTAATTAAAAGTTCCAAAGTATATAATTACGGATGTTTTATATGATAATAGCGACAACTTTATGATAATAAACCCGCAGAAATGATAAAATGAAAAAGAACCTCATCAACCACAAGCATCAAAGATTCATGAAAGGGTAAAAACTGAGGTCACACCCTGCCTTGTTTCATAGAGTGGGCCTAATTATACCAACAGCCATGAATATTTAGTGCGCGCATTCTTATGGAAATTAAAAATGAACACTGCTGCCAACCGTCTTAAGAAACCAGTGAAGACCCCTTTCGTTACCATCTTTGTTTAAGTTAGCCTAACCATCTAGGGATATCGGAGAGAGAACTTCTTTGCCTACTGCGATGTTGCAGCTGGAACAGGAAGTTTCTTCAGCACTTCCGCTATGTATTAAGAGACTGTTGGACAAATCTTTCTGTTATACTTTGAACAAGGGCCCACTTTGACAATATGATTACTTTCAAGTCACAACTTAGAGAGAAGATTAAGACTTCAAGTTACACAGCTGTCAAGATTGGACATTCACTGAAAGCCTTTAGGGTGTGCATAATCATCTGAGGTAACTATAAACATTCAAAATATCTACCGTCAAGTGTATAGCAATATATCTGTGACTGGGCAGGCGTGTTAGTATAATGATTATATAATTTACATTGAATATTTATAGCCTAACTTCATTATGATACATGCCGAACTTGCATTTTAAGTTTGGGTCTACCGAGAGCTTTGCCCAATGGATTAGCTCAACCTAAATAGGATGAATTGGAAGTGAATGTAAAATAATGAAAAGAACATTAAAGCGTTGGTTGAGGATCAAAAGACTGGAGGAAGAAAATATGTTAATGTAATATTTATGGCTGTTCAATAAAAGAGGATCATAATTTTTACAGGTATAATTAATCGCGCTAAAATTTATCTTGACAATATTTGTTACTTTATGTACACTTGTTACCAGTTTCATTGTTGTCCCTTCCGGTTCCTGTCTTTCATAGACGTGCAAATTGAGTCATGTTCACTTCAGCCAACTGTAATTCGCTACAAATAAAATGTTGCTTTGAAATTCTGCTTTCGTCTCAACAAATCTTCAGTTGAAGCCTATGAAGCGTTACATGAGACCTATGGACAGCTTGCACTTTCCTATAGCAGAACTCGGAGATGGTGTTAAAAAATTTAAAGAGGGGAGGCAATTAATTTCAAAGGATGGTGGACCGGCACTCCAGTTTGTGTTCTAACGGAAGAAAACATTAACCTCTGCTTCCATTGTGAGAGAGAAACGTTCAATAGCATTAAGAACACTTTCAAAAATTCATTTTGATCCCGAGAGCAAATAGCAAATATCTGTCTCTGTGTGTTACCAACTCACACACACACACACACACACACACACACACACACACACACACACACACACTGACCGCTTCTGCTGGAAAAATTGTCATCCCATTTTTCGATATGGTTTACGAGCATGTCTTACCTGCGCGCACAACTATAGTTGGACAACACCGCGGAAATGCACGGTCGAACATCGCAAATGTTGTTGCTGAATATCTCTCAAAAATCAATGCCAAGTGTTCCTCATCCTCTCTTTAGTCCAGATTTAGCCTCGTGTGACTTTTTACTTTTCCACAAACTGAAGAAACACTTCAATCAGAAGCAGTAGTGAATGATGCGGAAGTAATTCTGAAAACCTTTTCGAAAAGGGTTTCCAGGTTTTCTGGAAAACGCTGGGACAGGTGCATTATATCCAACGGGGATTTCTTTGAGAAAAAGCATGAAAATTATGAGAATGAATAAAGACATGTTAAAAAGAAATATTCTTCATTACCCAGTCCTCGTATAAGACAGGATAAAATAAAAATATGTACGATTATGGAGATTTTAAAAATGATATGGGAGAACTGGAAAGATGGAACATTAAAAGGGAACACATTTTTGGAAAGAAATTGGGCTAAGGAGTGAAAATATTTAAGTTCAAGAAATATTTGGTGTCTTTAATAATAAAAAATATTTTGTGTTAAGTCGAAGGGAGACAATATAAAATGAGAAGCAATATTTTTTAACAACGAATGATCATTAAAATTGCAACGCATTGTGCGTGTCATAATAGCCATGCGGAAATTATTTCTTATCTTCTCGTTTGGTTATTTGATGTGTTCGTTGGAATCCTTCACGTTTGTGTGTTCGTTCCACCTTAATCCACTAATCTCATACTCGTTTCGCTGTGGATGCATTTAGTCCAACATGAGCACCAATTTTTCAAAATGACATCCCGGACTCTCGGTATGACATACTTCTTCCTTAATCAAATTGTTGGGGGGACATAACCTGCTTTTACAGGTGACCATAAACTTCGGAGAAAATCTCATCAAGTTCGAATGTGTAATTTTTAAAGTTAAAAAATGAAAAAAAAAAAAAAAAAAAAAACAAGCTTATGATTTTTGAGCTTGGATAACGTTGTATTACTAGCTCTTTTCTGCGAATGGCAAATTTTGTTAAGGTCTGAAGCCCTATGTTATTTATTGAGAATATAAAAATATTTAAAACTTCTTGTAGAAAAGTTTTCTATAAGAAGCTGTACAATGAAAAATTTAGCAACATTATTTCCACTACCAGTCTGGGAGACTTATTTCCGACATCTTTCTACTAATGTAATAGATATCCAAAGCATGCCTAGGTGTACATCCACAAATCCAATTTTACCTATATTCCTGTCTCTTCGTGTTTTTGGTTTTTCCAGTTCTTCATCCTCCTCCAAGACAAATCTTCTACTTCCTCGCTACATAAGCAATTGAAATGTTAGTGAGGAAGCAAGCCAGTCGGGCGTGGCCCGCGGCCCACTATTTGAACCGACCGGAGATTGGCCCCTGTACGTTATCACAGGGCGTGCAAGGTCGATCTCTGTCGCGTGGTGGAGGTGCACGCCATTGTTATTGCGGCATCCCGCCAAGGAGCAAGGTCAATGGCCATTCTCCTCAAGGTCACGACTGCAAATTCTCGGCACGTCCGCTGCTGAACGGGTTCCCTGGTCGCGTTTCTGTACCTCGAATTCGCTATTCGCACGTGTGACAGAACACAGACAATATGGCAGCCAAAAGTGTTCTGCCACCAAGCCAAAAGATCCCCAACATTGAGATGTTTAAGATAGTTCGATGGACATAGGAAATATCTTAAATCCTATGTTTTGCCTGCAGATCGTAGGTGCAGGAAAATTGTGACCGGGCTTCAATCTAAGTCCAGTTGCTGTTTGCAACTCAGCAAATGTAATTAATTGATATTTGAACAGAAAGTCCGGTGAAAAAGAAATAAAAAAGAGAAAAAAAGGGGGGAAGGTTACCTTAAGTCCCAGCATTCTTCTTAAAGATCACGTGACGCTTTCTAGGCTCGCTTTGGTAGGAGTCCTATGCTTTTTCTCTGGTGACCCCGCGAGAATCTGTCCTCAAGACCATTGTCCATTGAGGAGGCAATATGTTTGAAGCTGGGAGGGGGAAAAAAAAAAAGAAAAAGAAAAAGAAAAAGAAAGAAAAAGAAAGCAAAAAAGAAAGAAAAAGAAAAGAAAGAAAAGAAAAAAGTAAAAAGAAAAAAAGGAAATTAATTTTGTTAAAAATTAGTTATAAATTTGGAACAAAAGCTAGGCATATCATAAATAAAAGTTCTTAATTCATTATTTAAAAGATCAGTCGTTATTACTGAGCGATATCAAAAGAAAATGTTCCATAATTGTAGAACTCGATAATAGTTCAGCTCTAATCATTTCTAAAAATTTCACAGGAAAACCTACCTCATACAAATGTTGATTGACTGTTAGCTAAGGAAAACTACATAATTGTTAGTTACATTATATTTTATTACTAGAAACATTTAAGTGAAATTTCGAAGTTTTGAATGGTTAAAACTGGAGATTTCAGATTTTGTACACAAATTGTTAAGACTTTAGTATTACCTCTACAACTTTCAGATTAATCGATAATTTTTTTATTTTTTAAAACATTTGCTCCTCTTTTTTCAGTTCAAAGTTATTGATAAAAATCTCCGGAAAAAAAACCCAATGAAAACAGTTTTGCAAAAGTTTGTAAATGTGGTCTAAATATTATCTTATACCAAAATTAACACGGATACTAAGTTACAACTATTAGTGAAATTTACAAAATAAGACATTACCTAATGCAAAAGCATAGTATTGTGTATTAGCACAACTAATAGCATCGGCCGACGTGACCGACATAAATGTACTCAATTGACTTATATTTCATTTCCAAATGTCCTTTAATCCTAGCACATTTTCTGTTTCTCTCCGCATTCTGTGATTTTTAATAGTGTGATGATATATATATATATATATATAATATACTATTGCACGAAATAATTCTTGTGAATCTGAGAATTTAAACCAACATGTTAGTCAGACGTGTCCAGAAAACTACTGTTAGTCTTATGTTTGGTTCGATAACTTTAACATGAATGAATGAGGGTATTTATTAGAATTAGAAAATGTATGATAATATCCTTACAATCTTCGCACGGATCCACCTTATGTGCCACCGCCACAGGTAGTTAAGATCGTTAAGATGCGGACTCGTGAGCAGGAGGTCTGGGATTCGAATCCCACCAGGTCCGTCATCCCTAACTGAGGTATTTTCCAGGTTTTCCTCAATCCTCATAAATGGCCTATGCCGGGAAGTTACCCTAAACTTAAGCTTGGAACGTTTCCTTCCTTAAAAATAATCTTTTCCAATATATCTTTTCGTTTCATGTATTATCAGTGTCCACCGCCTGTGGTACCCCAGTAGTAAAAACAGGTGTTAAACACCATTGAAAAAAAATATGTGCTTATAATGCTCAAAAGGTACATTTCTTTGAGTACCATGCAGGCATGCAGCTTGGTACACGGCCTATCGATAGCTTTCCTTACTCTTCGGCCGCTCAGACTCTCCTTTGCACAACTCTTGTCCAAAGGATACAACGCAACAGGAAGATTTTTAGAGGCTCTCTAGGGTTCAAAAATGTTTACATCAAAGGTTGTAAGATACACGGCTTTTTCTTAAATTTGCTAATAAATGTGCTTGGAACCTCAGCATACAAGTTGATTAAACTATATTTACAATATTTAATTTTATACATTTAAACGAAAGAAAAACACATTTTATAAATTAAAAAATACAACAGACAACTACAAAAATATATAAAAAGCCTTTTTTCCCCTAAAATTAAGTGTAACGCTTTTACCATGGGAAAACTTTACTTCCATCTGCTCGACATCTGACCAATCATTGTGATGAAGAATTTCACCTTGCTCGGGACCATACCTTGCGGCAGCCGGGTAACAAGGCGGCAAGTAGCTTTAGCTAATTGCTTCGATAAAAATTGCAAACGAAGAGAAAACGAACAAAACTGCTTTAATAAAGTAATAGGGGAGTATAAGAAAATCAAATAGAATAAAATGGAAATAAATAATAAAACATAAAATAGAAAAAAAAGGTAACAGAAGGAAGTAGTTTGATAGATGCAGAGAAAAACAAATAAGGCAAAATAAAGGAAAAAGTAGAGGAAAAAAACAGCAAAAAAGTTAAAGTAGAAATGAAAGAGCAAAAATCCGAACGGTTTTGAAACGAGTTAAATGACGAACGAAAGAGAGAAAGGAAACAAGAATGAGGTAGGAACATCAGGAAAAAGGAACATTCCATAACGGGAGAAGCAAAACAAAATGAAGATAAAGAATTATAATAAAGAAAGAAATGCAAATAAAAATGACTAAACAGAGGAAATGAAGGAAGAGAGAGTTGCAGTGATGTAAAGAACGAAGGATGAAAACGAAGAAAGGAAATGAGAAGAGGGGGGAAAGGACTAACAAACTTGAAATAACTGAAAACTAGGCTCCAACAAAGCTAAAAGTGAACTACAAGGAAATTAAAAATAGTCAAGACGCTAATGTAGTGGTATCCTTTAAATCCGCTGAAACGTATCCCACAACTGCTGATCGGATTTAGTTCTGGGGACTGATAGGGCCAATCCTAGCATTGTGACATGTCTTTCGAACCATCTTTACACATACTCACATCATGCACTTAAAGAAATCAGGACCAAATGCTTCAGCAAATAGAACAGACTGGAAAACATTTTGAATGTATCTTTTGTATTTATTTCTCCAGTGATCAAAACGACATCGCTTTTTTCTATTTACAATTATGTCTCCCCAGATCATGATGCCATTTTCTTTGAATTTATGAACTTCTTGTATATGTCCCAGTCGCTCTCTGCTTTACCTGGTTGTCTTCATATGCGTCTTTTCCTGGAATCTGGCTGCAGACCGAAGCATGATCTACAAAAATACAATGACTTCATTTTTCTCTTGGCAATTGACATGCTGCTTATACTATACAACACCACGTGCCCAGTTTTCACGGTACGCACACGTTAAATAACGACGAGAATAAATTACTCTTTCAGGCAGCATATTTCTAGTGTTTTGGATTAAAACAGTTAAATCACCGACATTCTGCAGGATACTTCTTAACACGATTCCTTTCTCAGGGCCTTAAGGCAACGGTTGTAATCCTTAGTGTACTTGAATGTTGTTCTTCTGAACGGCCATATTTTTATATCGCTTCCACATTCTAGATACAACGCCTCTTACGGTATTCAAAACTTTAGCAGCGTCAATTATTATAATAATTCCGATCATTATAAACATTTCTCTTCGACTTAAATAATATTGATTTTTCATTTAATTTATTAAAAATGTTCTTCTTAACGTTTCTCCCAATATTTTAACAAGAAAAGTTTATAATTTCCTATATTAAAATATAGTTACTCATTCTCAATGCAACAATTTAAATGACATTTATTCGGAATGCGCCCCGAAATTTGTCGTTCATACACTCGGAATAAAGCACGGACATTAAAATAAACAGGTTGATCGCATCTCAGCTTATCATCTGCAGCATCTCTTTTCGCAATAAAAGTTAAAGGATTTGAAAATGAAACTGAAATGGGAGAAAGATAATGTTGATTCTAAACTTAGGCATTTATGCTGAAATAAGCATTAACATATAAAAAATTAGGTATACACGCAAAAAAAAAAAAATCACATTCAGAGTGCACCAAAATTTAGTTATGTGCTATTTATTTAACTCTGAGTTAATCATAAATGTTCGTTTTCTGTAATGTGAAGGAGTTACAGTGAGTGGCGTAAGGGGTGTTTTAAAATGTTTGAGCATGCCCCACCCTGGTGGGCCAAAGTTTGAAGAAGTTATGGGTGGCGGGAGGAATGATGATGGAAGTTTATATGCGATACAGTTCACCACTCAATAATTCTTCTTGTCGATCTACAGGGATTTTGCTGTTTTTTGGGACATCATAGTGCCGAGTTGAGTGACGGGAATTAAAGGTGATGTGTTGACGGGAAAGAACACCTTGTTATCTGCCAATTGACGTCGTTTATTCAACAAAGGGCCTTACAGGACGTTTCTCTTCGGACTGCAGTAACGAGGACATGCGGAGCTATAATACTTGACTAACAATAGTTTTCTGACTGCTGAGAAGACGCGCCGAGCAGAAGTGAAGCTCGTACATTGATGTTCCAGTGCGAGTTCCCGAGACCAAATTCTGACTTCCGAATGATGAATACTGACTCTCCCAAAAAGGGCGATTTCATGTCCTTAATACTCAATAAGACTCTCTTGATCACGTGATACAGGAACGCTCTATTTTACCGCCACTATGGATTTAGACATGCTTATAGGCTATCGGTGACTTTATGCAACTCTTATACTATTGGCTATTCAGATAATCTGAACATAATAACTTGGCGATTCGTCCACCGTTCAATTTCAATTTCTGTCGTTCGTTAGAGTTCAACGTGCATTAACGGTAGCATAGGTAGTAACAGCGTTCGTCTGCCAACATACCTGCCCGGGGGCAAGTAACCCTTCTTTCCAATGAACAAAAGAAAGGATTTACTCCATTGTCTGCAAAAACGGTCCTTCTGCTGTCAAAGCAAGAATCCCTGCTTTTCTTGACATTTTTACACACAGATCCATTCACTTACAGCTAGCTGAAACAAAATGTTACATATATTCAATTAATTCCTCACAATTGATGAGGTACCAAGGACGGTATCAAATGCTGCATTGGTCTCAGAAGAGAAATGTCATTTAGAAAGCATGACTGGCATAGTGGAAGACAAGCGAAGGGTAGCTAAATGGAGCCCCCTAGTGAGCAATGTTTACGGAAAAATTAATATCACCATTGAATTTAGGGATATGAAAATATACATAAATAAATTTTGATGCAATTTGTTTGTTTCGAACGCGGGCGAAGGGAGACGAGTCCCTCTAGTGAGCAATTCGGCATTTTACAGAAAAACTACTACCACAATTGAATTAGCTAAGTAAATAGCCCATAGCTGAGAAGAGAGATGTTTTAATAATATCAGTAATGAAATAAGTTTTAAGTCGCGTATACTAAAATTTAAATAAAAAGGATACAACAGAAACATGGGCTAATAAATATTTTCAATATTTTTTAAATAAAAATATTTTATGGAATTAGCCATAGCGCGATTATTACAAGCCTGGACCAGGGATATTCGAATGTACTATTGTGGCTGTTGCAAGACGGCGCCCCGCCACATTATGCCAATGCAGTACGTGATACCTGCATTTTCATTTGAATTGGTCGCAGAAATATTATAGGATAGGCTCCATGCTTGCCTTACTTAAATCCTTTTTACTAGCTCTCAAGTAAATATGGCGCTCTGTGCAGTTTTTCGACATAATGAGCATGGATACCAAAGGATGAAGGTCAGGTATCGTGACACAAGTCCTAACATTGTGATACGTGTTTTAAACATGTGATATTTTATTCCAGACTTGCTCTAGCTTGATAGTAAATATATAGGATACATACGTAAAATTACGTTTCCTTTGGTGCAGGACTTTTCGTACACGCTGTAAATAATTATTGAGTATTTACACTTTAAATGGATATTCGGAATGCACTTTTGTTCGGAGGAGTGAATGAACTGCCGTTTCACGACTGAGTGAGTAAACGGTCTAGCCTTACCGGAAACCCATAGTCCACACCCAACATTATCCACACTTTCTGTTGGTATTTTTTATCTAATTGTTACCCTTCCCTAGCCTACTGCCGGAGCTTAATAAAATTTTGGAACGAAATATTGCTAGCAAGCGAAAATGCGGAACACCTGCACGTTCCAAATGAGAGTTTCAGAATAATTAACCTGGTCGTTTAGACTAGCGATTTCAAAACTCGTGAACTGTCCAGTACTATATATATTGTATACAAAATATATATGTGCTGCTTTTGTACATGAAACGCGGGTGATATTGTCTTAGATATATTTTTTTTTAGTCTATATCACTACAATCATGTAGTACCTCTTTTGGAGGAGGAGGAAGAGGAAGAGGAAGAGGAAAAGTAGTGATAGCGGTACTTATTTCAGTGGCACAATTAAAATAACATTTGAACAGGAACACCTAATTTTATAATTCACTATGTCTGTTTGATTTAATGTAAAATAATGCATAAGACATTTGATAAAATATAAGAGAGACATGCATAGTTAACGATAAAATAACAGAACATTTTCTAAGTTACGGAGGTTTGATACAGGGTCCACCCAGCCTCGTGAGAATAAATAGGGAGCTGTTCTTTGATCTATAAAGCGCATGGTAGGGGTGCAGGCACGATAATTGCATGCTCCTCTGTAATACTGCCTTCTATCAACAAAGTTGCAAGACGGAATTAGAGGAAGCAGATGTCGCTTCGGCATGACATGGTCCGATCTCGTGTTCTAGCGTCATAGAAGAAGAAGAAGAAGAAGAAGAAGAAGAAGAAGAAGAAGAAAATAGGATTGGGTTAGCTTAGACGGTAACCTTGAGTCTCGCATTCGGGAGGTTCCGGGTTTAATTTCCGTTGGGAGGTATCTTGACCGTGGGATTTTTTCGTGTTTATCCCTGGTCTCTTAGGCGAATGCTGGGTTTTATGCTCTCGCTTTTCTTGTCATTTCATCCCTTGGACTGTGCTACAGCATTGAAAGTGACAAGCGAGAATTGTGGTTAGCGGGTTTCTCCCCTGGCGTCTGGATTGGATTCCGAGGCACTAGAACTCGGGGATGGGGAGGCCCTCCACCGGCGTCGAGGTGTTCTATTTGGAAACATGTTAGGGGCATACGCGTCTGCGCGTCACCACCCATAGATACTGGCTCTCATTTCATTCCTTCTTCCTGGAGATGCCCTACATTGGGGGCATAGGCACAAAGGGCAAGCCACGAGTATGGCTCAAGTACGAAAGTATTCTCCTACGCACCATGTCATCCATACACAATAAAATAAAAATAAAGAAAATGAAAAAAAACTTAAAGTGTGTTACGCATAATGGATACATTCAGTTTGTTTCCCCCCCCCTCGCTTATCGTCTTTATCTATGTTCTCTCACTTTCATCATAATTTTACCCAAGGGGACTTCCTTGCTGCCAGCAAAGTTCAGCATGACTATTTCCCTCTGTTCGATCCTGTAAACTACTTTTCAGGAGAAAGGAAATAGGAAAATATAAATTGTGCCAATGATGGTCTGGTATTATGATATAAAATGCGCTATAGATACTGCGACGTATGACATAATTTCAGTTTTCTTCCTTAGACATGTTTAGTTTTTGCAAAGAATATGACATGGCTTACCCTCATTCATCTTTACTACTGAGCTTTGTGATTAACTAGGGAGAGCTATTTTTCCCCCCGTTTCCATGTTCACTTGCTAATTTTCCGACCTTTGTTGTTTATATGCTGCGTCGTTCTTTTTAAAATACAATTATCTTTACTGAATTTTTTATATATTAATAGACTTTTCGAGCTACCAATGAACTGTGCCCTCCCTAAAGTTGGTCGTAGTTCGTACCACTCAGTTAAAAATAGATACTCTTAATTGTAATATAGTTCTTACTGAAATCGTCTACATTTATTTCCTGTTCTAAATCTCAGGCGTGAACATTCAAACATTTGAAATATGTGCACTATTTATATCTTCATAATTAAATTAGGTTTCATAGTGAAAACTGGCCATCAAATAACTAACCGGGCATAATCAAAAACTCATAATAACAGAAGAAAGTTTTTGAAGTAGCTAAAGATCTGTTGAACATGATTTAAGAACAGATTTTTTTTAATATTGTGACGTATTCTATTTATATTACAAAATTAAAAGTATTTTATTATTGTAAAACATCGTGTTTTTAACAAATATTTCCTTTAGTAAAGGAAACATTTTTGGTAATATTTGTAACAACGAAATATCTGTTATTTTCACGGTTGAATGTTGATCACTCCTTTCGGCCAAAATTGAAAATTAAGCAAGGGGTACAGTGGGACGCCCCACTCGCGTGCCATAAGTTGCTCACGTGTGGTGGGCCAAGAGCTTGAGCAAAGGCCTTACACGTGCGGTTCGTTCAATGAACCTTCTGGCCGTGCAAACAATATCTGTGTGTTACCACCGTTACTGCATCCATCTTCCTCATCGTTTTCATTAGCCATGCCACGTCCCATCCATGATAATGATTTCCGAATCTAAAGGATCTTGTCACACGTCTTGCTGAGTGGAGATGGCTGCTGTTTGCTCGTCTCGGAGCGGTTGCCGCTTCTCTCTCTATCAGCTTTTGTGAAATATGTGTTGAAAATGCATAGTGAAGAATAGGCTTCCTTTTTACTGCCTGCAAATTACGATTTAGTTGACAAACATTTGAGCCAGAATAGCTGTATATTAACAAAGAGAAATTCTTTTCATGATTATCTAGAAATAGTTACAAATATTAACCACGCATGGCATTTTCCTAAACGACGGATATGCTGCTACTTGCTATTTATGGGAATATTTCAATACCCAAAAAAAGAAAAATTTTCAATAATTCATTGTAATTTTTTGGTACAATACCCCAATATTTAATATCTCAAAGGCCATGTATTAGATTTACAACATACATAGATAGATATATTCTAATATGCTTTGATTCTTGAGAAATATGTGCTGAAAATGTTGTTCAGATAGAGCCGAAGTGATGTTACATATTTATAAAAGTTACTTCAAGAATTCTTTACTAATCACAGCATTATTTTCGTCCAGTTCCCACGTTGGCAAATACTGCTTGTTTTAAAGCACCCCACATAAATGCTAGGAGATTTAAGTCAGATGTTTGTGGCCAGAAAATCTACAAATAGTTATCCAGTTTCCAAAATTTCCCACAATCCAAATTCTCTCGAGTTTTTTCACCAAACTTGCAATTGGTAGCTTCTATGATGATCTTACATCCAATTTCCTCTCAAACACTGTCTGATATTGCTTAAATGACCATATACCAGTGACTGCGGTCTGTGTACCCCATACTGGATTTGATAATTAAACACGTCTAATATTATCGCTTTCAACAATGTGCATATTACTATGAGTATTTTTCTTTCCCTTTTTTAATTTTTAAGCATTTTGGCCCCATATCTCATAATTGTACGCTTATCAAGAACAGAAATGTGTGCGTTTTTTTTTTATCTCTGGTACCGAAAGAGTAATCTTGTATATAATTACTTTTCAGTTTAACGAAAGGGCAAAGCGTTTTTTTTTTTTGGTAGTTCTGTAAAAAAAAAATGTCCGATTCCGTAGATGGGTAGGAATAATAGCTGAATATTCATTGTGCAACATGAATCTTATTTGAGCATAGCATATTTTGCAATTATTGAAGTTCCCATGCAATAAACATTACGGCGTAACCTTGTTTGCTGAAAATTCTGTCGACCGTGAGAGAAAATGCCGTGTTAGTGGTCTATGCTTGTATGACTCACAACGTAGATAGCTAAATTGGGAATTTATACTTTAGTGCCACAGCAATTTTACTATTATCCCTGACTGCTGCAGCTGAATATGTATTAAAAGGTATGTGTAGTTATTTCTGTATTTGAAGTTCAAATTATATAATTAAAACTATATATAAGCTGATAGACTTATATTTTAAATGCTGCATTCGATTCATTAAGCTAGTAAATTAATTTCAAGAAAGTATGAATTCGGGCGGTTGATGAATTTACGCTAGTAGTACTGGAAGAATTTCCTAAACTCAATTGTCAAGTATAATATTAGTGATATTAATATGCATGTTGTTACAAAAGTTACCATCCATTTCATGTTACGTGCTTTATGACGAGAAACATTTTTCTTAATGGTGCTTAACGCCCGTTTTCACTACTGAGACGCCACAGCGGTACGAGGAATAATAATTTGATATATGACAATATATATTCTATAGAAAGGCCAAAACTAATGCAAATATTGAAACAAATCTCTAGAGGCATTCTACTAAACTCACACTATTTTAATATTTTTATAATAATTTTACGTATACCTATGCCTATTTGAATAGTTTGCTTACTACAATGTGTTTCTCGCACTCAGACTTACTTCCGAGTACATTCTTGACTACATACTGTGTAATTTCTTCATATAGTCATCTATTTGTTATTCTTCAGTACCTTGGACTTATATGGAGCCCTGTAAACGCCAAAGCGGCGTTTTTCGTTTTGGCTACTTGGGGTACACCCACGGCGCATGTACTTCAACCCCACCTCTCATTCTTGGAATGCTATCTTTTGTTCCTTACTAGTTTACACATTTATTTGCTAAGATAATTGGATAGTTGACTGTAGAACAAGATAATTCTAAATAACTATAAGCTCAACATAAGCATGAAATACATTCAAAATTTTCCAATATACAGTTTCAAGTCAAATATCGGCACCCTTTAACTTTGTTTTTCATTTACCAATTTCTTTACCTGCCCCTAGTACGCGTGCTTTGCAAGTTTGTTTCTTCTTTATTGGTTAAAACGTATATCTGAATGTATTAATTGTTAAGAGATAATGGTGTCAGCTTCTCATTCTTATCCTCCTGTGCAACCACAGTTTGCTAGTAAACATTGGAGAGTTAGCTACTTCTTGGGACATTTATTTAACCTGGTGAGGTGCCTTCGTTACTTGGTTCATATTCAGGCATATTTCTACTTGAACGACGTTTCCTTGCTGACGTTACCTTCTAAAATTTTTAGAATTGAGTTAATTTTGCATTAATAGATTCAGTGATTCAAGTACTAGGTATTTCAGTTTTGTAATATTTGACTAATTGTATTTATATAATTTAGTTAATTCCAGGAAATTTGAAAATGTATTTTGTCATATGATATTATATTTTCAGTATGTTATAGTTTATTAGATAAGTTCGTGCTACTTTTTAGCTTGAATTACTTTAATTTACTGAACAATATTTCTTTGTTGTTGAAACAACACATTTTCAATTTAACGGGTACTATTTTAGTTGCTTTTTATTAAGTATTCTTGTATGATTTTTATTTTTGAATTGCTAATTTGTTATAATACATTTTAAATCTGTAGTTGTAGATTATTTTCCATGTATTTGGGCAAAATAAGCTTTCCTCGGTTCGATTCTGGAGGATTTCATATTCCAACACGTCTTCAAATTTGACACTGTAGTGTACTCTGCAATTCACAATGTTGGGTGCGAATTTGAATCTACTGACTCAGTGTAATATAAAATACATGAGCGAAAACGTACAGTTTTGAGTATAAAATACATAAAATTGACGCACATCTTGAATGCTCACCAAAGAAATCGCTTCCGAAATTAGCAAATGGGAGGGTTTTTGAATGTAAAGGAAAACTATGCCGATGAAATAAAAAACATTGAGTTGACAATAGAATGAATGCAATGCCGACTAGATGAGGGACGACAATTTAAATATTAAGTTGTGACATGTTTCAGAAAGCGGGGCTGAAGTACGGGCGCAGCCAGCTGTGACCGCGACATAGAACCTCGGTAAGCGGACAAGTTTTATAACCGAAGCCTGGTATTTCCGTTATTTACAAATGTACACATTTCAATACCAGCTTTGGATTTTAGTTTATAAATATTTGTGAACTTGGAAAACAAATGGAACTAAAATAAATGAGTTCGAACTTGATTAATTATTGTAACTTTAAATGCTGTTACCAAATGATTTATTACACTTTGTCTGCCGGAGGCTATTTTTGCGGGACCCCTAGTTTTTAAGATAGATCTTAAATTAGTGCAAAAGATAAGAGACTGTAGACTTATTTCCATATTACCCTTTTTTTCTATACATGCTTAAAGATAGGTTGCTTTTTTCCCATTTAGTAAAAACATTGATCTTTTAAAAAGGAAACGTTGAAAATAAATACATTAGAATTGACTAAGAGAGATAACTACTTTTGAAATATTCGGTCTGTAGGAGCCCAAACGGTTATCGGCATGAGAAAGAATACTATGTTAGCACAGGCACCATCTCGTAGAGATCCATAAGCACAATGTCACTCATCTCCACATAGGAAGCGGGGCTATCCTTATCATTTTGGATCTAAAGGCGGCTAATCATAATATGAGATGGACTTGAACAGCAGAAAACGTAAGCATAGTTGTCTGTGAAATGAAATTAAAGAAATATGAGAACTTCCCCCTCCCCAAAATAAAAAATCGACTTGCAAACACATTATAGGAACAAATCTGTGATAAACTATAAAAGTGATATATTTATATTACATATACGTTTGTCATTTAACAGCAAAAAGTATATATTTTAATAATGATGATGGAATATTCTGCTTCTTTAAAATGTCGCTCACTCAAAAAAATTTAGAATGAAATCATAATTATTAAAAATGAATAGTAAGAGGATGAAAAACAATAAGTTTCTAAGTGTGTAGAAATTCCTTATATAATTTTATTACGGATAACTTATCTTATTAGAGTGCAACAAATAATTATAATAATAACAACTTAGTTTTAGTAACAAAATCTTTTCCCATTACAATAGGAACGTTAATAGTATAATTTAGCACATGTTACTTTTGAATATGCGTTGTAAACAGTCTATCTCTTATCTAAATCAGTGGTGTATAAAAATATATATTACAAAAGCAGTTCTAATAATAAAAACATAAAGTTATTTTTATTTTCTGGGATACTGTCTATTTTTGCATAAATTAAATTTCACCCTTAGCAGATTCTAATATGTACTTTTTTTTCAAAATTTTCCTAACCTTTGTAACTTTCACCTTTATAGTATAGTACTCATAAAATAAGATTAATTTTATAACATGAATAACCTGGGGTTACTTTTTCAATGTTGGATGAATACAAGCGATAAACATAAGGTTATCTTTCCTCGCTTTGAAAGTTCTTGCTAAAATGCACTTTTCTTAGCCACTATAGATACTAACAACATTTTGGCATGTTTAAGAACTTGTTTTTATGATTTTTTGGATAAACACAATATAGTTATTATATAAAGTTTATACAAAAACAAATACATGAACTGAATATTAAAAATATATTTGTTTCTGCATATTATTCTTTTCATTATTTCAGAGAGATTAAGAGAAAAAAATGAACAATAAAATAAACAAATTAGGGCACTAACATTACAATTACCACAGGCAAAAGTGAACCGTATTTATTTAAGAATTTAAATACTAAGCAGAAATTTTATTTAAATAAATACACTTTTTCTTAAGAATTCTTGTCGTTATAAATGTTGTGCACAGCTTAATTTTATTTTATTTCGATACAAATTGTGAAGTAGCTGCAGTCTTGAGACAAAAACATTATAGAAAGTTTGGTCAAGCAATCTAAATTTTGCCACTTCACTGATTTGCTGATTTCATTTGTAGATTTTAAATTGTGAATGATCACGTTAATGACTACTGGACTATTTCACGGTACTGCACAACTGCCTCCGTTCCGCCGCCCTCTTCTTTTTTAGCTCATGAATATTTCATGGAGTGGATCGTGTGCAAGCTCTGAAGGTCGTAATTGAATACTCGTGATTCGTTTCCTGGTTACTCTCTACTCAGCCTAATGGAACCATTTTTCAGTTTGTTTACTTGTGTTTTTGTTTAATGTCCTTTAATGGACTGTCTGAAGCGGGTAAAGTCCTTTTTTATTAAAAAAAATCCATATTTAATATTTCAGTGTTCGTAGTGTTAATTTTTTCTCTAGGAATATGTATGACGAAAATAGATATTAAATTCAAAGTAATGAAGTTTAGAGAGTTAAATAATAGATTATTTGTGAAGCGGCTATATGGAGTAAACTTGATTTACTAGTCTTATCTTTTAGGTTTTTACCAAACTAGGAAATAAAAACCATTTTTGGGAATAAACTGTTGTATTGCTTTTCAAAATATTCTCCTTTAAGATGTATACATTTTTGCATACGTTGAAACCAATTCTGGAAACATTTTTTTCCGATCTGAAGTTATCTCAAAAATATGATTTTTAAAGGTTCCAGAAGCTTCTTGAGGTAATGAAAATCGCTGTCCACGCATTTTTTGTTTGAAGTCGTTAGGCGATTATTCATGGGAATTCGAGCAATGAGACATTAATTCAATGTTTTTCTCCTTCAAATATTCAATTATTTGACGTGCTGTGGGAGAGCTGGCTTTATCATGATGGATGCTAAGACGTTTTCGGTTGTTTTCCTGATTTCGTCGATAATTTCTGACAAACAAATTGTTGTACACCATTCAGCATCAACTTTCCTTCGATCCTCTGGAATTATTTCGACATGTCCAGTATAACCGAAGAAACAAACGATCATTTTCTTGGAAGTGCTTTGTGAATGAAAAACTTTTGTTATTTTAGGATTTTGTGCATAAATACAAATCTTCATCTTTAAACAGGCAAACAGCGGATTGTTCCTTAGTTTCCGGTTCATACGAATATATTCAAGTTTCGTCACTTGCCAAGATGTTGTATGCGGATTTTAGAGTTTCTCGGTGGAATTTTTTTGAGAATTTCATCACACCAATTAACACGAGTGTTGTTGTTGTTGTTGATGTTATTTTTTTTTCCTTCTGCCAAGTTATGCGGAATCCATTAGGAACATATATTTTACACAGCTAAAAGTTCATGTAAAATCGAATGTATGGTAATCTTCGACATGCTTAAGAATGCTTCTAACTGACTGTAAGTCATTTGTCGAACTGCTTTAATAATATTACGCACATCAGCGATGTAGTTTGATCGATATTCACGAAATTCATCAATGACGGGCGCACGAACACGACGAAATTCTGTAAACGAACTGTAAAGTCTTTTCTGATTGTGCTTCATTAACAAAAGTTAAACGAAATGATTCTATGCATTTCTGTTGAGTTAGTTTTTACTAAAATCGTAAAAAATCGTCCAACGAACACCTTCACGTGAAATGTCTATTTTGTTGGCAAAATTGTTTTTTATTAAACGCTCACTGTAAAACTATTAGCCCAATTTCTAAGCTCCAAATGTCTTCACAATAAAATTGTCAATAGTTGCGAAAATAATAATGGCAAACCATAAAAGTGCCACTTAGTGATCGCTTGTAAAAACTTAAAAGACAACCCCCGTAATTCTGATAAAATATCAGTTCCTCAGAAATGTTTACTTCACTGTTTTTCTCAAGTGTTACCTAAGGCAAGATTTTTTTCTTAAATATGCAACAAAAATATGTGTATTCAACATTTACAACTTTACTTTAAATACTTTAAAGCATAAATTAAACCTACTATAAATACCATGGTTTTAATTTATTAGTTAAATTTAGGAGACCAAGTCAGTGATAAACTTTTACACTCCGTTTCATTCAAAATTATTTTATAATGGATTTTTACGCAATTGTAAAGGAAGAATGTTTTGAAGTACACATATTTATCTTATCATGATAAATACAATAAAAGCGTTCATTTGTGTCATATTTCTTTATAGGCAAATACAACTCTTCAAAAATGTACATGGGAATTTTCTATAAAATGAATGAAAGAAATTGGAATAGAGTAATAGATACAACACGCAAAAGCAACATCTGAATTGTCTTCATAACCACATTCCATAAATTAAAAATTTAATGTCACTTGCATTATACTTATTCAAAATTCATGTAAATAGCGGATTGCCAGAATATCCTGTACAAAATTGGAGAGGCTTCCTTACATGAGAATGTTTGTAGGTCTAGTCACATCGACTGAGTTGAGGCTTCATACCAGTGCTACAATATTTTTAAACTTCTACCTGTGTACGACATTGGTTGGAACCAGTGATGAAATATTCGAGTCACGGCCTGGATTCGAACCATGATCTTCAGCTTTCCATAGTCATGCTCTAGCCAACTGAGCTAACGTTTCTCAAACCACGAATCAGATAAGAGAAGTTCGTGGTTCCGTGCTTGGAGAAGAACACAGTAGCTTAGTTGGTTAGAGTAAAATTACGAAAATCTGAAGATCCGCGGTACGAATCCTAACAGTGGCCGAAATTTTTCAAGTCTGATACTTTCTTTCCGGTTATCTGTTTTTTTTTCCTCCATAATTGGCATTTATCCGTAATGAGAATTGTGAAAGTGTCCTATCTAACTCAATTTTTTAATAGGTGAATAGCTTGCTTTTTACGATGAAAGTAAATGCTTTTAACTTCTCGAAATGTGTGTAAAATTAATTGGGTACATTTTATTATAGCACCTTCAGGCTTAAGAAAGTTCCTTCTGTATCTTACGACACCGGCTTTTATTATAATTTTTTTTTATTATAACAGAACATAAATCAATAAAGATCTAAACGGAAGTTCATCTTGGAAGGATGTGCTACAGTGAGATCTTGCTTGTTATGGAAAACAGAAGCAAGTGTGAATACGTAAATACAAGAGTATATTTTAATTAATCACACATATTATTAGCGTCTTTCACATGAAAATTTCACAAAGTACAAACCGCTGGTGATATTTCTGATCATACCAAGAACAATTTGAATTAGACATACACTGCTTTACACATCTTTCATGATATACCAGGTCTAACTCTGTTGCCACTAAATCCAAAATCCCTTTCGCACAGATCAGATTTCTTACAGTTAATGCCAAATAGGAAAATTTAAGGAAATTGTGTTTTAAGGAAATTTTGAAGGCGAAATGTTGATTTTTTGACATTTTTCAATTAAATACTTTTTAACAATTTTATTGTAATATATACCCTAGAAATAATTCTTACTAATCTGCTTAGATTAAAAAAAACTCCTAATTTTATAACCATCCATTCCAAAATTATGTAGCGTTCGAATTAATTGAGCTAGAACATTTTTATCATCGCTAGAACAATTTTTCTCTTACTGTTGACTCATCTAACAAACAATTTAAACGGATCCTTACTAGGGTGCAGGCATTTGGTTCCGGGTTGGAGCTATGAGTGAGTTTTAACCATTGACAGTCATTTTCTCAAAACATTTTCCTACATGTAAATGCCCCTAAAGAAAACACTGCAGTATCATTTGTCTTGAAAGTAAGTTTTTGGACATAGCAATTAAGGTACTATATCATAATTATTAAGAAAATTTGCATTGCCTAAGAATTATGGAAGTTCCTGTATAAACTTTTTGACAAAAATAGACTTCAAATAAAATAACTATAATTCTTGTTCCCATGCTTAAATCCTATTTTAATTCTGCTTTGGCATATAGATAAACTGTGGTAAAATCTGTTAAAAGTCTCACCTTTGTATGTTGTGGTCCTAATGGTTTGCCAAAACTTAGTAAATTGAACACTGGTAAGTTAGAGCTTTCATACTCCACTTTAGTATTTATCAACTTGATACATTGCACTGTTTACTGTCCGTATTGGTTTGGTTTCTGTATCCTGGGACAGTCTTCATGGAGTTTGTGTTTCAACATGCTAATTGGATATTAAATAGGATAAAAACATGACATTTGGTTTTCAACCCACGAGTTTCTTTTCGGGTAATTGTAGAATTGGTTCATTGTTTCATCAGATGAGGGGAATGCATGTCCCATGTGCTGATGATAAGTTTGGATTTCAAACGTCTCTTGTGACCGGCTGATTAACTTCAATGTGCCTGCAAAATTAACCAGCTTTAATCTAACATTTTTGAGAACCTTATCAATGCTTGAATACCTTTTGTGAGGATTTTTCAAAAAGATTAATGCTAAATTTCACTCACGTAGAGAGAAGTATTACATTTTAGTAACGTTAGTAGAATGTGCCATTGTTCAGTAATTAAACATTTAAAGAAAATAACTCGCAGTTTAGCTATAAATATACATTGAAAGCTATGAAAATCTAAAATATAAAGAAAATCACTGTCAAAAAATAAATAAGTTATTGTAAAATAATAGACCAAAATGCACATAAAGAAAGCGTTTTTCCCTTCTGTTTATAAGTTACACTTCAATAGTGTCAACATTAAAAAGAAATAGAGCTGGTTTCCTTTATTATTTCGAATTTACCTATGTCGAAACTACCACCCCTTTATTGGTCTTGAAATTAATCATTGTTGGTACATCGAAGAAAATATTAATGTAATTACTTGGCACACTTGTTAAATAAAATTTTATTTACAAAAAGTATATGATAAAAATACTGGCCTCTTTTCTTGATGCTATGCATCGATTCCGTTGAATGCACCTAACTCCTGTAGAGCAAATCTGAGGCAATCCGTGCTCTGACTTTGCCTTAACAGTAAAGGTGAAAGGTTTCCTAGAGGAGATCCCGAATATGACTTTGAACTAGAAAGTCACTTATAGATAATTTGGTTGCACAATACACTGTTCTTTTTGTGTATATATATATATATATATATTCATAAAAGGGAAACATGTCGTCCTCAGCACAGAAATACACCAAAGACTAAGTGCTACTTTTCTAAATGTTTCTTACTGGTAAACGAAAATACAAAAGTTCAGCATTCGAGCGTAATAACAACGGTATTCTGCTTTATTCACTTCAAAACATTTCGCCACTCAGGAGAGAGACAGGGAGTGGAACGATAGAGTTGGAAGAGACCTTGAAGCACGTCGATCTATAGAACGTTATTGTGTCCTTGAAGGAACGAATATTACAGAACCTTAAGTCCCATCTTTGAGCTAGTCTTTATAGTGAATCTGCCTAGGAAGGTCTAATCATGTGGGAACACTTGCGCACAATGGGGAAATGTTTGCAGAAGCGTTCCATTGTAAAGACCAGACTAAGAGGTCAAGACTTACATGCTCAGGATTAGACAAATTTGAATAAATTATCACAACTGAGAAATGGGTTTGCGGATTGGAGTTAGCTATTAATATGAAATGAAATAAACGGTGAAAATAGTTGAAATGGAATGTAGAACAGATCGCATTAGAGAAGTGAAAGCTGATAAATGCACATTCACGAGAAATAACAAATAACTTGCTCATTCATGCAAACTGAGTTACCACAACATTCATAATGTCATTTGTAACCATTAAATTCTTAACTATAATTTCTATAGGTAGAAATATCTGGCATTTAATCAAGAATTCTTCTACAGTTAAGTTCGTTCATGTACCAGTAAGTTTTGATCCACATTTAACTAACATTTGGATTTTTAAGCCTAAGGATTAACTAATGAAAAAAAATCTGCCAGTCTTGCTTAAAAACAACAATATCTTGCATCTCCTAAGTGAAACTATATAACAATAAATTAACCAGCCATTGGAAGTGGTGTAACTACAGTTTATTTTGTTTTAACTTTTATGATATGTAATGTTTTCTAGAATTCATTCAGCATAGCATAGAAAGTAAGGAAAAATTTACAAAGCAGAATCAGCTTCTCAAATATGACTGATGCATCTGGAAGAAACTCGTGTCCAACAGTTTTATACTATCAGCAATCACAAATGTCACGTAAGAAACAAATGATTCTGTAGTAAACTTTTGTCATGGGAGAGGCCTTTTCGATGTTGAATATGGTGTATCGCCCACGTCGTCATATGTTCGGATTATTGTAGTTGATAATTGTTCCCCTGGCTTTTCCATCTTCAGTTTCTGCAGTAGTCTTCAGCATTGTTTCATTGTTCATATTGCTATAAATTCTTGGCGGAAGGTTGGTAGAAACACTCTAAGTATGTTTAGTTTCACAATCACATACAGTATTATGATATTTTCTCATTAATACCAACAGTTAATCGGGCTGTTCAAATGTGTGATATGAAGTCTAGAGAGAAATACCTTACTTTTCCAGGCCATTAGATAGGAAGATAATTGCCCTGGCAGATTTATTTAACTAATTGAAAGTTACAGATTGAGTTGAGAAAAAGGATGAAGTTTTCATGTCTGATCTTCTCATACGAGTAGAAAAACATGACTGAATGTAAGTGAAAGGGAATAACATCATCAGGGATTTTGATTTATGCGTTGTTAATCCAACAGTTCAGGAATTTTACACCACGACAATTATACTGCCTAGGTTCTCTTAAATGATTGTAATTCCATAAAACATTACTTTCCACGAGGCAATGAAACACTCCAAAAACGCCAGCTGCAATACAAATGGAGGCAGGGTAGGAGTAAAAGCTGAATTTTAATTGAGATGACGGACAGCGTAAAATGGGTTGCAAATATATTGCTTTCTTTCTGTTGTCTACATTTACCAAGCAACAAAGCAAATGCTTACAATAGTAAAAAATTGTGAATTACTGCATTTCCCATTGTGGCCGTAACATATATACGACGTTGTTTCAAACTTTCTTTAAGAATGGTATTATAAACAATAGTGATACAATTTTTATTTCATACTAAACACACAATATTACTCTCCAGTAGATAATATAGGCACCTTTTATAGATTACTTTTCACTATCAATGATCAACTCGCGTTATTTTGTATTTGGGTTCAGCATTTTTCACCACCACACTAGGCCTTGGAATATGATATCATTAGTGGCAAGTATGCACATTTATCAATGCAGCGTGGTAAATATTAATAGACTTAATTGAATAAATTTCCCTCAAAATGTTGATTGTTCCATTCTCCTGTAAAGTGTAAAGGTACTTCATAGTTATATACATTTTTGCAGGCAGTGGTAGCATATTTTATTAACAACGCTTTGGCTTGCACATTTAAGTTATTGAAAGATTAGTGCGAAACTCTAAGCTTGTTCAAATCAAAGAGGCTGTCAGTTAAATGTTTGTGACAACGTCAAAAAGCAATTAGGAAAAATAAAATAAAATTTCATCTAAATGTATTCAGCGGAGTTCCATAGCTTTAATAAAGAACCTCATTTATTTTATAGCCAAATATATTTTTCAAGAAAACAAACACAATTCTGTGTTGCTAAAAAGGCAAAAAATTCTTCAGATGCCATCATCTTGATAAGTAATCAAGACTGATTATAAAACATTTAATTGCATAAATTCATATCTAACTAAAAATGCAGAAATAATGTTATAATTCGCTGTTCTTTTTTGCCTATTACAATGCATCGCTCTCCAGAACTTAAACTAACAAGCACAACGATACATTTCCCCATAGTTGAATGGAATTGTTAACAATTGGTAAAGTAAAAACATTTCCAGCATTTATCACTCTGTTTGAGCAACGTTCACATTTCCAGTGACCGTTCACAATAGCCTGTTTTCTACTCTGACCTAAACATATATAAATGAACATGAATACTGGCTCTCTTGTACATACTTAGTGCTAGTTAAATTAAATGTTAGCAGACGGTAATATAGATGTACATCATGCTAGTCTCATAACAACTTGACTCAAAATATGGATACCATTTAAATTGCACTAGGTGCTATTTTCTTATCATGATCAACAGAGTTGTACAGTCCATGGCTACATCTGTTGCATGCCCAAAAGAACAATCTTGAGACCCAGGCATAGGACTTGCAGAATCTGAGATCAACACAAAGGGAAAATGATTGCTGAATAGCCTCCCAATTAGCAAGCCAGGGATTGGAATAAAAAGAAATGACTTTGAGCTCATATTGACATGATGGGCAGGTGTATGATGAGAGAGGAGAGGGAGTGAAAGAGAAAACAAAATTTTAAATAGCCTACCTTCTCTTCGCAAGCAAAGAAGAGAAGGTAATAAAGATTAAAATAATTATTTGCAGAATTGTTCAAAGGATTTCAAGGAGTTGTGAAATTGTAGGCAATAAATGACTATGAATACTTCTAACATGTATTGTGTTCGAGGAAAACAGTGCACCAAAATGCTAATAAAATTCAAAACTATTAATTTTTATCTAATTAAAGTATTGTTACAATTGTCCAAATTTGTTCGAAAAGTAAAAGAAAAATAATTAAAGCGTAATGTATGACTTAGAGCGCACAAAAAGTATTGGTTTTCTTTGTTCATCACATATTAATGAAAATATGCTGAACATTTCAACTATATTGGTACCATCTTGTTTATTACTTTTAATGAATGCAAAACGTTGAAATTTTAAATTTAAAGGAAAACTGTGATTGAAGCATAAACGCGGCTTCTTAATTTAAAACTATGGTATCTCCTGTTGCTTTTAACGGCTATTCAGAAATAATAAAATTTATAAATTATGGCTAAAACTAACGTAACTCCGAGCCCAGTAGCCCCAGAGGGCCAATGCTTATCGCACAACCGCTGCGTCCTCTGTCTTCGTCTTGCGACATTATGGATAGAGTGAGGCATTGCAGGGTGTCATGTCATGTGATCAGCACACTGCCAACCGCTGATACGCAGACTTCTTTATTCGGTCATAAATTAATTATTAAACTTCAACGTAAGCTAAAACAAGAATATGGTACATTTATTTCATAAGCAAATAAAATAAATACATCACTAATGCAAGCTATTTATATTTTTTCTTATTAAACTAGGAAATTTCAACCTGTTACCGCAAAAATATTTTAGAAAACATAAAGCTGTTTGTTAGTTCGTGCAAATAAATAAACAAGTAAAAATTAAATAAATATATAAATAAACCAGGAAAACCAATATTTTGATTGACAACATTGAAATATTTGCGAATAAGCTGATTCATATGCAATTTCCATTCATGACTTAAACCAGAGACATCAGTTGGATTAATTCCAGGCACATAGATATTCAAATGAATAGCATAGGGTATTTAAATGGCAGACGAGAAAACAATGAAACGGTTTTTGGAACGCTAAAACTTGAAATGTTGGACGTAAAAATTGAATAATCGGTTTTTCTCATTTAAAAAACCTTAAACACTAAAAACAAAAAATGTCTTTTCAATTTGACTCCTGGCTTGGAAAAATGGAATGTTTTTAAGTCTGTCTTCACTTCGAAAATATCAATCTCGCGAAACGACTGCATTTGCGCTTTAACTTGGAAAGAATAATAAATTTAAAAAAAATGTTTTTTAAAGGGGACATTAGCGCTAGGAACTCTTTGTTTTGTTTTTAGATGATTTCTATAGCAGTCCGCAACTTGGAAGCATGTGACAATTGCTAAGAAATTAAATTAATAAATACTGATCAAATTAATAGCTGTTTAATGAAAAGCTACCAATGATAGCTTTCGAGTTCACTTTTTATTTTATTAAGTTCATTATTCCGAATATTTGGTGATTGATAGAGACAGTTGAATATGAAAAAAAAAGAGAAAATTTGTTATATAATTAAACATTAGAAAATCGTTATGTTTATTGTTTTCGGGGGGGGGTAATAAAAGCATTAAGATTAATTTTCAGTTGTATATAATGTAGTCAAAACTTGGCACAAATATTCACTAGAGATGATATATCAGTACCAAAACGGCATAAAAACATTTTTTTTTTTTTTTTGGCTTATACTTAAACTACAAGTTTTCAACAGGGATACGTGCAGTTTATTAAAACGGAGCATCTATTCTGCCTTTTCACTAACATGACATTCTAATATCTTAAGATAATGTTAAATATTTTGCACAATATACTCATGTGCATATTAACATCGGAACTTGCGAAACAGAATAGTCAACAAAAATACTCTTCGGCAGGCTATATTCCTACTAATGAAGCATGATCTTGAAAACTTGAGTGACGTTACTAGTCGTGAGGTGTATTTTACCGGAAATAGTTCCTGAACAACCAAAATATGACGTTCAGGTCATGAAAACATACTAATTAACAATGAAAAAAGCGTAAAAATAAGGCGATACACTTTATGCATTTTTGTCTGTTATTGTAGAAATTTCAGAGATGTTCTTAAATTACAAGTTTTATTAGGCAAACTTGTTCAAATGCGAGCAGAAATTATAACGGAGCATTTGTAAATCTAACAAAATAATCAAGAGTACCTCTTCAGGAGAATTAATGAAATTCGGAGAACATTTCACAAACTAAAATAGCCCAGAATTCCACAAAGTGAAGCTAATTACATTGTATTCTAAATAAAGCTGTTTAGCCGCGATTAAATATTTGTTTTATGCTGGCTGGTTGAAAGATGCTCGTGACATATTGGCGGTTTACAGACCACAAAATAATGTAATATCATTTCACCTACATTCCCTTATTTCTCTGCTTCGCTCTTTTGTGTCTGTTTCTATCATGGCACAGAGTTCCTTGTATCATTATGACTTCTAAATAATTTCCATTGTTATTTTTTCTTTAAGCAGAACTCTAATTATTAATTTTAATAATTGTAATCCTCGAACAACTTTATTTTAAAACGTTTTCGCCTACCCTCTTTCTCCAAAAATCTTGCAATTAATATAAACTACTACATTAGACAGTTTTTATTTTATAAATGCAATTTTGAATTGTAAAGAAGTGATGCTGCAAAGATTGTAAAATGTAAAACTTAAGCTTATGAACTCTCAAAATACTTAGACATTTAATTAAAATTTTGTATATTTTAGGACAATAAGAGGTGATATATAATGAACAAACTAAAGCCAGGAACATAAACACAGATGAGCCGAAACAATGAAGGAAACTAGATTTCTAAAGCAACGATTTACATACTGTCAGGGACTCCCAAAGATACGTGAGAATCCACGAAGCATTAGCATACTCTTGATACTATCATCAGAAGGAAATAAAAATTAATACAAATTTACGATTTGTTTTTATTGAGTTTAAGTAAATTAGAATAAAATCGAAGGCGACTATTTGATCCGAATGGAGCTTCCAAATAAGTAATCCGAAAACACAGAGCAGGTAGAACATTCATATGTACCGTGCTTTTCTGGCAACAGCGAACTGCCTAAGTTAGGAATATAAAAGAAAGCCATAAATATATTGGTGCCTTTCATATAACTTGCTTGTGTGAAAAATAATTTATTGCACTCATTTATCAAAAAAAAAAAAAAAGTGCATAATTCATTTGGAAAATGTAGAACCAGAGCCCAGAATACAAATGTCTTACATTAAGCACGATATATCACGGCTTGTAAGTGAAATGCAGCAGCATCCCTCCCACTTATAATATAACATTGAGTGCTTTTAAAAGACCGTAATTTAATTATTAATATTGTTGTATTAACTATGCGTCATATATTAACTCTGCCCCCCAAAATAGTCGCATTTGTAGAGAAAGATTTATAGAAAATTAATAAAAACAAATATTTATTTACAGGAAATACTGATAAAAATAATTAGTATAGTATTAGCAGTATTCTCGGACTAGATACTCAACAGAGGCTGAGATAACAATGTGTGGTTGCAATAAGGCAAACACCCTGTCGTTGTAAACTCTGCTTCCCCATGTGAGGTAGTTTGTAGTATTTCTTCCCATTAACCTTCAAACATTCAATCATGACGTGTTGCTGGGACAGAAATACATTATTCAATGTCTCGGCAGGAAGATCTACGAAGGCCTTCACAAGGATGAAAATGGGTGTGACTCGTCCAAGTAGAAAGAATGTATTGCAAATTTCTCAGCACTTTCCTTTATCGAACTTTTTTTTTTTGCAAGACTCCGTTTTTGCTGACACGAAGCAGGTGTTCAGAAATAGCTCTCCACTGATCATCCCCAAAATTTTTCATTCCTTCCATTGTTTGAATACTCTGGTCACATAAACTATACAATAGTATTTTGACTTATAAATTAGCCACTGCATCTCCTAATACATATTTTGAACTGAACACTCAAATAGACAACCCCTTACACTTTATTCAACATACCAAACAAATTTACCATACTATGTGATACCTGGATCTTCACTTTTGTTTCTAGAGTGTACAAAGGTGTTGAGGAAAGCGACTATTACTTTGGATTAGAGGTAGTACATTTTAATATAATATTTTTGTGAGAATTACTAGTGTGTAATAATAAACTACAATTAAAACAAACATTGAAAAAATCTTATTTATTTGTGTGTTATTATTTTAAAATTTGTAAACCAGTGATGAATTTAGAATTTTAAACTTTATTTAGAGGTCCTCAAAGGCAAGAAATTTAAAGTGGGTTCGTAGTCTAGGAGAGTTTAACTCCTTCACTTACACACACATTGATTTATTTAATAATATAAAGTGAAATATTTTATAGTTAGCTGATAAATGGGAAGTTCCAACTTTCACTTTTGGAACAACCTCAAACTTCCCCAAGAGCTAGAGCTCAGATATAATTCAGTTACATTTCCAGTTTTATAAGTTAGTAGAATAATTCATCTATTATATGACGGAATTACACAAAACAAAAAGATTTCGGTTTTGTTAATACTCCCACAATATGCTTTTTTATTTGTTACGTTTTAATTCTGTTTTTAGCTTTATCCTTCAAACTTTTATGACAGTTATTTTTTTAAAATTAATTTCTTCTTTGCTCTCTGCATTCTTTTAGTCTCGACTTTTTCTGAAGAAAAGGTAACCCTATTTCAGCTGGTGTTTTTAAACGACTGACTTTTGTTAACTTGTTTTTAAGAAACTCTTATCCTTAACTTTTAAGCTTTCATATCACTATTTTTACAAAAAACATTTTATTTGTTTACATATGTTCATAACTGTTTATCACTGACCTAGACAATTGGAATAAGCTATATCCACGGATCCCAGATGCCTAAGCAAAGGTTCCTCATATGGACCACAGCCAGATAGTCTTTGACGATTATCATTCAATATAGGGTTGAAATTATTAAGTATGCCTAAATGTGGTAATTATGAACCAAAGTAACATTAACTGCTATATATAATAAATATTAACATTGTTTTTCTTTTATTTAGCTTTTGATAAACTAGTATTGCATGTATCACGAGGCTTAGAAGCTGTATTGATAAATTTATATAGTTTATTTTATTTTGAAGATCACTTTATTTATTACGTAATGAATCTTCCCTTTTCACTAATTTTTATTATTAAATCCTAAATTTATGCAAAATTGATTGCATCTTAAATTATAAATAATATTAAAATATTATTTCTTATTCAATTATTTAATTAGGACGACACTTGCTTAATACTGACATCTTCATCCGATATTTTTGATCATACTGAAATTTTAACGTTCTTTAAAAAATATTTTATAAATTTTCTTGGTTTTATTCTACTGCAAATGTTTATAAAATTGATCTAAACTACACTAAATCTCGAGTGTAAAAGAATAATAAGAATAATAGTCAGAATTTGGCGCAAGAAATGTGTCACATTTTGTACTGGGGTTTAACAAAATCTTAAAGAGCATTTGTATTACCAAAATTATAAGAATTGCTTATCATGCAGCTTTCATGTTTCCATGGCATGTTTTTTTCCTATTTAATGATAAGTGAATGACAGTATTAACATATATAATTCTGACACTAACTACATTAGGATGTGATGAAAATTTTTTATGATTATAATGACTATTGTTAGTATTATCCTACAGGGATTTTCTTTGCAACTATAAACAAAATCCAGCGAATTAATTTGTAAATAGATGATCTGTCGTAAACAGCATTTTATGTAATTTGAAATAACTGGCAGTACAAAATGTACTGCTGCCCTCCAAATGTATAAAGTTAGATTCACGGGATCGAGACACTTTTCAAGCTGAACATTGTGATAATTTTTATATTTACTTTTTGAAGCGGAGCTACCTTTGTCAAACTACCTCATTTCAACAACGCCTACACAGCATTTTTGGCTCTGTTGTAAGCAATGAGTAACTTAACCTCTATAGGTTTATTTGCAAATACACTCTCAATTAAGCAACGGAATACTATAATGGAAACGTTTTATCTTAGTTATATTTTAATGCGTAAAGACTTTCTCAACAAAAAATCCAAATATTTCTGTTCAACAGCTCTAGAATTAGGCAGTTTTATCTAGCAGTCTGGTTTTAATTTACAGAGACTCACAAACCTTTATTTTAGGATGTGTATTTAAACAAGTTGAATAAAAAGCATTCTTTTGGGCGTTTAAAATTTATTTGAAGTATTAATTATCCTTTGCAAAAGATTCTATATTTGTCAAAAGGTAAATTAACAATTCAAAAAACGTTGTAACAAATAATTAAAATTGTCTCTCAGTAGGCGGAAGCATCCGCCGATACTTTCATTGGGTCTATCCCACCATTTGAAATACAACCCAAAGAGATGCACATAAAAAAAAACTACCACATATTATTTCCTATTATAAAATATTCAATTTCAAAATAATAGAATTAATAATTGCTGCTATAGGTACTGTTCAAAAAGGTTTTGCAGAGCTTTTTTGTCAATATGATAGAAATAAATAAATTCATGAAAAGTATATAGTAGTAGAATTTCTCGAGGCTTTCGTGTCAATTTTGAAAAAAAAAAAAAAAAAAAAAAATTGAAAAAAAAAAACATGTTCAGACCGTTTTTTTCTTTAACCTTATAGTTCTTGTCAGTTCCTGTAGCATTTTATTTAGCGAGGGTTATCATTTGTCAGCTCTCCTTTGAGTCGGTCCTGGTGGTGTAGTGGTTACCATACTTGCCTCCTAAACCCAAGATCGCGGGTTCGAACCCGGCCAGGACCGATGAATTTTTTCGGGCGTAAAAATCCTAAGTATGGCTACCTTCGGAAGGGAAGTAAAGCCGTGGGTGCCGTGTCGCACATTTACGGCACGAAAAAGAACCTCAAGCCTGAAAGAGAGGCCTCTGAGCAAAATTTGTCGGCCGTTTCACGCCCTGAGTTGAATGGGACGCTGATGACCTGAGATGCTAAAGAGTGTCCATAAATAAATAAAAAAGCTCTCATTTGAGAAAATCTTATCTTTACATAAGACAAGAAATGAGAGAAACTGCTTTTGTACTATTCTTAGGTACAGACAATATATTAAGAGAAATCTAGGCAGAGCATCTACAGAAGAATTATATTGGGTTTATCGGAAAGCACTAAAATATAAAAGAAGAAACAATAAAAAAAACAGAAGACTGTAACGGAATATTAAAAACATTGGATAATTGAGATAAAGGCCAGAAAATGACTGCAAATAACCGGTTTCCTTACTAATATTGATAGACTTCGATTTATTTTGCGCCGCACATTTATCAATGTGTGGAACTCCTTGAGCACGAAGATTGAAAGTATATTTTAGCTCACTGCATAGCCAAAAAGGGCTGAGAAATATATTTTATATACTATTTATTTTAGGGTTTTAGACCTATACTGAATTTACCAGTTTTAGAACTGATCGCTTCAACTTATCTTCGGTGTTCCCGACCTTTCCTTAAGTTCTATAAATATACAGAGAGTAACTAAAATATCCCGACCTTTCCTTAAGTTCTATAAATATACAGAGAGTAACTAAAATATAAGGTTCTTAAGAAAAAAAATCTGAGATTAGAGAAGATAGTTTGTATTAAACAGCTGATAAACTCTTGAAATTTCATCGCATTTAACAGAACTTCTGGTCCAATGTCATATCCACGTGATAAGCAAACTCCAATGAATGAAACATTTGCTTTTGAAGACCTACTATTTAGTTTCTTTAATTTTTAAATTATATTTTTTAAACCAAGGTGACATAAATTTAGAGAATTTTATTTACTGATTAAAATCACACAAATACATTTACTGTTCAGACGTCCTAGTTGGACCTGAAACCTGTTTAAACTCCGAAAGTAATGTTTTTTTGAGTAGTGCTTAACGTCCGTTTTCACTACTGAGGCACTACAGGCGGTGGACATTGGTAATGCATGAGATGAAATTATATATATTTTTAAGGAAGGAAATGTTCCAGGCCTAAGTTTAGGGTAACTTCCCGGCATTTGTCATTTATGAGGACTGAAGAAAACCTGAAAAAACCTCAGTCGGGGAGGACGGTCCTGCTGGAAATCGAACCACAGATATCCCTCTCACGAGTGTGCACCTTAAAGACCTGGGCCACCCATGGTGATGCCGAAGGGAGTCTGGGAAAGTGTTCTCCCGCAATAAACAAGAAGTAAATATAAAAGTATGTTAAAAAATCCTGGTTTATAAGCATACTCAGAATATTACATACAGCGCTAATTGCCCATTAATTAATCATATCATTAAGACCACTATAGTGCACATTGAAAGAGGTAATACATTGCCAAGGAAACTGGTCTACACTTGCCATTAATTTTCTTTTTACATTAGACTTGTACTTTAGTGCGGTTAAATGTTAAAGTCTAACAATGGCAGGATGTGCATTTCGTGAGTAGACAGACATGCTTTTCATCGTGATCGTCTAGGGCGTGCAGCTGTATTAAATATAGTTCCTAGACTCTCAGTAGCCGAATTATCAAACATTTCCGGCATTGTATCGCTAGAATCAACACTTGCTGTAATAGCATAACCTAAAGCGTGCTGATATTAGTACAAACCAATTAGCGGCAGCATAGACGATATTTCATTAAGAGCTGTTGTATCAGCGTGCTTTACAACGGAAGTAACATTTGTGGGAACACAGCATTTAGAGCAATTCAAGCTAGGCGTAAGCAGCAGTTCAGGATCACTAAGCTGGTTGGTATTGTAAATAACAGCCTCGTAGAAGTGCATGTTTTATATACATGCCTACATCGTAAACATTCTGTTTTTTCATTTCTAAACAATCGTCCTATAATTAACTACGTAGTTTAAGATCTTGACAGGACTCGGGACATTTGTCATATGTTCGAGATACATGCAATAATCTAATCTATGTACGGGGTCTATTAAAAATAACCAAACTTTTTAATTTCATAAAATTAGGGCTTATCACCTAGCTGAATTTTGTCTCCCAAGAGCTAATCTCCTCCGCTATTAGCATCTCTCCCAAGGGGTTTGAGCTTCTAAAAGCTCATATGCATTTTTAGAGATTGAACTATCTGTCTGTCATTTTATTTCATTTCTTTCTTCTTTCAGTTCTTTCATCGTGTTTTTCAGCTTTGGAATGATAAAAAAAGTCGGCAGGTTCTAAGTCAAGAGTGTATGGAGAGTGAAAAAGAAATCAAGTTTTTCGCACAAAGGGCACGATCAAACAATTATGAGTGCGCTGGTGCGTTAAAATTTTGTAGGATCCATGAATTGTTTCCACAGTTCAGGCCTCTTCCTATTCACGCTATCCTGGAGATGTCGGAGGACATGTTGGTAATACCAGCGATTCACAGGTTGACCTCTGAAGCGGTTTAGTAGGCTCCTGCTAAGTGACCCAAGTTGGTTACCAATTTTGAAGCAACGTCTTCATCTAGTGACCTCATGTTGTAATGTTAATTTTTGAAGCTGTTTGGTAAATTGGGGGTTGTTGTCCCCGCTTCAATGACAACAATTTCTCAGGGTGAATTCAGCAATTTTGTTGATTTGTACTCTGCGGAAATGGGAGAAGAAGCATGCGGTGATACATAACATATATTGGTACTTTATATTCAAAATCTTTCGCGTCCTCTGGTGTTTCCCGTACGGTAGACTTAGCTGTATTGAATACAAACTTAGCTTTTGGCAAGTAGAATTTAGTGGTGAAACTGTGTACTGAGAGTGTTGCAGTTATATCTTACAACTGAGTGTCTGCGTCGGAATCAGAATAACAAGTACCTTTCACCGCTTGTAAAACTTACACGCAAGTGCCGTGACGTGTGAAAATGAAAACTGCTTAATTGATTTACCGTCGTTGATTAGTCGTTGACGGTGACGAACCTTTAAGAAAATTTATTGGTGGATGCCCGCGTTCGAAATAAAACTTATCTGCATCTGAGTTGATTCTGTGAAAAAAACTTGCCGAGCCGAGCAAACACTCTATACATAAAATTCAAATAAAGTAATCATTGACTTAACGACGTCATGGGGTCACATAGGCACGCGCAAGCTTCGAGCCTATCTGTAAACGTTCAAACATATATTATCGTTGGTTGCTTCAAGTTCACCTGCCATATGTGCGATTCGCTTTTTTTTTTTTTTTTTTTTTTTTTTATGAAGTTTCATATATTTTGTTGGCATTTGCTAGTTTAAAGATAAACAGCACAACGACTGTCAGGTTCAAAGCCCCAAACGAATTTAAAAATCTTTTAGTTTATTAACCTTGCAATGGCAGTCTTTTTTTAAAAAAAATGAGGGGCTTCACATGCGACCCTCGAGTTTATTGAATAGAGTTTAATGACTCTCATGTTACCGTAACAAAAACATCAGAAACTTTCTCTTTTGTTGACATAAAACCTACGTGTTAGCATTATGCCATATTGTACATATATGATATCTGTGCCACTAATTACATACTTGAAATATTATGATAATTAGGTTTGCAACATACATTATATAATATATTTATATTTCAATGGAGGTGGACCGTAATAACTGTGTCATTTCCAGGCAGAAATTAATTATGAATATCATCCGGGATGTTAAAGAAAATCGTCAACAGCAATTTTGACATAAAATTTGAGTCCTCATTAATATGATTCAAGAGATCGCGAAGTGATTGTCTTTCTGTTCTTGTGTCAATACATCCAGGGAGAAATTTTGCGAAACTATGCATACCAAACTTTTCTGTCAGGATTGCATGATACAATCTCATAGAAATGTTATTCTTCGGCAATTTCTCGAACAGTCAGGCATAGGTTTTCATAATTGTCATTAATTCTGTCCTAAATGTCGTTAATTGATGTCGATCGGCGTCCGGGGCGCTGGTGGTCTATTACGGATTTATGACCACTTTTAAACCACATATACTATTCATAACGATGAGTACGGTTTAAAAAATTATCACAAAAATATCACAATAGGATTTGAGATTGCCGATAAATTCACGAACGTAGGGAATTTATCTGGAAAGCTCGGACCCTCGAGTGACATTTATTGGGACTATTTCATGGATGAAATAAGCATTTAAATATAATTCCCCCAAACTGAACTTAAAATATTGTAATAATTTTACATTTGTATTATGAATACTTAACTTTTTCAAGTCGTTTTGCAACAGACGAATGTCGATCGTAAGTAATACTAATAGAGAAGAACCAAACACGGGTTTATGAGTATAATAAGAATAAAAGTAATGTATATATATTTGAAATTCGCACACAGAATACTAAAAATTGTATAAAATGTTATATTTATTTATGAAACCTGCCTATTCAGATAGCGTGAGAATGAAATTAACGAAAATTGACTCGTCGATCCATCACCAAAGTTCATAAATGCTATTCATAACTATTCTGGAGTCCATGATCTGACGCGTACAGTATGTAATGAAGCAGGTGAAATACATTTCAATACTGATTATGAATTAATGGTAGAAAATATTAAATTTAAATTAGTAGCGGTCATTGTAAACGTATTGTATTAGTCTGCAGTAAAATAAGAAATATGTTTTTTGTTCTTGAAGATGATAATTAGGTAAACTTTTTTATTGTTCATTTTTGAGCAATATAGGCTTCAAGTGATTGTGAAGAATAACAAAGGGATTTTTGTTTTAATGAGATACAATTATTATTATTATTATTATTATTATTATTATTATTATTTAGTACTTAATGAAAATATATTTGCTATGGAGCCTTAAGAATATTCTTTGTATTTTAATACTTTTTATATGACAACATTTATTTAAGTATACGCAGTTCGACGCTAGTTAAATGTTTTCATTTTCTTCTTTATGTTCCCCTCTCTATAACGCTGACATATGTCGACATTGAATTTCCATACACTAGTGACTAGGAAGAAACATAGTCTAGTTTCTTTCTCCACCCTACGTGACTCATGTTTTTAATTCTTTGATTCACGAATAAAGATTGTTTACTGAGACTTTTACCTTAAAAAAATTGGCCTACGGCTTCTCTTCTACGAGATCCAACCATATCTATGATTCATAATTTGAAAAACTGCTCTATCCGAGTAAACTTCCAGATAAGGATTTTTAATCTCTTAAAAGGAAAAGCAATGGTATAGAAAGCAGGTGTTATGATGTCGACTTTACCTCCCACGCCTGAGGAACAAGCAGTCCCAGCTAACGCATGCAACCCACGTCTGCAAACAACTGCAATACTTGTCTGATGATGGGAACAAATAGCAGAAAAGGAAAAACGCAGCCAAGACTTTTACGACTTCAGCCGCTCACTGACTGTAATCCAACGTTCCGTCGAAAATCAATTTGTGTTCACAGACGCAAGAAGAAAAGATTGCCGTGCTTTGCCGTGCTTCTCTCCACCCGTGTTAATTTCCAGAGTGAATAAACTTTTCTAATAGCGGCATTTTTTGTTTCTCTTCATTCTTCCTTTATTATTACGAAAGTGAATAAATCGCCGTTTTAACCAGGTTTTACGAGGAATATTAACGATTAGTCGCTTCCTATCGCAACATCACATTCAAGCAAGGGTAATTTTTTTTAATTAAACGGCAGTTTCAAAGACTTAAACGGAAACATTAAACAAAGGAAATGCATATAGCAGGTTTCTGAATACTCTCACATGCAATGGGACAGTTTTCAGTAAAAGAAGCTGTCTAGTTTACACATGGGACCTTATAAGCGAATGAACACAATGTACAAAAACACAGGACTAAATAAAATATTACATTAATATTTACATCGTAACAAACAATAGTAAATGAATTATAATCCAAACAAACTGTATGTACTAGCTAATATATTTAATATATAGAAAAATATTAAAAAGAAGACAAATTTGCAGATTATAAAAAACGATAGTGTCTTCTCTATTATATGGAAGCGAAACTTAAAGACATTAATAGGAACAGATGAATCAATTTTGCAGAAAAACAAAGTTAAAAAAATTATAAGAAACATTGAAGATTACAGAATACTATATTATCAACGGAATGAGCATAATCACGAATTTTTTATCTTTAAATTAACAATTTGCAAAACTCCACTGAAGCAAGCTACTTACACCGTCTGTGTTATAGTTTGACCGAATTTAGGAGAGTGTTCGTCAATATTGTTAAAGAAAATGAACAGTGTTTAACGCCCGTTTTTGCTACAGAGGCACCACAGGCGATGGATACTGATGATACATGAGATGAAATGATATATTGGGAAAGGATTTATTTTTAAGGAAGGAATCGTTCCAGGCCTAAGTTTAGGGTATCTCCCCGGCATTTGCCATTTATGAGGACTGAGGAAAACCTGGAAAAAACCTCAGTCAGGAAGGACGGTCCTGGCGGTATTCGAACCCAAACCTCCCGCTCACGAGTCCGAGACTTAACGACCTCGGCCACCCGTGGCGGTTATTGTTAAAGAACATTGTTATATAAAATTTGCTTAATTCATGATAAACGAAGGAAAAATTCCTGAGTGGGCATCACATCAATAAAAAAGTTTGCTTAGGGGATCGTCATCGTCAACAACTTACAAAAATTAAAATGAAGATCTCTTTCGAGTGCTGGCGGATTATATAAACTATTCGAATTTAGCTATAATTAGCATATACTTATATCAAAAGAAAAGATAAAATGACCAGTAATTTTGGCCAGAGTTTCTTATTTTAAGAATGAGTTTTTTTAAAGTGCCGTAAATTTACCATATATGACGCAAGTCCTTCTTGGAGGATTTGTGCTCAGATTTTTACGCCTCGTAAAAACTCGACCTCGGATCCACAAATCTTGGATCCAGACCACCGAGGCCGATAGTTCCTTCATTAAGAAGAAAAATAATTAAACAATTACAACTGTGCAGCACACTTTGTATTCGTTCCCATTTTTAAACATTTATTAGCTCTGTATTAGTGTTTAATGTTATTTTGTATTAACCTTTTCTCTAGTGTTTTGTATGCACATGAGAACTATCCAAGGTCTTCACTTTCTTCAATTTTTTCCTCGTCCAATCAAGGTCTGGGTGCTTATTTCCCGTTCCAAAGATGCAGGGAGTTAAATATTTTGATCAGCTCACATCTTTCTGATCTTTTCTATAGGTCAAAAGCTACATGACCGCAATTGAGCACTTTATACAGCTCATGTCCGTTGTAACTTCACAGGGGGGATTTGTTGATAATCTTCAGTAATATTCCTTTTCAGATCAACAATGCTCCTGGGCTTCTATGAATATTCAGTGTCTGTAACAAAACTCAAACGAAGCAGTTAAGAGGATTACATATGGAGAGTGTGGGGTCGGATCATCTTGCTGGAATGCACTATTCATATTGATATCCTCAAACTGCGGCAACAGAAACAACTGCAACATAACCAAATTAGATCTTTAGTTTATTGTCCTTTCTGCAATGAAGAATAAACTTTAAAGCTGCTCGTTTAATACCATGTTAACTTTTGGACTTAGCCTTTCAAGGTGGTACGAAAAATGTGCTTTTTTTCTTTCCCAAATAATAAAACAATGCATCCTCACTCTTCCGTTCAAGTGAAAAGTCACTTAACCTATAAACAAGTTTAAATCTTTTCAATTTCTTGCCAAACCATGTATGCAAAATTGAAACAAATTTCATAATCCTCGGCGTGTAATGCTTGTAGACATTTTAAGCGATATGGGTACAATATTTTTACAGGTATTTTCGAATAATACGTGACAGAAAATATATGGTAAATTAATCTCTACTGGCGTGATCTTAAGATTGTCTTAGAATTTCTTTTCATAGCTGCAAAGGTTCATTCTGGGTTTTGTCTTCGACCTACCTGTTCTTAGTTGTACAAACAGCTTCCTTAAAATGTTCGGTAACACAACGTTATGGTATCATATGGAGCAATTAAAAGAACCAACTTGCATTGTTTTTCAATTAGAGTGTAGCACGTAATTTACCACCGTTGATTGGAACAAAATAACACTAGCTTCTGACTGTCAGCATGGATCTGTTAGCGGTTGAGTTAAGTTCAGTTCAGTTATTATGAGTGGTGTGTTTTGTCGCGAAGCGAAAGATATCTCAATATGTTTCCTAATGCACAATGTATATTTATTTATGATTAATATATGTTACCCCACTCAGCTCTTAAGTTCCAGGCTGTACAATAATCCATAATCTTCATACAAATGTCCAAGTCATTGGTAGTGTTCAATCTAAGAAATCAGACAGCATAGATTTCTTAAGGAAGAAACATTAGACGACATCGATAATAGTTTGGAGAATTGCTGCAAAAATTACTTATACGTCTCTCTCAGCAAACAGGAATTTTAATGGATCTGTGCAAAGATTTATTAAATTTAAAGTTAAAACCACATAAAAGAACTGTGACATGCCTGAAACAATTTTGTCCTCCTTTTTTTGTTAGAGAATTGATCGACAGGGAGTGATTTCGCCATTTTTTGACAAGAGAAGTTTGAGATATTCTATGGCCCTCATCGGTCCTCCGACCTAATTCCTTGTGACTTTTCTCTAAGATAAATTAAAAAATACGGAATACAAGAACTGAAAGAACTGTAATGAACTACGGCGAGCGGTAAATTGTTTTTTAAAGAATTGCTAAAATATACGGATAAAGACAGTGGCCTGTTTCAATATCGCCTTTTATAAAGTTGATGAGTAAAACCTTTTAAAATAATTAAGTAGATTGTTGTGGTTGTGTCAGCGTCACTCGACAATACCGGCAGACGGCAATGAGCGCCGCTCTCGCTTAGAGGCAAAACAGCGCAAGTGGTTCATAGTTCATTGGGTTGCTCTGTATTTAGATACATTACGCACAGATATTTATGTTGAAATTCTCGTTGAACTCTTGTAACTGTACAAGCTTTATTGTATCAGTGAACACATGATTCGCTATTTATCTGTAGCAGCAATTTCTGTGTTCTTCGATTTTCTTTTCTCAATATGCATGGTTACTAATTGTTGACTCTTGACAGTACAATGCATAAAACACCCATACTTTAGACATAAAATTACCATGAAGAAATATCTTCTATCACAATAATTTTTGTAATAATATTCGATGTTGGCCAAACCCAAAAGTATCACTCTGTACTTTATTTCCAGAACTATAGCAATTTAAGTGTTAAAGTACGTTATTTGGACAGTTTACCTTGTAAGAATAATTAAAAACACAGTTTTAAAGGAAAGAGATATTAGAACTGTGAAATAGGATAAGGCGTATAACCTAAACCTTACATAAGAGGAAGAACAAGGAGAACTTATAGAGAATGACGATAATATAATATACGTTTATGCTTCACTTTAAAGCACATACCCTTTTTCCATAAACCTAAAGTTAATCGCTACCAGTTGTTCTTAGTCATTGTGTAACACCAAAATAGACAAGAATCACCTACATCTTTGGGCCGACTTCTTTTGTCATATTTATATAATGGACGCTTCTTTTGGTAACATCTTCACGAAATAGTGCAGGCTAGGATTACAGATTTACACGGGTAATGTACGACCCACATTGCCTCATGAACAATAAAGTAGAACATTTTAAAGATGTTATTAAGCTCTTCTTGTACAATTTAACTGGTGTTCTTTGGTGGTCCGCCCAAATGAATTTAGATAAAACCCCAGATAGAACACATTGAAATATATAGAATAGGAGAGATTAAAGGCAGTTAACATGTTACAGTGTTTACTGGAATTGTATTATAAAAGGGGGGCAGATCCAAATAAAGGACTGGAATATTTACAAGGGAGCGGCATAGACATACAGCAATATAATTTCGTACCTCGTCATGCCAACCGTTGGTGGATAGTTAGGCTATCTCCAGATTTTAACCTCAAGGCCTCAACTGGGTGCGGTAGATCAAGCTGCAAGTTATTCGCATGGCCATTTGAAAAGACCCCATTAGGCTTTCCCGATCGTTTTTTTTTTTCTTTCTTTGGCCGAAGGAAAATGAGACAAGCAGCAAAATTGTTCTTCCAATGCTTTCAGCAATGCTTTTGAAGTAGCAGGGCTAACTTTCAAATACAGGGTGAGTTAAAATAATAATAATAATAATAATAATAATAATAATAATAATAATAATAATAATAATTTGCAGCTGCAGTACATACGCTGTAATTCTTTCTTTCTTGCTGTCTTTCTTTCTTTCTTTAACATTAATATAAAGTGCTGTACTCCGTTGATGCATGTGCATCGAGTCAAATTTGGAAATGCGCAACGGAAGGCACTCTAATGTGGCCGGGAAAGATAGTTTACGGATGAATATTTATGCAAAATGCACATTTATTGTAACAAGGAGATAAATATATAATACTGAACATTAGAGCATTGAGCTTTGCTGTAGATATACACAATTGAAAAAATTCAATGATAGAGATTAGTAAGACAGTGATATAAAATATTAATACCAAAAGGTTTTGCCTTACCATTTCAGATATTTAAACCTGAAAATCGTACATAATGTAACAAAGAAAAATCCTGATATTATAAGTATATTAATAATACGGAACTTACACAAATACCTTCGACAGTGACTGAGGCGTGGGGGAAGGAGTAACCACCGTACAAATTTTGAAAAGTTGACCAAAAAGGTCTCGAAGTCGCTACTTCTCACTCTGTAGTCGGAGGCACGCTCTTAGTAAGCCCGCAATAAGGCTATGACATCGTCATGCTAGATGCGCCCACACTAGTCTCGACCAATCAAAAGACAGGACATTGCAAGTCTCTTACAGTGTGGATGAAAGAAGGAAACAGGAGAAGTATACAGCAACAGACAAACCCGTGCAAAAATGGCAAAAAGTGTAGCCTTTTTTATGAGTAGTGTTCAACGATCGTTTTTACTACTGAGGCACCACAGACGGTGGACACTGATGATAAATGAGATGAAAGGATAAATTCGGATAGGATTATTTTTTTAAGGAAGGGAGCGTTCCAGGCCTAAGTTCAGGGTAACTCCCCGACATTTGGCATTTATGAGGACTAAGGAAAACCAGGACCTCCCGCTCACGAGTCCGCGCCTTAACGACCTCGGCCACTCTTGATGGTGCACACAGTGTACCTGTGTATGTATCTACTCGTATATAATGTATCCTATCTCACTGTAAGGATTTTGATGATGCTTCTAATTTAGCACTTATTGATCCGTTATCTACACATACGAGTAGCTCTGAAAGTTTACTCAGAGATAGAGAAATGGCAGCTCTATTTTTGCATAAAGCGCGTATATCATCGGGTTTAAATCTTACATATTATTTTTCCTCCCTCTCACACACTCTTGTTACTTGTTTTAACTGTTTCAATGCATAACGTTACCTTCTATATTCAATATTTATTTTTACCATCTTCACTTGTCTTCTTGCCATAGAAGAACTGGAGTATTTTGAAATATAGCGATTACAAATCTATGACCTTTTCTAAGTGCTGTGTGTGTTCTGCTTTTGAAGAAAAAGGAGGCTGGAAAATATAGCGAAATGTGGTTAACATCTAAGTTATTTATCTAATTCTACTTCTCTTGTTGTTATTTTGTTCTAAGAACTCGTATGTATGAGACTGTCATAATAACCACCAAGAGACTCGGCAATTGTAAAAGTTGCAATGTTTACATAAAATGCGTTAAAAGTTTCAAAATTCGATCGCAGAAATCCCACAAGTGACATATCCCTCTCTTATGTGTACCATATTCAAGAGATACCAGGTTGTTGCACACTATAATGCTTCAATTTGGGCACCATGTGTGACTCAACAAATGTGCATACGACTATCTAAATCCTGCCACGCCCTGCCGAACATATCTTCTGTGACCGTGAAGGCCGTTTACCGAATTTTCTGCTCGAGTTCCTTTACATCAAGGAGCAAAGGCAGCAAGTACACATGCTCCCTTAGGAAGACATCGCACACTCGGGGGACCTTGGAGACTGCTTCAGCAAGCAAGTCTGATTCAGCTCTGGTACATCTCCGTGTTCAAGTATGCAGTACATCATTATGAAAACAGCGTGGGGGGGGGCATTGGAAGAGAAAAGTATCAGAGTCTTCCTTGATTTGGGGCATCACTTATTACTATGAGAGTGCCCACAGCGAGACTCCAACATTTTAAACACATTTTTATGGAAAGCAAAACGTGTATACTGTAATTATTATACATGATAATGATGGTATAACTCATCAAGACTTCAGTGTTATAGTGCTATAGAAAACCCATAGAAATGGTCTAACAATTTGATTTTGTAGAAGCTCACACCAAACATTTACCTTTGGACTGTCACGCACGTGTTCTGTAAAGATACGGGGGTTTTATGAACCCCAAATAAGCACATTATGATGATTCATTTTCCCTGAAATGTGAAACATCACATGCGATAAAAAGGTTTCGTCTTCAGCAATGCGATGCAGCATAGAGATTACAATGCTTCGCTTTGATCGGTCTTCTGGCTTGATTTCCTACATAATTTTTACCTTGTATGCGTACAAGAACAGTCGACAGTGAAGAACTTCGTGAACAGTTCACTAAGTTCTCTCATTACTTGTCTTATTGACTTCTGTGGACTCCTTTCGAATAACCTGCATACATTTTCTACAATCTCTTCCTGGATTCCAGGTTTACCACCACCGTGTCCTTTCAAAATACTCCCGGTTGGCAAAAATTGATCACACCACATCTTTATAGTCTTGAACGTCGAGGATCCTTATGGTAATCACAATGAAAGTTTCTTTGCACGTTGAATAATTAATTTTGTTTCTGCATACACCACACAAACTGTGTGCATTGTACCACATAACGTTTTGAGTTTCTGCGTCTGCTCCTTCCGGAATGACAGCTGTACTGTAAATCTAGGCAGAGCGACTTCAGAAAAGAAGATAGAGTGTACATTTTTCGGCGTGACATTGCATAGAAAAAAATTAACCTTGGACGACAGTTTTCTTGATATGCGGCTATAATGTGAAATACCTTTCGTCCGTCGCTGAAAATTCACGAAGTCTTCATCTGTTTCTGCATGTTGTTGCAGGTAACAACAAATTTGGAAGTGTTTTTCTTGAACAGTTTCTATCACCCTATGGTGTAACTGCAATTTGTACGGACGCTATAATAGCTACAGTTCAAATTGAACCCTGGCCTCAATTCTTCGTCTCCATTCTTCTCTATTCTTTGTCCTCATCTTCCAACATCCTATGCCCAATGGTTTCCTTGTTTCCTCTCGTATCTCTTATATCTTCCTATCTGTTTCTCGGTCTTCCTCTGCCTCTTCTCCCCATAATAGTGTACACCAATACTTTCCTTGGTACTCGTTCTTATCTCCGTTTTAGCATGCCTGCTTTTCCGTCCTTTTACTAACCGAGCGTTCAACTGAAGTTTCGAAACTAGAATTTTTAAGAAGATTAGTTAACCCAAGTCCAACCTCTCAACCTGGAGGACCAGGTCTCCCTATTTCTTACCCCTGGAGACAGGGTGGCCCGGTAATATCCCCAGGAACTGGATAGCTCAGATACATCGAAGTCGCCGCTCGGTGGGCCTCTGAGGGGATAATATGCACTTAGATATTGGGAAAGATATGATTAGCTATCATTGATTTTCCTCCAGCCTGATATGATTTCAGGGTTCTGCCATATTCACTTATGCAAATAAATCTTAAAAACGTTTAATAGGTATTATGTACCTAATATCATTAATTACACTGTGGTTTGATTTAAAAACTGCCATGCATAAAGTACTTTTTTAAAAATGGAATGCATTATAAAATATATAATTTTTATCCAATTAAATATATCAATTGTTAAACTAAAGTTGAATACATTTGAGTGTTAAAACTTTTTTATAGCAACGAGTATTATGAAGGTTCTAGTTTTAGCTCCTGGTGCTGACAGAGAGAGAGAGAGAGAGAGAGAGAGAGAGAGAGATCGAGAGAGAGAGAGAGAGTTACCTTTAGTACGATTTTTGTAAAATGCGTTAAAATCTATTTTATATTTAATGTTAAATCTTCACTGATTCATTGCATTTATTCCTTCGTGCACCTGAGGGTCTTAAGAAAATTTAACAAAGTAGTATCCATTTCTCAATTCATGTAAAGTTCGAAATCTTTTCAATGAACTGGAATATTGTTTGTTGCATTCGTAATAACAATAAATGAGACAAAGCCATTCTAACAATTGTTTGAAAATTGCAGTCAGTATTTTAAACCACAATTGCTTATGCAAGCAATGAAATTTAAACAAATGCATAGGAAAACAACCCAATCCCTTTAAAGCACAATGGTGTCTATATGAAATCAAAATGTTAATATGTACAGAAGATAGTGATTTAAAACTAGGAATTTCCTTTAGAAAATGTCATATATCCTTAAAGTCAAACAAAATAAAAATTTTAAAGATCCTAAATTAAGAGTAGAACTAAATAAACATGAGATACTATGAATTATGCATGTCATCTTTTGTTTTAAATAAAGACAGGATACTCGACAGTTATCGAATGCGTTTTAGAACATTTTATGGGCAATTCTGACTATGTTGTAGGGTTACAAAACTTTTATAGACTTGTTTCCAGCTATAACGATTTCCTTTGCAACATCTAACTAACAAGATGCTCATTTTATTTCCTCTGAAAATTTATTAGGCTTATAATACTTAAATTGATTTATTAGATGACGGCAAATAAATCTCATGTCGTGGGGAAAGGCCATGGTATACTAGTCAAGCACGAGCTACTGTGAGATGAATTACCGTGCTGACAAGTGACGCTTGTATTTTCATTATTAATATTGTCGTGCCTAATATGACTGTAATGAAATGTTTTATTGTGTGCACTTAAAACTGCATATCTCTCTTTTACTGTAATGTAAAAAACGGTTAGTTTATGTTTAACGCATTTGAAACCCTGAAATTCTATTCGCTTATTGCTTTAACTTAGCAATTACGCTTTCTAAGACCTGTCAAGTGATGCGTATTTCGAAATATTGACTTCGTTTCATGTTTAAGGTATAGCTATAGACAGAAAGTATTTATGAAATATGCATCAGCACTCTGATTCATGACTCGCTATAATTTCTCTTTAAATTTCACTTTCATTAAATATGTATTCTAATGTCAGTACAAAATCTAAAATGTATTGAGGTTATATAATAGTAATTATTGTTTCAGTAGCGCTTAGAAAACAATTTCTTCCATTACAAGTTTTTTCAAGTTGAAATTGCCTTATATTTCTTGATCTTAATTATTATTATAATCCTGTCAATGCCCTTAAAGAACTTTCTGTTCAACAAATCACATGTTTTATATCCGTTTCTTTCGCTCTCAATTATTTTCTTTTGGTTACTAAATTTTCTTTATTGCTAATTTAAAACTCAGTATTAGACAAATGCTATCCTAATTTATTAAATTTGGTTTATTTTACAATTTGTTAAAACAAAAAATGAAACATTTTTGTGAAAAGCGTGAAAAATGTCATCAGAATGTAACACCGCAATAGAAAGCGATATTCTACGAACATAAGTTACAGAACTATTTGGGAAAATTCAATTGCTGTAAGTGTCTATAGTTTTCCATTGTCTAAAGTCACATTTCATATTTGTTATCGATTACCAAATAGTTTAATGAGAAATCTAAAGAGTAATTTCTCCTTTTTATTGCAAAGTATGTACTACAATGTACTTTGTAACAGTTATTGAGTCTTGATCTGACTTACTATTGGTTATTACAGATTTCTTAATCTGGCACTATTTTGTACACAAGAGAAATGCAAATAATAACTGAGCATTGCCTAAATCATGGTCAAATGTATGTAGGCAAGCTCTTTGTAACAGTGCGCCTTCATCTATGTTTATATTAAGCACATTCCAAGTGCTTAATGTTTAAATATGTTGGTTCTCACTTTGTTGTGAACACTTATTATCCGATGTCACAAAACGTAGAAACTAAAAAAGGACAAAGAGAGTAAATATCTAAAATTTATTCGTATGATACTTAGATAAAATTTCCTAGCTCTTAATACATTTTTCAATTAAAGAAAACTATCCACTTATAGTTCTTTGACAGTTTTTCGTACATCCTGTATAATATCTATCGGCAGTCAAAGAGGATTAGGCATCAGATATCTAATGCTGCGAGGATAAAAATCCATCCAGGACTATTTAACGTGTTCATTAATTATTATAATATTATTTTAGCAAACTCAGTTTATTAATGAGTGCTTTTTAAATAAGTATATTGAGGCCAAGTTTTAGTAAATTAATACCTGAAAAGAAATGTATGATGCATTCTGATCTTATAAAAGTATACCTATTCGAGCATTTCTTCCCCCCCCCCTTTTCTGAGCAGCATGACAATACATGGTTCATTTAGTAAATTAAATAGTGGTTACAGTTTGTGTTATTTCATTCGGGTTCATCGTTGAGTACCGATGTTGTTTTTACTTTTGAAATATGCTTATATGAGCATTCAATTTGAAGTACTTACTGGCACTACGTTTAGCAAAAATGTTAACTTCATTGTATAGTACTGGAAGAGGCATATTGAATGCATAGAGGACTAAATAGAATAACTATTCTGTGCTAGTAATATATCTCCGTGTCCATTGCTGTGGCGAGATGGTAGTTTGTCAGCCGGTTGGAAGTTTGTCAGTTTTATCCAAGGTTTTTCCTTAGTCTGAAAAGGCGAATATCAGGTAAAATAACTAAACTCATTTGCATCACCGTTTCATCCATTCGATTCTTCGTCTCCAAAAACCTTAGAATCTAGCAAGGCATAATTTTTTTCCCCTTTTCAATTAGGCGTTGCAGTGCATATGCACAGTAATTTTAAAACAGTGCAAGTTCTGAACATAATACCATGAGGGGGGTTTACAAAATCCCATTCTTGATATTATATATGCACAAATGATAAACCAAATGCAATAATATGCGTTTATCATTATGTACAGATAGTTATTTTCGGTCTACTTCCGCAGATGTACTTAACACGCGAAGGGCCAATGTTGCACCACACAGGCTTCGTCGATGAACATGCTCCTTTGCATTTCTACTTCCAAAACTTTGATCAATAATTGCATGCATACATTATTAGTTTTATTTCTGACGAGTACAACTTGTGGTGTTCTAAGTAACTGCATTCGTTCATTTCTGACATCTTCAAAGAGAATTAGCATTTGGTGAACAGCTCGGCTTCCATAATTCTTCTAGTATCTGTCTGATATTTACTTTAGTTTCTTTACTACATAAAGTTATTCTTGTGGACTTTATTTAATGTTTCTAATGGTAACCATTTAAAATAACACACTTCAGTAAAAATCAATTGCCTAATACATTGCAGTTAATAATACCGGCGTGCCACAAAGACTTGTCATATAGAGCGGTAACTGTATGTTATGTTGAGCATAGAAATGGGCTGCGGATGAGCATCAAAATAACTATCAGTAGTGAAAATTAAATTAGCTAACTAAATAAAACATTAATTGTTTTTAAATAGTATTTAACACCCGTTTTAATCGCTGAGATATCACAAGCGGTGACACATGAGATAAAATGGTAAATTATAAAGGAAGTAGCCATTCCAGACATAAGTGTTAGGGTACATTCCCGGCATTTGCCACATTTATGAGGACTGAGGACAACTAAAAAAAAAATAAGCTGGTGGGAATCGAATTCCAGGCCCCCTTCTTACGAGTCCGTGCCTTAAAGTCCTCGACAACCCTTGGCGGTTACCTGAGTGGATTACAAAGTATATCATGTAAATAAAAAAAATGTGAGAACACCAAGAATAATTTAGCTAAATTTTGAAATAAGGTAACACACTGCAGTGATAAGACTTGAAACTTAATAAAAACTACATGTTATATAAGAGTTAGGTGTTTATTTATTTATTTTTTTCCAAAAGTGGAACACGTTCAATATTTTTCCCTGCAGGAAGGTGTTCTGCTTTCAGAAGTAAACGACCCAATTCTTGCTAAAGCTTAAACTCCAATAGACAAACATTTGACGATGGCCTCCTGTAATCAAGTTCCACCAAAAAAAAACAAAAAAAAAAAAACTATGCAGTGCTTTAGTTCAATTGTAACTTCTAATGTTTACTTTGTGTTATATGTGCAAGACCTGCATAATGATTAAAAAGCAGGATTTGAAACATGATAGCGGTCATAAAAATATTTTTAACGAATTTCCCCTGTTCATTCAAAGTCCATAAATATTTCTAATGCTGAGAAAGGCTCTTTCAAGCCACCCTACAAAGAGTCCAATTCGTTCAGGTATAAAACAGGTTTTTGAACATCCCATATATTCATCGGAGTTTCTTTGAATGGAGAGGTGTATATTTAATACATAGATAGAAAATCCATTGGAGAATATGTTAAATGGAGTCTAAAGTTTAATTTTGAAAAATGGAATTACATATATGTTAAATAGGAGGGAAAGAGCAAAACTTCATTGCTGAAAATAAAGAAGTTAAAACAGTATGAGAAATATATTCAATTATTACAATTACTGATAATGAACGTAAAGAAATAGAATCTGCTGCTTCAACTCTTAATTAAAAGCATGTGAACTATGAAAAGAAGAACTTATTGTTTCTGGTCAGTTAGTTTTAATAATGCATTGAATTACTACCAATCGCTGTAAAATTATCGATTAGTTTGATCACTTCTCATTCTAATTAATACCTGCTTCATAGGATGAGTGCAGTACGAATTGGTCAAGGGTTTACGTGGTTTCATAATAGAGTGAGGAGCGGATAAGCAGTTAGTGTACCCACTCCCATTTTCACTCATTTCTTCTACCTACTGAAAAATATAGAAGATTTTGTCATGTAAAGTCTAACAACGCACGAGTAGAGGTCAACTTATGCTAGTTGAGTCTCTATATGACAAATAGGCTCTTTAAATTTATTTATAACCGAAAAATAGAGATAAGTAATTCACTGTAGTCTAATTGGTAAATAACAGGTGTATAAACATTTATTTTTTTGTTTCCCCGGTCGAAGGAACGGAATGAAAATGGGAGATAATAGGCGCATTTACTGCTAGAGCATTCCTTAGTCTTCCCGTGAAATATGCGCTCTTGGCTGATCCACTCTGGCAATAATTGTCCGTTATGAGGAACTTTTGAAAAAAAAATATATGTGTATATCATTTGGCGTGGATAGTTCTGCTGTATATAAATATTTAAACTATTATTTAAGAAAAGTAATCACAAAATATTAGTTAATATGCATATAAAGAAAAAAATTCAGTAATATATGCTACGTACTGGATTTATTTTATCGTGCATTTATTTTCTAATTACTTCTTTTAATATAAAGAACGAACTTTTCTGGTGATATTTGTAGTAATATCTTAAGATATCACGTTATGATATATCCTGAACCTTGCTGGTTGATATAATGCTCTGATCCAACTAAGATCCATCAGCCTATTATTGAAATAAGTTCTGATTCTCAACTGAAATCTTGGTTCAGTATTTTTAAGGAGTTTTTATGTTGCTGAGCTTTCAGCAAAGACGAGCAAATGCCAGATGACTTAAGGCGAACACAGAATTAATTTGCAGGTCCATTAACTTCATTTCCCCTCCCCCCAAAGGCTTAAGACCAGTCGATATCAGGTTTTAAGAGCTAGAAGGTTTGAAACTCAAAGAAAGAAACAAATAAATATAACAATAAATAAATAAAAATAACGCTTCATCTTTCTCTGCCACAAATAGAAGCAGTTATATTTTATTTCCCATCTGCGAAACCTATACTACTGCGCAGTGTTCTGAATTTAACATAATGAGCTGGCGAAATACATCTCATTTATGATTTAATTCGTGAACAATGAAGCGAAATTGTTTTCGCTTCAACTGTAAATGGAAACTGTTGGTAGCAAAAGTTAAAATTGGGGAGTTATGCAGTTTTAAAAATGAATGAAGAAATACATAAACTATTCACAATTCGTACCTTGTTTGTCTCTGGCATATGTTTAAAAGGCAATGTAACCTGGATAGAGCAGAGAACAAAAAAACGCACTTTATTTGCAAAGTATCCATTCGTCGAAGCCAACTATAGTTAACCCAAAAATAATGTTTTATAAAGTGGATGACATAGTCTATTCATAATTTTTCCTTGTCCATCAGCCTTACCTGCTATGGTCAATTTGCATTAATGTAACATTGCATGCTCTTCAAATAAAATTAATAATTTAAAATAATAGTCAACAGCTTAATTTTCCGTCCATGATTATACAAATATTTTATTTATACCTAGAACGCCATTTAATCAGCTTTAAATTTCATTTTGTTTTCGGTTCCGAATATCCTAGCCAAATTCTTAATTAAACATAATATTCCAATTAACGTAAAATAAAAATATTTCAAACATAACATAAACACCTGATACAACTCCAAAGAGATAGAAATATTTTGAGTTAAAGTTATAGTCTGAAAAATATTGTACAAATATTGCTTTACAAAAAGATCGTACTTAATTTAATTTCTCTCTCTCTTTCTCTCATTCTAACCCACTTTCTGTATTGTGTGGATCAAAATTATCATTGATACTCGAAAACTGATTTCATATTTATAAATGTAAAATGACACATGGTTATTTATTTATTTATTGTGGGAGAAATAAGGTCAGTGCTCTTTCTCTTTTGCTATGCCAGTCTAATAATAAATACACTTAAGTTTAGGTGATAAAGCCATAATTGTAATATAAAAATAACCAGAGCAGTACAGTAAATACAGACGTAAATCATAAAGGGGAATTAAAATAAATATACCATTAAAACGTAGAGAACGAAAAGCCTTAACGTTAAAATAAAGGCGATAGGAAAATTAGTAATAACAAAAATAAATGAATTCCATAGTCAAACACAACAAATATCTGTAATGGTAAAATATGATGAGAAATGTTCGGCGCAGTGGTGCTAATGAAAATACGTGCTAGGTTTCAGAGGATGTATTAAGGTTGTAAAAGGGGAATAGGGATGTTTGGCTATTTTTCATTTGTTTATATTTTAAGAAAAAATGGCTACAATAGGGGTGTTTATTTCTCTGTATTTTATTGGTGTTTTTTTGACTCTCTCCTTCTAAAGCATGGACTTTTAGTAAACGGAAGACTTTACCTTATTTCTGACTTTGTTTTATAAAAATAAACTTTAAAGCTATCTGTTAAGTACCAAATGCTGAATGAGACATAATAATTATACTGTAAAATTTGTTAAGTGTTTATTTGTAAAAAAATGAATTAAAGGCATACATTTAATGAACATAGCTCATTATGCATACCAATCATGCTTGCCTCAATTTGATGCCACCAGATGTGGTAGACGTCCATTAACATAATAGGAAAGATTCGTACAGATTGTTATGTGATGTGTACACGAGATCCCAATTAGCTCCTGTGCTATCTCTGTAGAATACTCATCCTGAAGAAAATCGCTTAGCAACCAGTTTTACGAGCTATATTCGGTGACCAAATTTATTCGGGCTTTACAATGAGCAATTTGATTGGTAGCTCAACTTGCCTTGAAAGGTATCGGCTTCGAGAGTACAATAGTATGCAACCTAGCGAGTGGTTAAAGAACTAACCCAATCGCATTTTGTAAACAAACTGACTTAAAACCAGAGCCCTGCTTTTCGAAACTGAGAAGTTTCAAATAAATCGCAATAATTCTGAATGGATTTCCCTGGAGGCATTTAACCAACTTTACATTTCTTCTGCTGGTTGTAGCAAGAAAACGCCTTTACAGCAGCTTGAACTGTTTTGGCACTATGCTCTCCGTTCAAAGCAAAAGCAATAGCCCTTATCTCTCTTTCTCCGAAGCGTACTCCCTTCCTCCACAGCGACTTCTCAGAACTAGATCAACTGATTATAGTGATAGAAACTTATTCCTCACTAGTAACGTAATTCATTCCAAATGATTTGCCGTAAATTCAAAATAAATTTGATCCCCCGGTATAGTTAACGATAAGGCGTGGGCAGAAACGTTGGGAGCGGTCCTATAAACGTATCAGACAAAACTCATGTTTTATGTACTGCCAGGTGTCAGAATGAATGAGCCTTAAGGACCCACAAACCCCATTTGCCAGCTTTCTGCTGCAGAAACCAGGCAAGTGTGGAAAGTTTGGGAAATATTGAAGCACCCCAAATACCATTCCGGGTTTAGGGATCAGAGTCTTCAGAAAAAAAAAAAAATAAAAAAGCTAGGGAATGCAAAAATCAATAATTTAGTGAATGGACATAAAGAGAAACTGTGGAGAGTTTTAGGGGATAAAAAGAAGACAAAATCGATTGAAAATAAAACGATTCGAATATGTTTAGAGCTAATCACAGTCATGGAAAAAATATACCACGGAATACAAAATTAATATGATGTCCGCATATGGAATTAAATACAAAATGAAGGGAAAATGTTATCAGGTTTCATAGATAGCATGCAGCTGACGGATTAGTGATAATAATTACAAACTTTAAAGACAATTAAAATTGAGAAAACTATTATTTATGACAAAACATAAAATGAAACACTCACATTCTTAGATCCATACCAATAGTTCGGAATACTGCTGTTAAGTTAGTTTGAGCAGAGAGACACTTGAAATTTTACACGTATTTTATAATTGCAATATAGGTCAGAGATTACAGAGCTAAGATAAACTAAGTAATTCTGTTATAAGAAAGTGTGAAAACGTCTGCAGTGCTATATTTGTGGTTAGTACAATATGCAAATTCTGTTTCCTTATTGTGGATTTAATAATTATTTTTTAAGGCCCCTTATCTTTAGATGGAAGAAAATAGACGATTATTAACAATCGCGTGGCTTCAAGCAATCCTAACTTAATCCTATTTAATGGTTCCAAATTTTTCGAGTCCTCTTAAAATGTTTTATTTGAACTCAAAATGAGAAAAATCACCATCTTATATGTATAAAAAAATAAGACATTATTGGAGCTTAGAAAACGCACTATCCTACCCACCAAAATACCTTACATTGCCATGAAAGATAAAATAATATTGATTAAAAATATTTTACTCAGTACCAAAAATAAAGTGTTTACACAGTAATAAGCCTAGGTATTATAGTGAAAGAAATCAGAAGAAAATAACAAGTAATTGCTTCTTTAGCGTTATAGACCCAGGAAAAATGTCCAGTTTGCACCGCCTAAATGTCTTCCTCTGATCCGCTACTCAAATAATGTTTAATAATTTACAAAAAAGATATTTAAAAAAACTCTAAATATGTATTTCGTAAACAAAATGGGTTTTATTATAGCCTCAGAATTGATGTCTATAAAAGGAGAACATGAAGCATTAAGAATTGAAACTTCCTTATATGCTACCCACTTTTAAACCTATCTTCCCTCTATACTAGCAGTTTTTAACTTATACAGCTTAACAGGTGAGTAGATAGAAACGTTATGTGTAATAACAGAGCACAATATGAACAGTTTGGAGGTCGTGGTTTCGCGTACCGGTCCTTAGACTTAGAGATGCTTTATATTGCAAAATTTTACTCCAAGTTCGTGTTCATATCTGCTATTTTTCTCCAGCAGAGCCCCTCTGTGCAGCTCTTTCAACTGTCAACTGTTGTCAATCGTTATATAATTTTACAAATGGCACCAAGGTCGACTATAGCTCGTCCATTAATACACTCGTTAAATTAAATCTAACCTAGAGATTACATTTCATAATTATGTGAACATAGCCTTAAAATTTAACCTCTAAGTTAGTATAAGTTAGACAATGTGTTTTATAATACCCAATCTTTACTTATCATAGGTTATGTTTATAATACCCAATCTTTACTTATCATAGGTTATGTTAGGTTAAGTGTTCGCTTAAGTTCGGTTTAAGAACTTTGTTTAAAACCGATTTACGCTTCATCTCTACTTCTGCGCTCTGCTATTTAATGTATTTAATCGCAAAATGGGAGAGCACAAGTTGATTGTTCGTCTTGTCTACAGTCAACATTTGAATCTCAATGGTCGTGGCCGTTGTTTTGTTCATTTAGGGCTGTACAAAAATTGACGTCGGCATACTACGACGCCATTTTCTCCTTGATTCGATTTCAGCTATAAAGGCTATACACTTGCATACTAACACACACACACACACATATATATATATATATATATATATGCTCTCGTCTGTTATTTTAGGTGAATTTAAAACAATTTACAATGTTTAAAATACGTAAATAATTATTGAACTATTATAGAAATACGTCGAGGAAATAATATATTATTATTACGTTACTAGAGTCAGGGCGAGAGCTACATCTTAACATTGAAGCTAAAATCATTAATACACAAATTCAAAATCTTAATAAAACCAAGTCAAAAGATAAAACAAAGTTTTAAAACTTCAAAGGAAATATAAACATTTTATCTTTAATCTCCAAAACTAATATTTTATTTAAAAATGAGTCAATTACACCATCCTCGCACAACGCGAGGAAATGCTTAAAAAAGCAACAATTACATACGTTCTGTGAATAGGACATTCGCAGTCCTGTATGTATCTCATTCCTTAGCTGGTCCATATTGCCCAAACATCCAAGCGACACAGGTCGGGCAATTTAACAATTCGGTCAGAGCATATATATATTACCAAGGGCTGAAGAGTCGGTGAGAAAGAATAGTAGAGAACTGCGGCAAGGCAACTGAGTGACACTTGAGGCTGCTGAACAGTTTTTCTCCGAGAAACTCCCAGAAAATTGAAAATTCGTATTTAGCAACACAAACGCCCTCCGCCGCCGTCACGGGAATCGAACTCAAGAATGCAATAGTGTTCTAGCCAATTAAGCAAGAGGACCCCCAAATTATGTAGCGTTTTATAAGTACTGTTTCATTTATATGGCTCCATCATATCCTTAAGAGTTGCCCATAGGTAGAGTTAGATCCGGAGAACGCGATGTAAACTCAATCGGACCTCTTCGTCCTATCCAGTGCCTTGGATACTTCAAAATTGCTTTCCGTTCAAACGATAAACTTGGCTGCATTTTGTTGTAGCAACGCTAGCATAACGTAATGTCACGTCCGTTTACAGAACATCATGCGATAATCTTGACTTCATTTTGTCATTGTTGATTTATCTGTCACGTAGCAACGCTATCATAATGTATGTGAGTTAGTTCTATTAACAGAACATCATACTACATATAACTGTTGTTTTTCGATCCAACTTTGAAATATATTAAATATATATTTACTGTGGAAGTGTGTATATATTTTTTGTCACCCTCGGTATTCCATTGGCGAATGTAAAATATGTATATATTACTTTTATCTTGTTCTATTCATGAAAGTCCTAAACCCATATTTGGCCCTTCTCTGTTGGCATTACTGACAGGCGACATTCCTCTATTGAAAAATGGCTTGAAAAGATTAAATATTCATAATACAAATATACAAGTATTACAATATTGTAGGCCAAGTTTACGGGAATTATATTTAAATTCTTATTTTATTCGTGAAATATTCTTAATAAATGCACTTGAGAGTCTGCGCTTTCCAGATCCCTTTGTGATATTACATGTGATAATAATTTAGTATTGCGAAAAAAAAAAAGTTTCATACTGGAGGTAATTATTTGCTGAATATGTGCAAATCAGCTATTTAATAGCCCTTCAGGCAATGCGGTTAAGCAATGAACACTTTTGCATGACGCATTTAATTTATGATGGGAGCTTGCATTACGCTTGCATTGAAAAAATAATAAATACGGTATTTCTGGCATTAGAGATTTCAGCGCGTTTTATACAGGTTGTTCGCATTTTAAGCCCTTTCAAAACACGAAAAAATTTATAAACAAGTTTATAATTTATTGCATTAAGTAATTAATTGCAGCGTTACAGTTTGCATGTTACTGTTCTATGTACGACGTGGAAATAATGCTGCTTAAATTATTTTCATCACTTCACTCTAGTGAAATGTCGACCTGCAGTGCTTCTGGATTGGTCAGCAATGGACAAAAGCATATTTTTATTGGTTTGGTCTGTGATAAACTTGTGGGCGAAAAGAGAATGCGTCTGACGTATCTAACCAAGGAATGAAAGGTTGGCTAATGCAAAATATTATTGATAAATGTCACTTTAAATTAACAAAGTCTTCATGAGTAAAAATCTATGTTTCACACTAGCCATTATAAAATACCTAAAAACTATTGCATACCTTTTCTTCAAATATGTATTATTTTTACCTCTACAATAATGGTAAGGCATTACTAGATATTAGCATTTTGATATGACATATTATTTTTTAAAAAAATGTGTGAAATAAACGTTTTATGGTTTCAAAAGTAAAGTAAGTACTCTTTTCTCAGACACTATTCTCAATACAGCACTGAAAGTATATTTCAACATCCTCATTAAAAATAAAATTAACACTCTTATTATTAATCTAGGTCTTAATACATAGAAAACAAAAAATATCAGGGGAGTATTAACTATCGTTTCTGTGAAAAAAATGTATCCGTGTTCTTTAAATACAACCGTTAAAAATTAATCCATTTATTTTCAATAAATTTCACTTGAATAAAATTTATTGGTATAAAAACGTACATTTCAATTAAAAAAATAACACGTCGATTTACATATTGAGGGAACGTTGATTACATTTGATTACATTACATGATAGCCCCAGTTATCACCACTTTAAAAAGTTCAAATGGCAAACTTTGTCTTTTTATGTTGAAATTTTTAAAGAAGATTCAATCGTTATTACGTCATATTTTCACTATTACCTGAAAACCTGCACTATTGTTGTTACTTGAATTTTCGCAGAGTAATACTCAGAAACTACTATTTACTATTATAGTTGTGTTTTGGTTTCAAAATGTATATACCCTATAAGAAAGAGCAGAACATAAGGGTTTTAATCAGAAATTTCAAAATAAGATATATTACTGTGGTATCAATAATTTTAATTTTATTCGGAATATTTTGTCTTCCTACAAATAACTGACTTATTTTATATTCTATCAAAATTCAAGCACCAGTTCGGGTTAGGAAACAAAATAGGACAACTAAATTTGCTTTAAAATTGCGTCAAAAGATAGGATGTCCTTTGAAAATGTTAAATACTGGAGGAGGTGAGGGGATGAAACCTAATAAGCATTGGTATAATTTTCCCCCTAAATTTAATTTACATACTTTTGTTTAAATAAAATGCATATTAAATAGTTACTTATTCACTTTTGGAAGTTTTGAAATAAAAGCCTTATATAGAGTACTTCTCTACGATGGTTTGGATGTAGGTCTGATGTTGGATGGTGGTCCAGTGATAACCATACTTTCCTCGTAAATCCAAGATCGCGGGTTCCATCTCGATAGATTTTTCGAGTGTAAAAATCCTAAGTATGGCTTCCTTCGGAAGGGAAGAGAAGTGAAGCCGTGAGTCCCACATCGTAGATTTACGGCACGTAATAAAACCAAGTCTGAAAGAAAAGGCTCTGAGCAACATTTGTCGGCCATTTCACCCTCTGAACTGAATAGGACATAGATGACCTGAGATGCTAAAGAGCGTCCATAAATAAACCAAATTATCGATGGTTTGGATACAACTCCTCTCTGCTTTGCTTTAGTAAATCAGTTAGAATCGCAGACACGTAAGTATAGTTTAACAGTTATCACATTCCGTCCGCCTTAGCCAATAAATTCTTCTATTAGCACACACCTGACGTCAACATATGCTTAGGAGCAAACAGGAGTAAAGTAAAATTTCACTATCTGATTATCATGAGTGATCTTCATCTATTTAGAAAAGATTTTGCACATCAACATTTCAAGAGCCTCTGCATACCTTGAGGACATGCCAGAAACATTTTATTTTTCTATTTTCTTTCCGAGTGGTGAATAACAAGCACAGAACGCCTATCGTAATTTACATTACGCAATTAGAAAATGATAGTTGGATTCTTGGCACGTCCACTGCAGTTTATGGACCAAGGCTGAGCAAGCCATACGTGCAACGTCCGCCCCGCATCTGACGCCAATTAACGCTGAGATGATTAAAAACCCCAGCAACGGCGATGACGCCCCCTAAGGCATTCACTAAATTATTATTCTTATTGTTTTTCTTTTCTTTTCTACCTTAATAATATTGTAACGGTTTTCTTCAATTATATACGCTGTACGTAGCTCTTTCAAATACCTTGACCACCCTGCTACACCAGAAAAGTCGTATATTTCACTAATTTGTGTTTTAGAAACGTTTAAATCGTAAAACCTTTGCCAAAGTCAGCTGACTCCTATTAATATCCATGCTTTACACTAAGAGCTCATGTAGAGTGAACACAAAATTTGAAGCTGGGGAACGGATTTACTTATGAACCTATGGATAGACTGAATCTCATTTTTTTTCCATCACAGCATTGCATGGTTGTACTGCAGCCCTGTAAAGATTTTGTAACAGTGTGTGTCGCATCATATAGGTGACTTCATTCCGCTACCAATATTGAACATTGGTCAGTGAAAACCGGTTGACCTTCAGTACAAGCACGATTCCCTATTAAGACTGGAATTCACTTCCGCTGGGGCAGGTAATTGAGCTTGATCAGTCACGAATATCGTCCAGCTGTTTCAGTTGTACTTCTGTAGAAAATGCGTGTTTGATGTTCTAGTGCGTACTCGTATGTATCGTGGCCTACGTCTAGAGCGAGAAAGGCTATATAGCAAAGAATATTTATTTATGACTGTTATTTACATAAGAAATGTACAAGTATACTGTAGTAGAGAATGTTGTGCTAAATTTCAAGAAGCAACAAACATCTCCATCGGAAAGTGTGGCAAGGCTAGTAAAAAAAGACAGAACAGTTTTTTTACACATTGAATACACTAGGCTCGGTCAAAATTGGTGTTTTTTTTTCCTTCAAATTATTCTCCGTTGAGTTGAATGAACTTTACCAAACGCGTCTGCCTGTTATGGAAAAAGTTCGCGAAGTCATCATTTAACATAGTCTTTAAAACCTCAACCTTTTTCACGACGGCCTCAGAAGTACCAAAACGCTCCTCCTTGGACCCTTTTTCAGAGAGGGAAAGATATAATTCACAGGAGGGCTAAGTCTGGAGAGTATGGAGGATAGGAACACATTCGAAGTTCCCCACATTCGCACCTCTTCTGCTCAGGAGTCAGTAATCCCAGGACCCACCTCGCACAAATGCAACTCATGCTCAAGGTATCAAGCAGAATCAAAAATGTACTGCCTTGTCTGTAAATCTGTCAATTGTTATTCGTCGGTCTTCCGAACAATGATGTCAACTGTAATAATTATGGTTTCATTTACTGCTGTTGCTGAAACATCTGGGCAGCCTTGCTTTGTTGTTGATACAAAAATTCCTTAAATTCCTTGAACCATCAAAGTGCTGTGGATTGTGGCAGCACACCATCACCATATGCCTGCTGCAACAGTTAGTAAGCCTCCATACCGGATTTCTGCAAAGGAAAGCAAAACTTCAAAGCAGCATATTGCTATTCATTATTAAACTCCATTTTGTATGTAGGCGACTGGCAAACTTACTGGTTTGTTCGTTTCCTGCGTACAGAGCATGCGCAAGCGAACTTTTTTTTTTTTTGTTCACTAATTAGGGCTGATCCGTTTTCATCATGCAACATTGTTTCGACGATGTTTTTTTGCTGTGCGCGATAAAAAAAGAGTATTTTTTGACTAGCCGTAGGCTTTTCATATAGGCGAGCAAAGTTCGAAACAAAGGCGTTTTCATTACCAAGAAATAGAGAACAAACACCTGGGTTTTAAGAAAGGAGCAGCTTGATGAAATAGGCTATCGATTAGAAACTTCTACTCGAAAGATTTTAAGATGATTAGCCCGCAAGTTGGTGTAAATGTCGGCAATGCGTATAAAGTCGTTTGGCTACTGCACTTTCATCCTTATAAAATGACTGTTATATCTGAAATAAAATCCATGGAGGCACCAAAACAAAATACCCGGCGTCAGTTTACATTATTTGATAGGGTAAATTGTGGCGAGCATCTCAACATCTTTTGGAAAGGATTCAAGCATGTCTCACAGCGGAGGACTGGAACTCCAAAAACTACTCTGATGCTGAGTGCAATACTGTTTACCAATAACGAATAAGGGGGAAAAAAAGTGCATGCGCGCTATAAATTCTGACAGCGCAACAAGATTTCCCTCGGCAGGTGGCGAGGTCCTTACGTAATAACTTCCCGTCGACAAAATTAATTTGCGATAGCGTAGCGGAATGAGGAGCTGTAGCACACCGTGCCTTGTAATTATTGGCACCACATTTTAAAAAACAGAGTAATCCCGGTAGCCTTTGCAGAGCACACATCACGTAAATCCGCCAAAAGCAGGTAAGTAATGGGACCTTTGGCGAAAGGTAAAACCCTAATAAGTCAAGAATACACGAGATAAATCGGAGCATTAATAAGTGTAGATGTTTAAATTAGTGAAATAAAGTACAGGGCACGCCTCTAAAAGACTGATCTTCTCAAACATAAAATTGAAAATAAAAACCGTTCGCTAAGGGATCAGTGTACTAGCGTCTAAACAGTATTGCTTGTACTAGATTTTCAGATATAACACTGTATGCTTTTCATTTGTGGGTAAGTCTAAAAGCATATACATAAAATCTTCATACACTGGATATATTAAAAAAAAACATACGAGATGAAACATCCATAATTTTGAAAGCAGGTATAACGTATAAATTCTTGGTTCCATCATGTTTGTCTCTTCCCTGCAATTGGCACTAGATGCAGTTAGCAGATTGCCATTGTCACACTCACATAAAAATTACATCACATTCTGCTGAAAGTAATTACCCCACAGACAGATGTAGGTAAAGTGCGGAAGGAATAAAAACCCGACCCCGTTCTACCAAGATCAGAGTGTCTACTATTATCGCTTCCGTCTAAACAGTAACACCCTGTCACGAGATTCCTGCATATTCTTCAGCGTTGTCACTGTTACTTGCATACATCAAATATTGAGCAGAAACTATGAATATTTCTTGTTTCTCATGCTATTATGATTACCCGAGTTTCCTTAATTAATAACAATGAAATGAATAATTATTTATTTTCACGTCCGATCTCTGTTGACACTAAACATGTGTTAAAAGACATTTCAGAGACGTGACAACGTCGATTTCCTGAGCAAAGTCTGGTACAGCGCTTTGCTCGTGTCAGCGTATCATAAACAACTGCTGAATGACTCTAATCTAGGGTCATGAAGATTTGTCCCATTCTAGGACTCTTCAAACAAAGAAGCATCATACTTTTTTTTAACAACATACTTTGCTCATCCTGATAATTTTGTTGAACTTTCTCAGAGAGTCAACGTTGAATGCAGTAGCGTTTCTGCCAGTCTTCAAAAACTTGCTGCAAACAATTTTTGACACGTCCTTCAGGATGGCTTCTGTAACCTCCACCACTGCTTCTGGTGGTGGATCTCTCTTTCTCTCAGTCATGTCATATTATGTCCTTAAAAATTGCCTTTTGTTTCGTAACATAATTTTTTTCCTGCCATATTTTACAAGTTTGGCTTGCAGAAATAATACATTGCAATTTTCAATATAAGAAAATATCAACAATACTGTATCTTTTTAATTTTTACCTTTATCCCTATGTTTTTCTTAAATTGATTAAATATAAATAAATGAACTTTTTATTTTTATTTATTTTTTATATTTTTATTGATTCAAAGCTATTTCACTTTGCATACCTAATAGTGCAGAATGTTCATAGCGGAAACGACTCAAAACCCTTTATTATAACTTATTTCTGCTTTAATCTTACACCGGATAATATTGAAAACCACAAAGTATCTAACTTATTCTCTGTTGTGTTTATTAGTATTTGTATTTTGCTGTTATAATGTTTGTTTGTGATTAAAACATTCAGATCGAGGACATCTTCTCAAGATACCGCAGCTGTGGGGGTTTCTGATATTTTTATCTCGAGATTTGCAGTGGCCGAAGTATTGCCACTGCAGTGAATAGGGAAAGCGAGGCGAGGAGAGGGATCTGGCGGCATCACGTGGAATAAATGCAAAAGGATACATAATATTCGAAAGCAGCGGTTCTCAAATCGGACCGTAGTCCTCCGAAGGTTTGCGAGGCCTTTTCAGAGGTTCATAAAGCATTAAAGTACTATTAACAGTATTTATTCTTGAATGTAAAAAAAAAAAAAAAAAATAAATAATTATGAAAAAACGAAAGATAAATATTTATGGAAGTAAACAATATTATAGTCAAATTGAAGGCTGCTATTTGTTCCAGGGGAAGGTTTCAATAATGTAAGCTGAAAACTTAGACTACAAAGAAAACCAAATGTGGCGTTAAGAGTTTCCCTGGCAACAGCACACATCTTCCGGCGAACATAATGATTCGCTTTTGGGCACCTGGAGCCGCTTCATCTTCGGTGCATGTACAGCCACGTTTACTTAATTCAGAATTTGTCTTGAACCTAATGAAGGGTTCTCGTGAACTAAATTCGGTTTTAATTTTCAAAACCATCCATTTCTTAAAATAATAACTGGATTTAAACAGTGGGCGTAACTCTTTTCTTCTATAATTTTAATAGTAGATGCGACTGTAATATATTCCGCATAGAATCTGAATGAATCTTGATCAAAAAGCGTCACAAAAATAATTCTGAGCCATTTATGAAAATTTACGTAATTTTGAACAGAACCTTGTAAATGAGTTTCTAATTAATTTTGTTATGGAACATATAGCAACGCTATGACGACATTGATCTCTCGGACCATTGCCGAAACATGGTGTAAATTAAACTCCGTATGTATTCTAGAGAACTATTTCGGTATCTGTTACCTTAAATTTTTCTCATTACATAAACTAAAGATGGCGTGCAAACACTCTACCGAGACCTGAAAGAATGTTTTCTTAGAAATGATACCTGCTGCGGAAGAAGGTTGTATGCGGAAGCAAAGTGGTCTGTCCCTCTCAATCAGCACGTTTCTTATTCTCACAACGATGGAATTCAAGTGCAAATATATCTTGCAGGAGCACTACTCTCCTATGGACAAGAAAAAGTGTTATCTTGAGTCATTTCAACTTCGGGTAACATCGTTGGCACTTGGCAAAGCTGGATTCACTGTAGGCAGAATGCTTTTCCTTTGCCTTGTTTCCAGTTAATGTGCGCGGCACATATTTCTTATCTAGTCCCCATTTATAATATTTTTAATGGTTATAACAATAAAATGGAAAAATGTTATGAAAGCATATCGACTATTTGGACCAGATCATGTATTACATCGAAACGAAACAGTAAAATCTATCAAGAGTTGGAAATAAAATTTCCAACAAATTCACATACTCGTAAATAAGGGAAATTAAAAGAAGTACAGAGAAGGCGGTGATCGATCCTATTATCTCTTGCATCATTAGTGCGTACGATATCGCTAAGATACCTCCACGGATGTTTTCTGATGAGATCATATAGTGTAATTCTACCTTACTGGATATAAAACGGTTAATAATTTTCGTATGTGAACAAGGTACTATGTCGAAGAGGACATAAGACATATTCAAGCAGATATTCAGGTTTCAAAAGTTGGAATATTTTTGTTTTAAATAGTGCAATATTTTCCAAAATATTTTTAGATTGTTTTAATTGACTATTTATTTTATTACTCTACAGAACAGAGTTTTTCTACAATAATTAATCCGTTTAATGAATTTGTTTCTATCAATTTCACTGTCTCCACTTTTAGCACGTACAGTTTTCAACTATTTACATTTTAATCAAATTCAATTCTATCATTTGTAACTTTATTTCCATATTATCCTCTTCAACTACTAAATGCTTAATTTTATTGATATTGATTTCAAGATGTAAATTCGCATAATACCCTGAAATTTATATTTCATATACAGATCTTCAGCTATAAAATATGTGCGTTCAAGCAGTGTTTTATTAATTTACAAAATATTGTTAACTCACCAACACCATGGATATAAAATATGACAGACTTGAAATCTAAACTGCATAAAGATGATGAGCAAACGTTTAATTTTCCTTAACTTTTTAATATTACTTAATTAAATATAATCAACTCTATAGGTTTGATTAAAATAAATTTCTGTTGTGTTAAAAGCAACATTATCTTTCTATCATCACATATTAAGATTTCAGCTTTTATGCATTTAATTGCAATCAGTTTAAAAATTAAACTACTATATTTTCATAATTATATACAATAGATTTTCTTCTTTGTGTTTTTCTTTAGTAAAACTCAAGTCATGAATATAGGTTTGCAAGAATACAACTGCGGTTAAGTTTAACCTCCATCTCTCAAGCAGGCAGCACAAAGTTGTAGAACGGCGAATGTTTATGCATTTTATACGAGCAACACTTACAAAGAACTGCCGCAATTTAAAACAAAAGTACAGGCAATGAATCCTGCCCAGAAATCTTTATTTTCATTATGATATACTTGAGCACGGCTCGATTCGTTACGGACAGGTATCTCAGCTTGTAAATCCAATTAACATGCTCTTCAATACATAATAAACCGAGGTAGGAATTCCACTCTTAGTGCGCTTACAAACAAACAGTACTATAGTTAATGGGACATGAATCATTGAGGTTCATGAGCCTTTAGGAACATAAATTTTTTGTTATTGAGCCAGATAGTTAAACGTTTCTTGTAAAGTTAAACCCATCTTGTCAACATACAGATTCTATTGAGCAGGAGATGAAATCGTATCTGCAAATGGTTGATTTAGTCAGAAACGAAAGTGTGTTTAATAAATGAAAAACTCAGTCTATTCTTTGTTAAGATTTAGAAGTGTTAATTAAAACTACTGAAGCAAAGTATTACTTCCCTTTTTATTTCAGAATCAGGGCATGCTTTTGCTTTGCTCAATATAAAAATAAATTGAAATTATGAAAAATTTACATGGTTCACATTCGAAAACTGCCAACTAATTTATATCCAGTAAGCTAGTATTGTGTTTTATGCTAATATCAGAAATGACGTATACATGAAGCCGTCGCAGCGGTATCTTACGGATCAGAGATACAAGAGGCCGTGGATTTGAGAATACTATACTACTTTAGCGGCTGTAGTATGATAGATAAGTTTTGATTTATACTAGTGTGTGTCATTTTTAAATTTATTCTCTCTTTATTAATAAACAGTATGACTCATTAAAAAGGTATATCACAAGTTTTCACATCTAGTTTGCAATAAGCTAACTTACAATATTCTAATTTGCATCTTTAGAGTTATATATTTGCGAATGCATAATGACGTTCAATTTGACATTTCCACATTCCAGAGTGTCTCATTAATATTAAAACTTAGAGGATTAAATATATTACCTTTTACTATAAAAATATTAGGTTCAAGTTATTTGAAGATCAAAATATTCACTTGTGTGCCCTATATTTAAGTATTACAAGTAGTTTTATAAATTAAGATATCAGATTTTTAGAATAAGTATGTTTCTATAGATTCATGTAATTGCGAAAGCATAAAGACATAAAGCTTGACATTTCCAATTTCATAATAGCTAATTAATATCAAATGCATTCATATATTTAAAAGCTAAGCTTTAATATATGGATCCCAATCGCATCCCCAAAATAGTAAATAACTATATACCAATAGGACGATGGGTTATTGGACTCCCTTAAAAAAGATGGAAAGACCGAGTTCAATAAAAATCGTCTATTAAGTGGAGACGGAGCAGCATCAAGGTCTAAACCGTAATTGTATATGATGGTATCGACTTTTCATTATTAGAATAGAAATAGGTTTATATACATAATTCTTTTCTAGAAAAACATTTATTTATGCACGTACATGGTATAGGGAACCATAAGTAGATATTTATTCTAAAAAATTGTATATCTTAATTTGTAAAACTACGTAAAAACTTAAATATAGAATACACAAACATTAATATTTTTAATTCTCAAATAGCCTGCATCTAATACTTAAATTATATAGTACAAATAGCAATATATTAAAGGTTAGATTTTAAATATATGAATGCATTTGATATTAATTAGCTATTATAAAATTGGAAATGTCAAGCTTTATGTCTTTATGCTTTCGCAATTACATGAATCTATAGAAACATACTTATTCTAAAAATCTGATATCTTAATTTATAAAACTACTTGTAATACTTAAATATAGGGCACACAAGTGAATATTTTGATCTTCAAATAACTTGAACCTAATATTTTTATAGTAAAAGGTAATATATTTAATCCTCTTAAGTTTTAATAATAATTAGACACTCTGGAATGTGGAAATGTCAAATTGAACGTCATTATGCATTCGCAAGTATATAACTCTACAGATACAAATTAGAATATTGTAAGTTAGCTTATTGCAAACTAGATGTGAAAACTTGTAATATACCTTTTTAATGAGTCATGCTGTTTATTAATAAAGAGAGAATAAATTTAAAAATGACACACACTAGTATAAATCAAAGCTTATCTATCATACTACAACCGCTAAAGTAGTATAGTATTCTCGAACCTACGGCCTCTTGTATCTCTGATCCGTAAGATACCGCTGCGACGGCTTCATGTATACATCATTTCTGATTTTATTCTGTTTACATGACCATGTCATTCTACTATGTATTTTCAATCTTTCTATAATGCTTGTAATTCCAAGTTCTTCATGGACATCTGAATTTTGTTTTACGATCTAACATATTATATCCAGCTAATGGTCTCAATAATCTTATTTCCGCGACCTCTATCCTTTTTTTTTTTTTTGATTTTTGATTTTTGATTCTAGAGACCAAGTTTTTTAACCATAGGTATTGATGCTACGGCTAAGATTTTGTAAACTTTTAAAACAGTATCTCTTCTAACTCTTCCAACAAGTGTTATTTTAATTGTACTTGCAGTTTCTGAAATATGGGTATCTATATCATAACATTTGTAATTAAATTTATTTACTTATGAACAGTCGATGTATCCGGAAATTTTTGTGAAACTATAGATGATTAGAAATGAGTTGATTGTCAGGGCAATACATTACTTGCTTTTCATGTCAAATATATTATTCCTTTGCTCGTGTAGTTTCTCTCAATGATACATATGTCGCTCATTGTTTGCTCCTCATCATCACAAACATACATTCAATTATGGCTGTATTTTGTCATATACCACTTCTCTTTCTTCTTGAATCTTTTCTTTCGCGAGTCCGTCAGTGTTCCTTATCTCGGCCGAAATGTATATTTCAGCATTTTTAGTTAAAAGTTTTGTTTCTAATGCACTCTATTCATTTGTTGTGCTTGAATTTATATTATTACTATAATATTATCTTGCTGTCAGTGTGTGTTGCTACTTCTTTTAAGTTGTTTTCTACTTAGGTATGTCTTCTAGTGCTTTCAGAATTGCGAGGCACGCGCGTGTGTAAGTAATTTACTGGAAAGTAGCGAACAAAAACAAATTCACCGTCCAGTTTATCTGAGTGCCACCGACGTTACCCGAAGTTGAATTACCTTTCAGTGGGCCATTTTTTGGTCTGCAATGCTACAATAAAGTATGAATGTTCTTAGATTATTATATATTTGTCATATTATATATTAATTACTTTATAAAATGGTTGTATAAAGTCGTTTAATCACAGGATGTGGTGTTTTTAAGATTTCATTCAAGAATGAAGCTATTGTTCTGAATTTACGGTCTACTATAGAAAATGTTTGTTAGTAAAAAGGAGACAGGTGTTTCTTTTTTGTGTACATTTTCACAACCTATGTTGGTAATAATAGTCTTATCAATTAATAAGGATATTAAAATATCATGAAAAATATCAGTGGTTACTGACGATGGTTTCTTTGTTATGAAAGTGTTCCTATTTTTGGCTGAATTTTTTTCAAAAATGTTCTTCGCAATTTTTTTTTAAAAAGGCGCAAAACAATTTAATAATGTTGTTCATACGGTGCTATATATGTTATAAACCTTTGAAGAAAATTAATCTAAAATGTTTTAGATATTTCAAAATTCACCATTTAATGTGAAACACAAACACATCGTGAATAGATTGTTCCCTTAACTAACTTCGAAAATAGTTATCAAAGGAAGTTTTCCATTCCTGCATAATGCAGCCATTATCTACAAGGTATCTTTGTATGCATAATCTAAAAACTGTACAAAAGTATAGCTGTCAACTGTGCATAAACACTTGCAGGGTAATTTTTTCCAACAAATGGGAAGAACATACGTTATGGATATAACTCATTTAATGTGGAAATGCGACTTTTTATTTCTGGCAGTTAGTATTTTATTAGCGTCATTTAAATACATGTACAAAAAGTTTTATCACATTAATGACAAAACATAAAAACTGGTGTTTTAAATGCAGTACTTGCCACCCGTTTTCATTTGGACAATTTCTGTTATTTACCATTGCCAGTTTTTATAATCAATATTAGCATGACTGCTAGAATGTATAAAAACAGTTTAACTGTTGCTAAATGTGAGCGCAAACATGGTCGCTATGTTTTATTTATTCGACTTATTAGAAAGCGAATCGGATTATTCACATGTTGTGAATTATTTACAATCTTTTACATCAGACTTCTCCTGAATGAAATGAGCTGAAAGAATGAAAATAAATCCAACAGAAGCTTCAATATGAATGACCAATTATAGATTTCATTATATAATATTTCGCGAGGAGAACAAAATCTCTTTATCTGCTAATATTTATCCACCATATGTGGCCGCCTGTGGTGCCTCAGTAGTAAAAACGGGCGTTAAAAACTACTCAAAAAAAAAAAAAACATATTTGACAGACGTATAGATAACGAACGAAATTCCCTGTTAAAGCTAAGCTAACCAGACTAAGTATCACATAATATATATTTACATCTCACAAGCTCGAATTATATTCCCGCCGCAGAAAGGGCAATTAAGTTATCAGCGATAATGGAAACATCATAGTACCGGTGATACGATGAGTCACTTTATTAATAAGTATATTATTATTATTTGCATAAACATTTATATAATTTTCTCACGCATGTTAAAAAAAGACTTTCTATTTTTTCCAGAACCTTTGCAATCTAATAAAAATGAAGAAATGCTATTAAATTGTAGTTCCTTCAGAATTACTTGCCAGACACTAGCTTCTAACGTTCCACAGAGATATAGTCGTATGGAATAGGTTGGAGTATTGAAGGGGTCACACATTTTTTTCATCGAACACATCACGTATGAAATTATCTTTATCCTGAAGAAAAAAAAAATAAACAGTAATTTAGGTTTACCGTAAATTTCTCCAAAAAGTGAGCGTTAATGCACAAAATATTGTTCAAAGAAAATGAATCTACAATTTTAGGTTAACTGCTGGTATATTTCTTGAAATATAGATTTAAAAACTAATTTGTTATACCTAACGCATCGCCAGAAGTTTGCAAAAGAGAGAGCGAGTGGCAGAACACCGAAATGAATGATGATTGAGCAATTATCACTAGAAATAATCTCAATTGGTTTTACGTTCTTAATTGCTGCATCTCAATCGGGATCTAAAGAGTTTGCTGGTAAAGCTTCTGTAGCCTTTGGTTGAAAACTATTGGGTTTGGTTGCTGGTTCACATATTTTAATGACCTAGAAAACTTTAAAGGGAGAATGTTATGATATTAAAATGAACCTAAAATTACCTTTAATTTATCGTCATACACTACCATTTCTCACTCGTTACTGCATTGAAGTGAGTAGATTTTCAGTTGTGAAAGACTGGCAATTGTCAGCTAGAAGATTCTTGAAAAGTGTAGATCATTTGAACTCTTGTTACTGCAATGCCCGAGAAGCTTCTGTTGCATTTTTCCTTCTGCCTGTGATTCAAGACTTTGCATACCTCCCGGGTGGCCGAGGTCGTTAAGACCGGACTCGTGAGCGGTATGTCTGGGATTCGAATTCCGTCAGGACCGTCTTCCTTGACTGAGGTTTTTTCAGGATTTCCTCAGTCCTCATAAATGGCCTGGAACGTTTCCTTTCTTTAAAATTTTTTTTCCAATATATCATTTCATCTCTGTATCATCAGTGTCCACCGCCTGTGGTGCCTCAATAGTAAAAACGGCACTAAACACTACTCAAAGAAAAAAAATCGATTATGTGTTTCTCTGTTTTGGTCATCTCTTTTCTGCTGAAATTTTACAGTAGAGAATACTACCATTAGTTGAAAACACAATGTTGCCATACCTCGAAACAAAATGTTTTAATTTCTTGGAAATACTTATTTATACTTTCGGCATGTTTTAACACTTGACTGATACACAGACCTGTGAAAAACTGAACCGCACATGAAGAATGTAACATAAAGGAAATGTAGAGCGTGCAAGCACGTACAACTTTTTGCCCGTAAAGAGAAAGGCTGTATTTTAGGTATTAACAATAGAAACTAACACCTAAAGTCGGACCAGTTTGAAACAAAATAGTTACGGGAGGAATGTATTCACATATTTCCAGGAATTGTGAATAATTTAGATATGAAGATTTTGGAAATTTATTTTATTAATACTTTAAGAATATGCAATAAAACTAGCCAAAATGACAAAAAATGTATTTCCACTTTAAAACATTTCCTTAAGTTTGCAAAAGGTATATATTCCGAAGAAAATGCAAGCAAAGAGAAATAATGATCTATAGAAATAGTTTAATTCCACTCAAGATTGCAAAAGCGCTGTTTATTTTCAATTGTATCATAAAAAAACATAAAGTAATCGAAATCCGGACCTACTGATAAAGTTATGAACATTCGAGTGTTTTGCTCTTGATATGTTTCGGTGATTTCGTATTTAAGTGCAGGTAAAGGGCTTGGCGAAGCGAAGCAGGGAGAGATTATATCTGTATCTGCATCTGTGTTTACCTTCTGAATTTATCAGAGCAATGTTTGATTGAGAATTTACCGAAAAACTTGGAATGGCAGGCTACTAAACACAGCTTAATTGCAGAGGCTAAAGGATAAATTCATACCCTGTTTCTAATGCTCTACTTTTTAAGTGTGCAATGTAATTCACTCATACATACTAATGACAACGTGGTATTAGTAAAATAATGAAGATACAATAAAGATGGCAGTTAGAAGGGCCTTTGCGGCACAAGTGTAACAGAAAATGAACATAGTTGTGTTTCTTTTGTTTTTATCGCGTGTCAAGTGCACCTCATGATAAGGGGAGATGATGGTATAATTCAATTAATCTGCTGCAACATTAACGATGGTTCAAATACGAACTGGTAACACATTAGTTTGAACAACAAAACCCATAATTACCACCTCGCTCTTGCGTTCCAGTTCATCTTTCATCAAGACCTCAAACACAGCATGGTTTTACAGTCTCAGCCCCACATACACAGTCCTTTCTTATTTCACTCCTTCTCACTCTAATTGTTTATTAGCTCTCGTTCTGCATGACCAGTCCTAACCACCGTGCCCTAACTGCTGATTTAATCAAAGGCTCCCTGACCAAGCACCTTTTAAGTTATTTTCCTCACCCACTTTTCAAAAGAATTACATCGTGCACATTTTCCTTTCGCTTTTCTTTTTCAGGATATAGATGATTATCCAGAACACTGAATTAATGGCACACGGCGCTACTGTTCTCAGTGGGTGCTAATTCTGTAATTTTGAACTGTTCCCAGCATATTTTGTTGTTAATAAATATTTGTTTTATCATCATATACATCACGAATAAAGCCTTAGACTTATTCCGTCTCCATACTATTAATTTCCATTAAAATTGGTCTCTCCACCTTTTCTGCGAACGGTCTATGTCTCGGTGTGCTACAGGGTTATGATTAAATATTATTTTAGGTACACGGTTGGAATCTATTATGATTGTATGATCATGCCACTTTGTTTTGTATTTATTTATTGTTTCTAGAATGTTCGGAATGTGTGTTCCTTCTCAGATTGTGTTTCTTTATGATGTAATAATATATATCCAGTTAATGACCGATTCTATCCTTTGTTTTTGTCTTTTTGTCAGTGATCAAATTTCGAAGTAGGATAGCCATATTTTTATAACATTTGAAGACAAGAGTCCTTTCTAACATTTCTGTCTAAAGTTTTCTTAATTGCCAAAATGAAATTTTATTAAAGTTTCGCCTGAAAGGTATTTACTTTTTTGTACTTTTGTCAACAAAGTCATGTTGTTCAACTATTCAGCAAAGTTTTAGTACAGTTCTCTGTAGATTATCTTGTAAAGTATTGCAATGGATTTGTAACCAACAAAAAAATGGAGCATTTAGAGGTATATATGAGAAGCCATTCTAAAAACAACCTTTTATTGCGCCTCTATTTATATCTCTACTTTCTGTTGTTATCCCTTTGTTTTTAACTTTATTTTTGTGTTTTATATAAAATTGTATATAGCTGTAACTAAATATGGAATACCTCTATATCTCAGGATATCTCATAGCTTAAAATGACTGTGTGTGTCGAAAGCCTTAACGATGAATGCTATATAAGTTGGGATGTAAAATTCTCTTTCCATACCAATTGGCTCAAGGGAAAGACATAATCTATAAGTCTAATCACACAGTTCTTGTAAACGCAAATGCTATATAATTAGATTTAAATCTTTTTGTTATTATTTTAGAGTTTATCTTGCACTAAAATCAACATATGGTTCCTAAATATTTGTTTTATTTATAATTTTCATTTCATTTGTCAGCGTTTATAAGATCATTGACAGCCAATCCAATTTTCTCTTCCCATCCCTTGTCCTTTTTTTAACTCTTTGAGTGTCATTTCTTTCATGTTCTTTTTCCATTAAATATTTTCTTCTTAGAATAAAACTGCCTGTGTTCCTTAATACTGGATGACCCACAAAATACTGACCCAGCTTCGAACGTGCATGCAGCCTAGGCGAGTCAGATAATAAAGGAATACTGGCATAGAGGGGAAGGAAAAGTAAGTAAGGCTATTTTAACGTTTTTCCCGATACGAGAAAGTGGAAAGAAAAAAAAAAGAATCCCTTTCTTCCTGCATCTATTGTGATCGCAGATATAAGCATGGAGGTTCACGTAAATTGACGCAACAGATTTTTCATAAGCATTTCTGAATTAACATTATTGTAATATTTGTGTCCCACAGTATGTTATTTAATAAAATATCGATTTTCCATTTTGCTAATTGTTCTGTAATATCCTGTCCAGCTCTCTGATATTCAAATCTTGTTTCATGCTCAATTATCATGTAACGTAATTTTCAAAAATTACATTTTAATTCCCATATATTACACTCTTCTTTCACTTTTCTGCTCATTTAGGTACTGTAAATATTCAGTCTCTTGTATCGCAATCATCTTATTATCAGCAGCGTTTTTTTTTTTTGGGTAACATTCAAAGAGCTAATCGTATATATTTTAAAACAAACTTTTGGAATTTACAGCGCCCTCATATTAATCCTTTTTTATAACATTAAAATAAATCTATACTGTTTTTCCAATTTTTTATTTTGCATATTAAATAGCCTTAAAAATGTTCTGTTGCTTTAGTAAATCAGGTTGATATCCTTACTTTCTTTCTTTCTTTCTTTCTTTCTTTCTTTCTTTCTTTCTTTCTTTCTTTCCTTTCCTTTTTTTTCATAGCCTCTTAAGTGGAACATTATCGTAAAAATTGTCAAGAGCTACCAGAACAAATGAAGTTCTTGGCCTAAATTCAATTTTTCTTATCATTTGTTTGATTTAAACAAAAAAGGTTGTTCACTTTTGAGCTACATGCCCCAAATTTTGATTGCCATTTTGCTTCCAAATGATATTTATATACAGAAAAATATGATTCATTGTACCTGTAACTCAACCCTCTCTTAGCTGTAACAATTTTGATTGTTCGAATGGATACAATTTGAATAACTTTGCACATCTTCGGTCATATTTGCTATTATTTTATAGTTAAAGTTAATTCGTTATAGTGAAAAACAAATTGAATTTAAATAAATGCAGTATCTACAGCATTATTTAGATTTTCAGGCCGATTTTTTATTGCTAAAATTGATCTTTACCGGACTATTTTGTTGTGATCTTTTGTTTAAATGAAAATTTAAAACTAAGGCTTTCGCCGGCAACTGCGGTCAATATCATCGGCGGACTGAGAGAAAAAATTCCATTCACTCATACTAGACTATTTTAAAATAAATATAATATTTACTTCACGTTCAAATTTATGTATAAAGTGATTTAAAGGATAAATCCGTTGATATAACAAACAAATTGAAACGGCAAAACATCCAGAAATGAAAAGCAGACTACCATTACTCGGAGACTGGAACTGGCGGCGCATAGTTAGCCTGTGCTCCTGGTTGGTGTGTGTGCGAAGGAAATAACGGGACTTGACAGTTTCAATAGTAAATGTTTCACTTTGTCAAAGCACGGATGTCTCTGTCATGTGTCATTTGTGATTGTTTTCTAGCACGTTGAATTAAAAAAACATATTTAACCTCCTTTCTGGATCTGTTCAGTTTTCGCTATCTGCACTATTATTGGACACTTATAATGTAATTCTATGTACAATGGCGCTTGACATTTGAATCTTTCTGTGTGTGGGTGTGGGGGGGGGGGTGTTCAAAAGAAATGATCACCTGCACTGTATTGCTTACTACATAACATACTCTAATTTTGCTTTCATTTAAAACGTTTATTATTGAGATGTTTTGCATTTTACTGTATTATCTATGGGAACAAAAACTCTGTTTTTACATTTAATAGATTATGAATAAAGTATAAAAGTATAAAACATATATAACTTTGTCCAGCGCCATACAAAACGATGTTGCTCATAAATGAAAAGCAGTAAGGTATTAAGAAATAAGCAATATTTATAGTTTTGAATCTTAAAAGTATCACATTTACGTGCTTTATTTAAACCTGAATATCTTAACACATTTTTTTAGCTATTTTGCGAAGACTATATTTATGTAGCTTTGTTCTACTACCCCCGCCTTATTTCTGCGATTTTTTGTACCATACTCCATGCATGTCTAATCTCCAAATAAAGGAATAGAATTCCGGACGCTAGCACTGAGGTAAGGTTTCAAGTTTATGATTATGTCTATACATGTTTCTAATTTAAAACCTTTGTCTAAAAGGAAGTGGCTTCATATGTTAGCGTTAAATGTATATTAGATTTCAGACCTTCAAAACTATTGCTTAATTTTACTTAAGCCATGTTCCGAGTAAAAAGTAGCCCAACTTAACAGTGACCCTACACTTTAGACATTCCCTGATGTTTTCATTAAGTTCGTCATAACCATTATATGCTTCAGTCATATGTTTTATTTACCGTCCCTCCAACACATTAATATTTGACCCAGAAGATTAAATGTAAACAAATGAAAAGCAATAAAAGAAAGATGACAGACGATTCCAGTGCTACCCAACCAGATTGTTACAAGTTCTGTAGTAGCCCATAAATGCTAACCGTTCTAATATTTATCCCCTACTAAAACGAGCATTCTCTCTGGTGATAAAAACTCTCTATCCAAGTGATGCCAAATTGCATAAGTATGTACTGCTCCTGGCGTCTTTAAATAAAAATTTTCACACTTTCTCCGTTCTGATTTGATGTAAACATAGGACCTTTCTGCCTTAGACCAGAGAATGCAGGGTCAACTGTATTTATTAAACTTAAAAATAAAGTTCTTTTGGGTTCCTAGTGGCTATTCCAACTATAGGTTTTGGGAAAATCTTCCCTATGCTCCATAATTTATATTTCGGTTCCTGATGAATATGAATCATAATTTTCTAAAACAACACCAGAAATATGTGAATGTAACAGGATACATTTGTCATAATGCTTGCTTATTTTCATTATAATTGAAGTTGTAATTGCGAGAACTTGAATCAGTTGCGCACATATTATATCCGCTTCGCCGGTAGTTACCGCTGTGACTGCCGACTCTCCAACTGCCGTGAAATGAGCGATAAAACCGGCAGTTTACAATTTTGATGTGCGTCAGCGTCCCTTACTGTCCATGAAGCAATCTAACCGCTCCATAAGAATCATTCTCAAATCTATTACACCCTATATTCTTAGGCCTTTTATTTGGTTCGTTCTAGTTATTTGTTAGCTAGACATGATTACTTTCCTGTTTGTTTTCGCATGACTATAAATATAAATTATTTCTATTCGTTACAGCAGTTATCCATAGATTCTATAAAGAGTCATACGTACCAATTTGATTTCAGCTTCCCCTTGCCTAAAATGAGTAAGTAATTGTAATTAACTACAGTGTCTATAAACAGAAAGTTTCATTATCATAATTTACGTTGTCCGTACCCTCAACTAGTGGCGAGCTTATTGCATGCGAAAAGGCAGCAATACTGTATGTCTCTTCCTAAATATTTTATTTTTACTCAGTCGTTTACTCCAAATTATTATTTTACACTTAATTTAGCATTCCCGTTTTTTCAAGATGCATCTTTAATCCTACGATTTTATTATTTTTGTCAAGGTCAACATTTTGAACGATGTGCTTGAGTTTTGCAGTCAAAGTTATCTTTTCATGTCTATCGGCAAACACTCTTATGTGATATTTTTTCTAGTACTTTAATTAGCACATTTGATCTCTAATTTGAAAAAAAAAATATTAATTTATAGCCTGCTACCTATTTAGTAACTTCTGCTACTTTTTTATATGCTTTTTCTTTAGCGTCCAAGTTTATTTATGTATAACTATAATATAGAATGATGTTACACCATACCTTTTAAGTCTCTCCGCGTACTTTATTACCTAGATACTGCTCCTGTTCTACTTTCTTACTGTTTTTCTTGTGATGTCATTTTCTATGTAACATGTTCTTATTGCTCAATGCTTTAATTGCTACGTTTTTGCTGCTGTGAAATGTTCGTTTTTTCCGTATATGTTTTCATAATCTTCCTCACTAAATGCATTAATCAATTTCGTCTCCAGCATGTAGACTCTGACACCCGTATAGAGAACTGCGTGTTCTCTGCTTCAGTAAGTCTCATTCTTTAAATTTATATGCCTATTATTAACGTTGGTTCAAACAGCAAAACCCCTGTAAGAAAAATTGGTTGTAATATAGGTCTTCCATCTTAATTAGAGACCGTTTTAATATTAGATCCATATTTCCTAAATATGTTAACTCCCATACACAGAATTAAGACTATTCTCAAGGATGTGATAAAACATTATCTGTAGGATGAAATTACCAAAAAGTGCATATTTCCGTAAAAATGGCATTAAAGTGTCTATGTATGAGGGTAGGTTCGTAGTTCCGGCCTAACCATGTTCTAGGTATGATAAAGACAAAAAACTGTATTTCACTTTTTGATATAGATGCCCTTACTTGCAATATACTTATCACATCTTTGAATTACATTTCAATCCCCCCTTCCAAAATAGTCGGAAATCTTGTCTGCAAAACGGATATAAACAGCATCCATCACTTCTTCGTCACACTTAAATTGCCTTCTTCGGAGGTCCCTCTTGAGTTTTGAGAAGAGGAAAAATTCACTAGGAGCTAGATCTGGGCTGAAGGGTGGATGATAGATCTCCTTGAAGCCACGTTTCTTCACAGCTTCCTTTTAAGTAAGAACTATGTGCATAGGCGCGTTGTCGTGAAGGCACACACCACAACTCACCTTTCCTCGCCTTTTGTCTTTGATGGAAGCACGTAGTCTGTGCAGTAGGCCAACCTAGTACTCTCCATTTACTGTGGTGTTCCCCTCCTTGAAGTCAATGAAGATATTCCTTCTCAGTCCCAAAAGATTATGACCTTGATATTCTTGGTTAATTGAGTGACCTTGGCCTTTAGAGGCGGTGCTTCGCGAGGTTTACGCCACTCCAATGATTCTCTTTTGGACAAGGGATCATATTAGAGGACCATAGTTTCATCTCTTGTAACAATGTTTTGCAGAACTTCTCTCTCGTTGGCATGACAGAGCTCCAAAAATGCCTAACAACAGAAGGCTCGTTGCTGCTTTTGGACTCAGGAAAGAAATCTAGGCACCCATCTTGCACTAACCTTATTCATGTTTAAATGTTCATGAATAATTCGAAGGACTGTTGTTTTAGAAAGGCCCAACATTGCTGTTATTCCTGTAACTTTGAGCCGCCGGTCTTCCATAATTTTTCCTTCCATAAGAGCGATGTTTTCAGGAGTGAGCACCGGTAAGGGCCGACCTGCATGCTCTTCGTCTTCAATGTTTTCTCGACCCATTCGAAAAAGTTTGGCCCATTATTTTACGGTAGAATATGACAGGAATGCTTCTGCATATACATCTTCCAATCGCGTTTAATTTCATTTGGAGCAAGTCCTTCATTGGTGAAGAACTTAGTAACAGCTCAATACTCCATTTTTAACATATTTCAATATTCTACACATAGACTTCTTTATGCAACTATATCCGAACAACTGAAAACAGCGGAGCGGAAGTTACAGCTACAGTTATTTGCTTAATAGATAAGGTATGACACCAGATAAGGGTTTTGTGAAGGCGACAATCCTTATCGCCGAGGCCGGGAACTTATGTGTATGTTTATTCATGGGAGATCGAATTTCTACAAGTATGTGCCTTAGTTTCACGCTACCATAAAAACTTCATTTATTCCTTAAATTTGATTTATTATAATTTTTATTTCAAAACTGGGTACAATCATTGTTACAGGAGAGAATGCTCCTTAGAAGATTAATGTACTCTCTAGTAGTATGAGTAATTACGGCACGGAAGAAGTGACTTTTAAGTGTCCGAAACAAAACCATTACTTCCGGTGAGCGTAGTTTTGAAGTAAGAGAAATTTGTAAGACGTGTTAAATGCCTAGGCAGCAATTGTACCATATTGCTCATGTTCAAACGTGCTGTAAGGAAAGAAACTTTACCGATAAGGGTCATCAATAACATAATTACTTTTATTGTTTAATAATACATGTCGTTGGTCGATTTTTAATATCCCCTAAGTGACTTTTTGACGAAAATGTGATTTTTACTTGCACTTATAACTTTATACAGTTGTTCTAAGAGCACGATCTATCAGTAATTGTTAATATAGAAATATCTATTTTATAATACCTCGTAGCAAAACGAAACAAAATATCTGCAACACCACTACTCTTGTACCAGAATGAAACAGAATACGTAGGATATTCTATTCTAATAACTTATATATGCTTTTCCATACAAGCAACTGAATACAGTTGCTAATACCACGATCGTGTATCAGCGCTCGATCCAAATAAGAAAAATACAGTTTCCTGTTTTTCATTCTCGACAGTGTGTAGTTAGTAAACAACTACTGACATCTGATTATTTCACAGCATCATCCTTTTCGACTTTCAGCACCAGTGTTTGGCTTCTTGTTTAGTAGTTCATACGCTGTGAGACAGTGAACAGTATTTTTATTGTGATTTGCTATGTCACTTTATCGCCATTTTTTTCTTGGAAGGAATGTAATAGAGGTGATTTCAAATAGAAGCATGTAAATTACCAGTAAGTAAAACAAACTGGTGTAATGCAAGTGTTTGAAATAAATTAGTTTTTATTATTAGCTAGGAAACTGGATATCCTTGTCATTCCATAGTTCGAAGAGAGAGTAATATGGACATTGTTCAGAACTAACAGAAGATGACAAGAAAATTTATTTCATCCCTTCTGGAAGAATTTGGATTATAAACGAAGAAAAACTAAGTGTTTTAACTTATTTCATCTCTGAATCAAAGAAATCATCAGTTAAAGACCAAAAACGTTTTTGGATTTGGGGAAAGGGTTTTTTATACATATTATTTGAAAATTGGAGATTCATTTAAGTTAATTTCTGACAAACCTTTTGGTAGTTTCATCCTACAGCAGGCGTTTTGTTACATCCATGCTGAACAGAAAGAGGAAAGTAAAATAAAACTTTAATTGATTTGTTGACAAAATCTCAGGAGTTCATTCGTATTATTGCAGAAAGGGCTCTAGTAGTCTTCATTAGAAATTGATTTTTACTTTTAAAAGACAACTAACGATACGAACGAATTTTACATGCAAAATGCACAAAATAATTGGGCAGTGTCCGTTCTTTTACTTTTAGCGAAAAGTTTGAAGATCTCAATCTTTTATTGTTTCAGCTAAGGAAGACCATTTGGGGCATGTAATGCAAGTGCCTATAAGATTTGGAATATTTCAGGGGATGAATGGAAAATACCAGAAATTCAAAAGAATAGGATTTCAGTTGAGAAGAGAAGACGCATTACACAATAAGTGTTAGTTAAAACCTGCCCTTTTGTTCAATCTATGCCATATATTACAAAACTAAACTGTGTTGCTACAATTTACATAGTTGAAAACCATATGCTAATTAATGGTGGAACGAGTCAGAAGGGGAATTAGTAGCATCCGTATTTGCTTATGAATAACTTAGAAGAGGATTGCCTACAACTTTCTTATTGTGAATTACAGCGACGGTTCTGTCTATCATTATACAAAATCTATCATGTCAAATGCTGTACTCTATTTTCAATTCAAAATGGTGTATAAATAGTTGTATAAAATTTAGCGAAGGGCACAGCCAAATGGAAGTACACTCTGCCCATGCCTGTTTCGAAAGATAATTGACTAATAAGGATATCTATTTTCCTAGTGACTACATTAAAGCTACAAAAGAAGTAACAAATAACCCTGCCCTTATGGTGTCTAATGCCTGCATTTTTCCGAAAGTTTTTCGCAAATATGCTATTATTATGTCCTTCACAGCCGAAGAAGCGAGGATATGACTGTAACAGAAAGGAGGGCATTCCAATGCGGTGATGGAAAATTAGAGATTAGAGATGTTTGATGAAGAATTTAAGAAAGTGCAAAGGTGACCAATTAAAATAAACACATTAGAAAGTCTACACAATCCTTAGAATGTAAGACTCAAAATACATAAATTAAATTTTAAGAATTTTCAAGAAATAAAATCAGTAATATTGACAGATGTTCATACTTTTACTTCAATTTACCTGACTAGAGTAATGCACATTTTGTGCAGATAATTTATCCTGTTTTTTTTTCATATAGAAAAGAAGAAAGCTACTGAAAGGATCTACACTTTGTATCGAGACCTGCAATAAGGTGTATGATAGTGTGCCAGTGAAGAAATTGAGATACTAGAAATATTAATGGCTATTTACTATGCTAGCTCAAGCTGTAAAATATCTACACAACATGCAGGTGAAAAAAATAAGTGGGGAAAATTAATATCAAAACGTTTTTCTGAAAAGAACACTATTGAGACAGGATATTGAACCATTACTTACTTTTTTTAAATATAAATAAGTTCATGAAATTTGGAAAAGAAAATGTCAAGGAATGGGAATCCAAACTGGAAAAAAAACCACATATATCTTGGCAATTCGCGGATGATCTGATCGTTTAGGACCGCATCTGAATGAGGTAGAATATATTTTAATAGACACACTTAAAGAGAAGAAAAGAGAATATGAGAAACTAGGTCTTCAAATAAACAGGAAAATAAGCTATCCACATGTATGTCCGCTCAAATTGAGCAAAATGAAATCATAAAAACTAAATTTGAATGTCAATATCTAGGTACAACAATTAGTCAGAAAGGTACCCATGAAGCAGAGATTAAGGAAAGGATATTGAAAGCGAAATGGTCTTTACATTTAGTACATTACAAACTAGGTTAAAATTAACATGTATAAATCAATTATAAATTTTCTTTTGAGGTATGGCAGGTCACTGAATTTGTGCAGAAGTTGAGAGTTTACGAGGTAGATTTCCGCCCAGGTCAGCGAGAACTTCTAAGTGGAACAGAGACCCTAACAAGATAAAATAAAGAATAAGATGTAGATATTGTTGAATATGTGGAAAGAAAATTATTGCATGTGCACTTTCAAAGCATGGAGGAAGAAATATGACCTAAATTAACAATGCAAAGGGGAAGAAGAGATGGATCTAGATGAATCTGGGGTGAAGGAGTGACGAACGCTATGAAAAATCGTGTAATGAGAATTCACCATTACCCTGACAAATATAGATGCAGTTTGGAAACCGGAAGACGGGGCAATGCGTTGTAAACCGGAAGCAGAAGAATATTTTAAAACAATTGTGAGTTAATAAGAAACCTGAGCAATAAGAAAAGCCTTATTTCTATACATATTATTTTCATGTGTTGAGAAAAACTCTGGAATGTTCCACATATTGCTGTTTCACATTATGAAGAGATTCTTTCACCATGTCTCGGTATTTGACGGTGAGCATATTGTCCAAGAAGTCACATCTTCATGTCCCACATTGCTACGTGTTGAGGTCAGGCATTTGACATCCACGTTCTCAGCGTCCTGAAAGGCGTGGTGAGTTTATGAACATGGGAAGCTTGAACAGTTACTGACGCACTCAGCTGTCAATCATAAAACGACCCGTCTCCGCCTTCACCTGCCAGACGGAGTCACTGACACCAGATACCTACATGTCGCTTCACACCAACATCTCTGGAGAGACGATGTAAATAGGATGCAAGTGTGGGCCAAACAAGAAGCTGTAACTTATTGTTTGGTTGAAACAATGAGAATTCTGCTGTCGATGTTTAATACAAAACAATTCAAGTAGGAGTTTTGTAAAATTCACATGCAAAAATAATGCTAATATATTAAAATATGTGTATACTCTTAAATTGTTTGAAATTAAATTTAAATATAAAGGTGCAAGGATGTGTAAATATTCCGTTTCACAGTCTCAGTCAGACTAAACCTCCCAATACAAGAAAGATATAGAATATCAGGGGGTAAAATCCCCAAAATTTTCAATTTATAACTATTACCTTTCTGAATTATGACAAGTGTTGTGCTTTAAAAATAACAAGGCCTTTTGAAAGCAAGAACAATAGAAATGCGAAGTTTTTCAATGATCAATCAAAAATATTAATTGCTGCAAAATACCTAATTTGTATTTTAATATATGTAGACAGATACTCAAGCCCCCTACTTATGAGATTAGACATATCAGTTGTGGTTCTATAATGACAAAGATGGAGATTATCTCGTAAATTATGTTGAGTTTCTATCCTTGGAGTTGTTTGAAATTGTCTGTCTACGTGTTGATTTTTCAACAGTTCACAATGAACTTGATCCCAAAATAACATTCAATATATTCGTTGATATTCTTTTCAATCTGGTAATCTTTTCTTATTATCTAATGGATGACGCTTCCTTTTACAGTAATTTTGAAGCTCATTCTCCTTTGTGTAGAATTTCGCAAGACATAGCAAATAGCTTTTTTCTTTGTGGACGTCTATATTGGTATCAGGGAGTGTCTTCTTGGAATGTTCATTAAAAACAACTACAAGCTACACACATCTCTGTGGCTGCAGGTGGTGATGGAAATGTGTGCCATAGTGTCATAGACACTCGCATGTGTATTAGTAGCACAGTTAACCGCTCAAGATCTGTAAAAGTGCAAGAATCGTAAACTAGGATTCGATTCGATTCCAAATTATCAAAAAACAACACGAATCTTGAAAAATTATACATTTAAATTTAAATTGAATTGCTGATTTTTTAGAATGAAAGCAGAACATTTTTGCAATCATTAATGTATGAGTTGATTTCATAAATTGAATTTTATATCCCTTTCATTTTTTTTTTTTTTTTTTTTTTTTTTTTTTGCCATTTTATCTCAAAGGGAATGTCTGTTTCTGAATTATTGTACCAAACTTCTACAGAAAACTAATTTGTGGATTAGTTTAATTAGACCTTGTGGTAGAAGAAAGTTTAATTTTTAAACCAGCATAATTATTAAGAAGTGAGTATTTTGAGAACCAAATGATGATAGCATATATTGCTAGAAAACGTGCTGAACTGAAACAGAGATAAATTCCATAAGAAAGTGTATAATGGTTGCCCAATTTAAAGAGAGACTGATCTTTTCTGTAATGATTCATTGGTTGGAAAATGTGGTCATACAGAAAGCAATAATGATACCCAGCTACACATAGTGGCCTTGTCTGTTGAAATAAATGTTTCAGTATGTCACTAGATTATGACCACGGTGAGCGAAGAAGTTCATGTTGGCTGAGGAACGTCACGAAACGTAACATTGTTGGGGAAAGTTGGGTGTATCGTGTAGTACACACATATTCTCATACACATTCTTTATACGAAAATAAATATCACCCCTCTGCCTTCAAAATTGCATAAGTGCTCATTAGACATATACAGATGAAACTATATTGACGATTCGCTTCTGCATATGAAATACTACATCTTCAAACAACATACAATTCTTACATTGCTATCTAGCGAGCAAACACAACTCCCCGTGCATTAAAGAATGACGCTGGTACAAATCTTAGTTTAATTTGGGCAACCCTTATCCAAAAACAGTTTAAGCTGAGTCATCCATTGCAGATTTTAAATTGGAAATATTTTGGATATTAAGTTGAGTTAAAACTAATAATTAAACTACAAAAAATCATTAAAAGGTAATGTATTTTTGTAGAAGGCTGTAAAAATTGTTCTAGTGAATACTAAAATATTAAAATTTGAAGTACTGAGCTTAAAGTTGCGTAATTATTGTGATTTTGTGCGTCTTCTACAGAATTTTAATAAACTGAAAGTTTTGGTATAACTCCAGTCAAAAAAAAAAAAAAAAAAAGACTATAACAGCTAACATTGATTATTTACTCAGGTTAAACAAAATTTTTTTTATGAATCCGGCTCCATTTAATAATTCATGTAAGGCTCGCCATCTTTCATGAATAGAACTTACATAGTTCCTCATCAAGAAGGAAGTCCCGTTTTAAATGGCAAAATACGAATTGCAAAGAGTGCCATAAAGAATTGAAAATGAAGTTATACTGTTTCTTTGTCTCTATGAATCACTTCATTAGGAATCACTACCGTCTTATTAAACATCCTTTATTTGTGATAAATTTTCTATTGAGTCCAAGTTATATTTAGAAATAAAAATTGAATTTTTAAATTAGAGTTGGTCTAATATTTAATAAAAGCTTTAACATTTAATTTTGTGCAAGGCCATATTATTTTCTTTAATGAAAACAAAAATACATCATCTGTCGGTCCTGGTGGTGTAGTGGTTACCATACTTGCCTCCTATACCCAAAACGCGGGTTCGAACCCGGCCAGGACCGATGGATTTTTTCGGGCGTAAAAATCGTAAGTATGGCTTCCTTCGGAAGGGAAGTAAAGCCGTGGGTCCCGTGTCGTACATTTACGGCACGATAAAGAACCTCAAGCCTGAAAGAGAGGCCTCTGAGCAAAATTTGTCGGCCGTTTCACGCCCTGAGTTGAATGGGACGCTGATGACCTGAGCTGTTAAAGAGCGTCCTTAAATAAATCAATCAAAAAAAAAAAATACATCTTAACAATATTTTAACGTTATTATTAAATTTACAATATGAACTATTTTGCTATTAGTTATTGTATTTTAATAATATGATAATATTAGTTTATAGAAATAAATGTCGAGTATAGCCTATAATCAGTAATTTAAGACACCATAAGAAAAAAAACAATCAACAGAAATTTAATGTAAAATATGATCAATAACTAAACGGAAAGACTAACTCTGATGAAATAACGACTACAACAGTAAGGATTTGAAATTTAAATAAATTAAGCAACATAATTCAATGTGAGGAATACTCACAGTTCCCCAACTTACTTAATTGCAAATGTTTAATATTCAGTCTCACTTAGTTTCTGTATTCCCACGTTAAAAGTTAAGAAACCAAGATAATGTTTTTCTTCCTACATTTTGGAATGTTTCCACTACAATGAGATAGAAAAAACGACTTCTGAAAAAAAAAAATGCATGTTAATGGCGTTCTCTATAGGACAAACGATATAGCTACTGTGTGAAAATACCCGTATATATGTCGTCGATTTTATTTTAAATTTGACAATATTACTTTACAGAGGATGAGACATAAGGCATGATCTTGAAGGTGTTTTTATTTTATATTTGAAATTAATGGGATTAGTTGAAGTTTTATTAATCTCTTCAGCAAGATATACAATCACATTAACCTTGTGGTAGTTCAAAGCTGGAAGCCACATTGAGCGTAAATTAAAAACAGCAAATACTACAAACTTCTACTAGTTTCAAACTGTATAAAAATCCATAAACGTTTATCATTAAGTGGTTTTTTGCCAACTTTTAAAGACAAGTTCCCAGTGTTAGCGAATAAGGCCATAATAGTCATATTATATTTTTCATCTACATATTTGGGCGAGAGCTCTTTGTCTTTATTTTAAAAACCCCAGAAAATGAATATGTGATTAATTTGCTTTTGTAGTTCCTGACTTCAAAGGTCTGCGCTACGCAAAGAAAGCACATTCTTCTCACAGATTTTAAATTAGGTATGAGTAAATATATAATGAAAACTTATAGGTTAAGAGAGAAGTATAAGACATTGAAACTACCCTAAAACTGTATAATTAAACCCGCAAGAAATCCTGTCACTATATAAAATATTTTAATAATAACAGTGCCTGGTTTAAGCTGTAAGGTTTAAAATAAAATAAATGTGATTCTAAAGATAGAAAAATGGGATATTTAATTATTAACTTACACATTTAACTTCAGGTTTAATGTTTTAAATGTAAAATAAATGTTTTAAATGTAAAATAAATGTATAATTATTTTAACTTTATTTACTATTAATATTTTAAGCGTTACTGCGTCATTTTTAGAAAGAAATCCTAAAGCGGGCCTATTAACCTAACTACAGTAACGGTAGGCTAATTTAAGGTTGTTAAATGTTTTGTGACTTTGCTCAACTCAGATCTTTACGAAGCAGATTTGCGAATCGAAAAAGTTTGTAAGATTCTGCTGTATACAAGAGAGTTCAGAAAGGAGTCGATATCTTCCAATTGCCTCTAAAATATCCCGGAAACCCTTTGAAGTATCTGTTCTATGGCACAAATGTAGTAACTGAAATCTAGTACTTCAGTTATCAGACTTTCTCAGGTTTATGGGTTATGGATAAACGTTACTTATTAGTGAGGTCTCCAAAGACGTGTGTGGTACCACTTTTAAGAACGTAGGAATAAAAAATACTTGTGTTTTTAAACCGTGCAATCGTAAACCTTGACAACCGCCATTAGCGGATATTACTGTTGAACAGAAGGTGAGGCATGCACGTACAACTCGTAACATGGGCGCGAGCAATGATGTTTTTTATTATTCCTTGCCGTTCATCATAACACAGCTTCCCTGTGTTTGATGGCAAGTAGTGGGTAGATACTGTAAGAAAGATAATATTCCCTCTTGTAAAGCAAGACCCCATTTTGATCTACTTCGGAAACAAGCTCGAAGCGTTAATTGAATTTCAAAGATGTTAGGTGCACAGATAAAAGCTACCACCTCCCACATCGTAGTTTTAATCAGAGTTCATCAGCAAGAGGTGTAGATTAGATTTTTAATATTTCTTAGGTGAATAATAGTTTGAATTGTTAAGTGGCAGCCATAAATACAATGAATGTGTTCTTATTAATTGATATGCATCTTCCAATCCATTAGCAGCTATTATATTATCGACTGCTAATTGTCTATTTGAATGTGATCAGGTTATAAAAGAGACTGTAAATGTACTATATGGCCTAATACAGAATAATCCAATGAACTATGAACCAAGTTGCGATAGTTTACCTATAGGCGAGAATTGCAGGTATCATTTGTGGGGTTGGCAAACCATAGAGAGAGTTTCCTTAACTATTTTTTAAAAAAATACTTATAACTTTATGAAAAAAGTGCTGAAACTAGCCACTCAGAGCTTCAAAAATCCACCCAAACTAACATCAGAAATTTTGGTTTATGCAACAATCTGTTACTTCTGTTCCTATTCACGAAATAAAAGCAAATTATATTCGTACCTACACCTCATATGCAGAATCACAAAGTACTACTAACTGCAGTATAATAAGAACGCTGGTTGATAAAATGGATCTTCTAATATCTCTAATTAGTGCATTAGTGAACACATTACAACAAGTTATTCCTTCCTTTTTAAAAAAATGCGCTGTGTCAGAAACAATCCTTTAAAAGTTTACACTTGGAATTGCAGAAGTATTACTAATAAGTACTTCGAATTAAAATATTTTTAGAATCTCATGCGATTGACATTTTGCCCGAGACAAAATAGGAACTTCACATTTATTTCTTTATCCTTCATATTCGAATATATCGAGCTGACTTTCCTGGGCAACATGGAATAGGCGGATCTGCTATAATTAAAAACTACATAGATCATTACGAACCTCCTCATTTTATTGAAAATTAATTTGTAATTTCAAGAAAATGATAACTATGAACAAAGTTAAATGTCACATAGGATTATTTTACTCAACACCAGGAAACAAAACATTTAGCAGATTTCTGGAACATATAAATAGTTTAATAATATGACTACGACACAAAATTATTCAAAATATCTTTAAGTACCATTATTGTTATTTCAAAAGATTATTCTACTTTTAAATGATAATACCTATCGCTATATGACTGCGCAACATGGAGTTCGGCTTCTGATTCACAACTGAAAAGGACCTTTCAGAACCGGGTTCATCGCCTGATCGCAGAAACACCGTGGTGCACTCACACTGAAACAATACATAAAGATTTACACATTCACTCCGCTACAGTCGACTTCATCGCACGTTTTTAAATCACTAATGAACTTTTGAACAGCATTCCAACCCACTTACCACCACCGCGGCAGCTTCGAATACAAACGAAAATGACATTCAAGATTAACATTTAGCACATTTTAATGAGGATTGAGGGCTGCAATCTCAACTCATGTGTCCTGTGTATATTTATACTATATTACGTTATTTTTGTAAAATTCTACAATAAACATTGTATAATAAAATTTACAATTCGTTAAAAATATTCGCTATATGAGATTTGGCAGAATATTGTTCAAAAAAGGCGAAATCACTTTCCATGTTGGTTAATCTTGTAACAAAAAAAAAAAAAAAAAGTGGGAGGGAGAAAGAGGAGCAAAATTGTATTTACCTATACCACGGTTATTTCATATAGTTTTAACTTTAACTTTGCACAGAGCCATAAAAATTGTTAATTGGGGGGGGGGGGGTTATGCAAACAATGACCGATGCCAGCAAATAAGGTGAAAACCTTATTACATCCCTTTGGTTTCTTAGACTAAACACTACCCTTGGCCTGAAATGTATTATGAAGACTATGAATTGTTGTACACCTGGGACCGCCACGAGTGGCCGAGGTTTCTGGTTTCGAATACCGCCTGGACCGTCCTCCCTGACTTAGGATTTTTCCAGGTTTTCCTCAGTCCTCATTAATGGCAAATGCCGGGGAAGTACCCTAAACTTAGGCCTGGAACGATTCCTTCTTTAAAAATAAATCCTTTCCCAATATATCATTTCATCTCATTTTATGCAGCATCGGTGTCCATCGCCTGTGGTGCCTGTGTAGCAAACGTTAAACACTATTCATTCATTGTACACCTGGAACTTAAAAGCTGATTGGGTTAATATAAGCGGATCATAAATACATACTGTGCAGTAAGAATCATATACTGAGTCATAATTCGCTTCACGATTAAGTACAGAATTAAAAACACCACTTATTGAAATGTTCAACCACCACCAGGTTCACAATGACAGCCAGAGGCTACCTTGACCTAATTCCAATCAATGGCAGGAAACAAATGTGGTCACACTCAGTAGAAAAACACTACAATTTGGTTCATAGTTCATTGGATCGCTGCATACAAGTGCTATATTCCACTATATAGTCATATCCGCAATGAAACTGTTGAACAAATACGGAGACTTATAAAGGGGAAAAAAGGGGTTCTTGAGAGTCTGAGTATCTGAGAATTGTTGTCTTTTACAACAATTATTCGTGCATGGGAACTTCACGGAGTGGAAAATTATGTCGACGCACGAAACTATATGCAAACGATGGGGAACTGGCTATAATGTAAGAGCGCAAAGATTTATGACTCCCTCGGTCCCCTGACTTAAACCTTGCGATTTTTATCTCTGGAGTAAATTAAAAAAATACCATATATAGTTAGCAAACAAAATTTACATTCCACTTCACTAGTTACCTCATTTCCACGACATATTATAGCCTAGTTTACTATAAGCTCATTAATACCTGTAGATAATTTTCATTTTTCAAAGTTTTTCAAGGTGCGTTATCAATCTCCTGCAGAAACTTACCAAAAATTTGGTTCATATGCAATTCAAGATTCTGCGGATTGTCAAAGATTTCTTTCTTGAACTTCAGTTCAGCGTATTTTCTGCAGATAACTTCTCTTTAGCCGTTTATAAGGTTGTGCTCGATGTTAGCAGCCTAAAATATTTGTACTGAAAACTTCCTTTAAAAAGAATATTACTAATTGTTAAGAAAAGTAGTCTGTGATGTAAAAATTAATCTGAAGATTCCTTTTCTTATATCAACAATAAACATAATGATTCTTTCACTCAAAGTATGGACACTACTAATGTGTATCATAATTATGATATATAGCACATTATAATAGTGCATGCATGTATTTTAGTTGTGATTAAAAACATGTCAATGAACTCCATTCAACTTGCAAATCTTCCCCATTTCTCCCTCCAATTTGAGGTTACTTATTTATATCTACCTTCGGTACCGGTGGCGAAAATGGTTTTTCCGTTATTACACCCTATTTATCTTGTAGGATGGCGTGATGGATGTTAAAAAAACCGAGGTGCTTGGTACAAGATCCTCGCAGCGATATTCCTTCCGGTTTAATGCACTTACTTACCAGAGCAGTCATGTTAAAACGGAGTATATACAATGGCACTAAACTTACTGTCTCTAGCATATAATCAGAACGACTCATTGTAGCAAATATAGTATAGACAACTTGATGAGAATTGTACCCAGAAACACATCTAATCTTAATGTCAAGTCAAAGTGCAGAGATCCATTCTATATGCTACTCTGTCAGTGTCAGGCAGTATAAATTCAAAAATCAATTACTCTTGTGTCTAAAAAAATGCTGACATATAATTTAATCATATTAAAATATTTTTACATTTCAGAAAAAACTTCTAAAAATTCTAAAAATGCAAAGATATTAGAAGAGAATCATCGGCGTACTTTTCAAAACAAAATAAAGAGAAAAACTGCAACTACATCTGGAACTAAATTTTAGATATTTTTGCATCAGTCCACATGTGTATTGAATCAGAAAAATTCTGAGTCTGTATTTCTTTTATGTTCACCAATAGTGTTTTTTCAAAATTATACTGTATATCTAAGAACTGGGACCTGTGGTTTTTTTTCACTGAACTCTGGAACTCAAAATTAGGCAATTCCAAATATTAATTAGTTCTAACTGCAATTGTTTGGATGCATTTAAAACTATCAAAGTACTGTGCGATATAGCTAGAAAATGTGACGTGATAGAGAATTTTTCCACTAAATTCAGCTCCCAAATTTAGGTAGGACAATTTTCAAACAAGATACAGAAAAAAGTCGAACTTTGTTGACCAGTGTTATATAATGACAGATATTGCGGAGCGGGACTGAATCGACCAAGAAGCCATCGCTCACAGCCAACTGGGCTATGCTAGAGTTGGTAAAAACTTGAGAGTCAGCCCAATAAATCTAATATATCAAAAAGACATGTGCTCATATATGAAGATGCTGAAACAGTTTTCTTTTATTTACACACATTTCTGGCATTTGCAAATAAAATTCCTCATTGCTTTTCCTAATTTTCTTTGAAAAACTAAATTGATTTCTTGATATATGCCCTCCTTTAGTTTGTCTTAAGTTTTGACATACTAATAATTTATGAATTCCTCTACGAATTGGAATCAGATCATCATATTGCTCTTCAAATAATATCCGGACAACATAAAGGACTCTGTACTGACATACGAGTAATAAATAAAATTTCGTTGTGGAATAGAACAATTATGTCTAGTATTTTTCACTTAGTATTCTTGCACATTTAGTATGTTTTACGTCTTCAGTGAAGGACATGAAACTCGCGGCCAACGTAGCAATTCAGCAAATCCTGATTCATGTAGTCCAGCTGGCTTTTAGGAGTGAAAATTGAGGCTGATTTTGCAATGCTTAGACCGCTACAGCAGCCGCTATAAGACGTGGGTATGAAAAAGCAATCGATTGGATAGTGGAAACCTGGCGTCGAGTTATTTTTTTCTAAAGAAAGTGAACTTGGGCCTCATCCTCGCATGTAAAGTAGATAAAAATGAACAAGATTTTGCTATTTGTCTTGCTCCAGCTGTTCAACTGCAAACGCCTTGGTAAAATAAAGTTTCCTAATGGAGCCATGTTGTAAAATAATAGAAGACGTTATGCTATCCACTAACGATCAAGACTTTCTTACTCGTGTCCAATTGTTAGGCCCTACAGAGAAAGAATTCAACTTATAACGACTTGCTATGGGGATGAAGAGCACCGATTTGACAGGCACCAACCGCATCATGGTTGAAGGAATTTCTTAGAAGTTACACTTATTACTAATTACAATAATTAGTAAATAATTTTCTTCATAAAATACATTTTTCTGCATGTTTTCTGTCACTTCCAATTAAAATGTTGCTCATTTTAAATCTGAGTTGCCTACTTTTATACTTTCAATATTTCAAAGACTCTACACCAGGCCAGCCTTTTCATTTCTTACCTCATTCTATGTTCATCCTTGAACAAAATCCTTTAACTAATGATATCACGGGCTGATTTTACCATTTAAAATTCGGTTTGAAAAATTATTTTCTGCTGAAAATGTCTACAGTTTTTTTCAAGCTCATCTACCTCTTACATAGAAACTGTACTATTCTTTCTTTGAACCAGATTTTTAGTTTATATGTTAGGCTACATTGTAGTTAAATGCGCTTATGTTGTATTTTATTTTAGTTTTATTCAAAGCATCTTTTAGAGATATACTTCAAAATGTATTACGACAAACGCACAGAACTTTCCGGTATGTTAAAGAAAGCGGGGTGCTCAGGTGATAACACTTGGGATTCATTCAATAGGTCTCTAATGATGAAACTCCTTAAGGGCCGACCATCCTCACCCTGGGTTTTTCGTGGTTTCCCCTGTTCGCTTTTTGAGATGGGGAATGTAAGTATGGAAATGATTCCTTTTTCATATTTTAGTTCTTAGTTTTTTTTATTCGAGTGAATCAATATTAAGGTCTATGCGTTTCTCAGGTCCGCGTAATTTGCAAAAATTTTATAGTAAATGCTAGAAGCTTCCGCCTCTGTTCTTTATTACGCATGTTATTAACGCTTGAGTAGTCCTGTTGGTTTTATCACATTGCGTTATATATCCGGCATATCTTCTTTAGTTATTAAACTTGCTTTCGTGATAGTGTGAAAGAATAAGTAAGCAAAGCTAACAAATTAACTTAAAAGCTGTATACTATATTGCGGCTAGAAAAAAAATAATAAAATGCATATTGGCACAAACTATTCTTGCTGAAATGAGGCCATGTGAACATGCATAGGCATTTCCTTTGTTTTCACTTCACATTTTGTAACCATTTCGTATGCATGCCCTAGTCTCGCGATGATAATAAAGTTCAAATTCTTTTAGCTGGTGAAGGTAAGGGCGTTGACAATACGTTTTGTTTGTAGTCTAAAATTGTATTTGGCCTTCTTTTTCTGTTCCATGCTAATAAGTTCCTGTTACAGATCCTCGTCTTTTAACATTTTTATGTAGATTAGCCTAGTTGAAAAAACGAAGTAAATATATACTGGATAACCATTAATCTATATTTATGTAACAATTGCAAGGCTGATCTTGAGATAGTGCGGATTCGGGTGTCATCTTAAGACCATTCTACAAAATAAATACAGAATTAGTACTGATGCTTCAAATGAATATATGAAGTAATTTACGTGTGCGTTATGAACTAAAATGTTAATTTAAAATTAAGAATTCTTCTTTAGAATTTTGAGAATATTTAGAAATGAAAACAAGTCATAGAAGCTGGTGGCCAAATTATTACTGGAAGCTAGCAAAATAGCTAGTAAGAGGAATGTGATGATTACGTCCAACTATCAATGTTGTGCTTTTGTTAATGCAAAGAGATAGACGGATTCTAGTATTTGAACAGATGCAGTGCGTAATGTTTTACTCGGCAGATGAAGCCTTCTCCCAGTATACGTCGCTACAGTCTTTCCAGCTACAGCAGCACTTGCATCTGGAAATGTCGTGAAGTAAACTATGCCCTTGTGTGCATCAACACTCTCAAATCTCTCTGAGTGTCAAATTCAATGTGCTTGGACAGCTAACTACAGGAAACATTCATCTCCATGACAATATCTAGATAACTGATGTCTCTCTAAATGTCTGTTTTAAATCACAATAAGAAAGTTTGGTGTTTTAGATTAGTTATCCTTTTGTGCATCATATAACACGTTGACTACTTTGTGTGTATGTTATTAGGGTTTTGGAGAAAACTATTGTTGTTTCCAGAGTATCTTAGTGTGTGTATTAATGTACAGAAAAGTTTTTGATTTGAGTACTGTGGTCTCCTGTTTTATAGCACCTTATGTAGTTTTAATGGATTCCCTTTCTTTCATTTCTTCGTTAATGTTTTGCAGCATGTTGATATCACATTTCCAATTCAAGTGGAGTCTAACAGCAAGGATCTGCATTTGAGCTAAGAAGTGCTTAACGATGTTAACATTGCAATATGACGGTAACACACCGATATCTTGTGCTAGAAACCTTGTATAATGTGTATAATTTATTTGTCATAATGAATCGTTTTGTACAATCACAGAAGAACCGACTGATCGGTAAGCAGCTAAATTGTTAATGCCACTTAAACCGTTTTTCGTTTTGACTTATCCGAACAGAGTGGCGCATGTATAGTCTGATCGCTTTGTTTATCTTACGTACGGACAAGACTGGAATGTGTCATCTTTTACAGTCAATTTAGTTTCCTGTGTCATCGTTTTGTTAAGACAAACATGATTCATTTGCCTTGCCTGAAAAACTACAGATTTTCTTTCTAGTTTTCTTTGGTCTTTGTGTTTGGTTTATTATTTGTGAATTTATATTTTGGGCAGCTGCATAAGCGCCAATTTATGGTCTTTCTCGACACAACACAGTTTCCTTGCTCCTTCCCAAAGCTGTAGTGTATATAAAGAGGCACTATTAAACGCATTCGTATTTCAATTTAGCATTATTGGATATCAAAGTCAAAGTGACTGCTTTGATTGAGTAAGATACTGTGGAGTTCCTAGTTGGAGTATCACTAGCGAGGAAAATATTACTCGCAAATGTCAGGCTAAGCACGAGGTACAGGGCTGAGCCCAGGGATTGCGCGGTCCCTGATGACATTTGTGAACAAAGAAAACCGCTGCCTAGATGCTCTTGGTACATAATTGCAACATTGCATTCTCTTGCACTACTGCCGACATCCCGCCAATGGGTTGACGAACTCCTGATTTTTCTTTGGAATTCCAGATTTAGTTGCGTTGGGCGTGGTTGACCCTTGGATGAGTGACCATCAAGCCACTCATCACTGTACAAGCCCATAAGTGTCTTACATTCCATTCCTGTTCCATCAACCCTCCAACAAAGGTTACTGACATCAGCAGACTTATAGGAATATGGGAGAGAAAGTCACTAAACGGTTAGGAGCTCCCCAACATCGGTTTCCATAATGATGGTCAACCCGTAAACAATGGAGTCGCTGGAGCAGAGGAAGGTCAAAGGATTCAAAACCCCCTATCAGCAAAATAGATGATGAAATGTTCGAGACGCTTTCCATTTCTTACTTCTAGAATGCTTAAAACGACGTAGGTGATGCTCTTAAAATGACTAAATTAATAATAGCCTTGGTAGGGAAAAAAATAAATAAAAAATCCTTTCCCAATATACAATTTCATTTCATGCTATATAGTGTCCACCGCCTGTGTGCTTTGGCCGTTAAGCACTATCAAAAAAAATACATTGTAGCAAGAAGAGCTGCCGTGAAGGGAGTGTTGAGGTAATTCACGTTTTATTTTGCCAAATTGTTCGGAATTATTCGTGGCATGAGATGGTCTCAGATGTAAAGGTGTTAATACATCACAATATAAATATATTGACCGAAACAATCTACAGATATAACCCGAAATTTATGGCCCAGAGGCAATGCGGTCGTTTGTCAGTTCCGATGTAGGGGGGAGGGTATTGGCAAGGATTGTTGGAAATCTGGATGGTCATCATATAAATATTTTACAAAATGTAAGTATCCCTGTACTGACATACAGCACTCCTGACCTTTCTTTAGTGCATCTTATATTTAGCTGTGCAGCAATCTTTTCAATTTCACAATGAAGAAGCCGGAAAGCTTCCATGAGTACCAGAATGACCCGACTTAAATTCCATGGAACACAAGTTGGTGACCTAGAAATTTAGACTAATTGTGAAAACTTATTGCAGATGCTGGGATCATATTTCATACACGGAAAGACACATGCAAAGTTTTTTTAATTCTGAAACAAAACTTGTTTCCTGGTGCTGGGCGGTTGCGACACTAAAGTTTTATATAATCCCGTATATCTTTTCTTGCCCAATTTCGGCCAAAGAGTATGCTGATAAGTTGAAAAATATTATTTGCGTTGAGATTGTATTGACATGAATTGCAGAAAAACACTTTGCCATCTATTACAAAGCACTTTATCTTTTTTTTTTTTTTAATTTGACTGTCGGTGATGTAGTTTTTTTTTTTTTTACGTTTTGAAGGTAGGAACCTCACGGGATAAGAGCAGAATATTGACTAAACGGGCTAGTTGATGCTTTTCAGTTCATTGATCGATTGTTATGAAGGGAAGAATAAAAATATTATAACCAAAGCAGGCCGCATTTTCGAAATAATTGTCAGGGCTGCGAGCAGCGAAGCGAAAGGAAACAGGCTTCGAGAAGTTTACAGAATTGGGAGTAGCAACGATTAGGGTGATTGCTTTCTGGAAACTGACACGCGGAGCATTGTCGTCTTGAGTGAAGTGGGAAAATTAGCATCGCAGGTGCTACGAGATGGCTGCCACCCCCATTCCTCTTGCTTGATATAAACAATCCTCGTTTTTATCGGTTGGGACAGTTTTGATTACATCATAAGTGTTCCTGCATAAAAGACGTAAGCTATACTGCACATTCTTCTGCATATCGACCAAAATAGTATTCCGTTAATATTCATCTCATTTTGTAGCAGTCATTTTTGTTACTGCTAAGCAATACCAAGAAGGGAATTCATAAAAGGCCTTTAAAGTCTAATAATTTTCGAAATGTAGAGTACCTGGTGGTTATACTATTTTATTTAATATCATGCACAAGAAATATTATTCTATATTACATATTTAATTTAAATATTTATTAAAATTGTTCTGTATTTGTAACAGTAATTATGCATTTTATGCTTAATTTGAAGTTTTGACTTCTTTTGCTCTAGTGTTTTAGTGCTAAATATCTACAGCATTACAAATAACACCTGAAGTCTGACATTACTCATTTGTTGCCTTGTCACTTTTGGGGGGAAATTTAAGCTTTTGGGGAATATTCCGGAATGTTGTACTAGCAAACAGGATATTAACTTCCGGTGTCACTGACAAATGCCTTGTAACCTGCAGGCGTAAACCTATTTTGATAATAAATCCTTGGTACTTTTATATTTAAAAACATGAACGTTATTATTATTATTATTATTATTATTATTATTATTATTATTATTATTATTATTATAACTGTGTATTAATTTATATAAATCAGGAAATTCTGTGTTGTTATTATTATAAATATTGTGTTAATTGGTATAAATTATTATTATTATTATTATTATTATTATTATTATTATTATAACTGTGTATTAATTTATATAAATCAGGAAATTCTGTGTTGTTATTATTATAAATATTGTGTTAATTGGTATAAAGTATACACATTACGTATTCCTTCCCATTTATAGGAAACAAAACAATTGCAGTTTATTGTATTCAATGTACAATGAGTCAGAGTTTGTAATCTATTAATGAAAGAAGCAGTATGTTCGTACTTTAAAAATAATTCATTGTTGTTCTGCAAGCATAGCGTGATAAGCAATGAAGTTTCATAATTCGCAAAGTATTTCACTAAACAGAGGCGACCCAATTTTTTGTTAATTTGAGTGTACGGCAATCTGTGTGGGTTGAAAGGAACCACTTATCGAGGTATTACTCCGGCTTTTGTGCTCCTTTTTTTTTATAGCTCGTGGGTTGGTGAACTCATATTTAAACGGTAAGCGAATAGAGGCTCATGGGAGTTCTGCGCCCTTTTCGGACCACCGCCTATCTCAGCCAAAAGAAACAACGCAACCAATACCTCTCATTACCTCCCCCACAAACTACCACCTCGGCCTCGCACTTGAGCCATCAAACTTCTCCTCCATCCTGAGAGAAAATGCATATGCAGCTTGTTCTTTCCTTTTCTACTGATCCTACACGGTCTTTTTGCACCATATAGCTTTTATAGTCCCTGATAACAGCTATTATTTCTCATTGGGGGTGTCAAAATAAGGAGGAAAAGAAGCAGAGGTGAACTGGAGTAACTCAAGCCTACTTTGTTGCCTATGTTTATACTGAGACGCAATTAATTTTCATGCTTAGACGCTGAATGTTTTTCACTAAAAGCTACTAGCCCAGGTGCCTAAAACAATAGGTTGCTAACAATGCGGACCCAGTTCAAAGGACTATGAAGTGGGTATTATAGGGGACAAACTCCGGATTTGTCTGATTTTATCTTGAGACCTTACAAGCAAGAGGAGTGGCAGATAGGGATTGTGGCACCGAATGATTCATTCATCCTCAAACACATGGAAACTATAGCTAGCGCACTTCAAGGATTCAACCTTTATAAAGTAAACACTTTATGTTTATATTGGTTGGTGTCGTAGCTATTTCCTTTGTAACTTAAAGATAAATCTCGCTGATTGAAAGTTGCGGTTTCTTCGGTGAAGAACAAGGCTGGAGTGTCACGTATCTCCCATCTGGCAGCTTTTACCAATTTCAGCGTCAAAATCTCTCTTTCCAAAATTTAGAATTTTTTCTTTCAAAATTAAGCATTTTCTCCTTCGATTTTAGAACCACTTTATCATTAGCGATTTCTCCAGAATAGCATACTACCAAAAGATTAATTTTCTGAAAATTTCGTTCATGTGAACGCGTCGGTTATTGCACTTTGTACCCATTATCATTAGTGATTTATTTCACCTAAAAGTGTTGAATTAAACTAATTGTATTAAAAGCAGAACTCGTGGGACAATGTGAAAATTGTAGAGAAGCTTCCTGATTTTTAGATTCCACATACAAATGCTGTTTGTCAGAAAATTTGTACTTTGATTTACGGGGAAAAAGGTTCAATAACCATACACTCTCTAACCGAAAACGACGTGTTTTAGCAGAAAATAAACGTTATAATAGTGGAAAAATATTAGAGAATTCTTCATATGAATTTCCACGTTGTATCATAGGAAATAAACATAACATCCGTAATGGAAAACTTAACGATATTGGAGACATTGCAACATTCTCCAAAGAAAAATCTATTTTGTGCATTTCAGAAGTTATGCCCGTTGGACTACTAAATTTCAAGAATTGTCACATAAGTCGTGTGAATTAGTTTGCAGAACATTGCTATTCCGCAGTTAAGAATTTCTCTAATGAGGCTTGGCTACACATACATGTTAATGTTTGGTAAATAATGGGCAATGAAGCCCGAAAATTTCACGACAAATTCACAATATTTCTTGCAAAATTAAACAATGGCGCGTAGTGTGTTGTATCTGCAAAGCAAACATTTATGACCCATGTTTTTTTCAATTAACTTTAACTTTGAGGAGGTTTTGCAAGCAAATACTGGTAGAGTTTTTTGAAAAAAATTGTCCGACTATAGGAAATGTTTTCAACAAGAATGTGCCATAGCCCACAATGCCCATGAATTTTGGAGACAAAATGATGACTATCACATCTCGATGGTTATGACACTCGGTGTTTGCTACAACTATTATTTGTTGGAATCACTCTACATGCTCGTAGATGTACTGAAACAATTTAAGATCAGAAAAACGAAGAATCAGAATTTCTGCGTGTAAATGTTAATGTTATCATAATACGTAAGAATGCTGACGGACATCTGTTATAATGAAAGCTAGTATTAAAATTTGTATCGGTGTTAAATGCGGAACGTTAGGAATCCCAGTCGCAAGGGTAGTCCGCGAATCATCGTCAGATAACTGATTGACGCACTGTGTATGACCCTTTTCCCCCTCCACCACACACGTGTGTGGAAATAGATAATCAATTCCTTTTAGTTTCCTGGTCGGATTTTCCATTATTACGTTAGTTTGTTTTTTTAACATTTAGGTGCGCAAATGCCAGGTTTTTCCTTCTAATTATAGCCTTCACGCAAACATAGTAGTTCCTCATGATGTATGAAATAATGTGGGATTAAACAATTTTTACGTTATTTAACATAAGCAATGAAAAAAAAAATTTCAAGGACTTCATTGATTTTGTGCAATTTTTTAATTTCAATTTTTTTTCAAAACTATAAACTTTCCAAATTTGTTTTCAGAATAATAATTCTATTGCTAAACTTTTTTTAATATTCTTTTCTAGTGCCAATAGTTACTATTAACCCTTAATACCATTATAAATATTATCTTTTTATATTTTAAAACGAGTTTAATATTTCAAAATCATTTATTTTCTTTGTACAAAGCTAAATCCTGAACTTTTTATATAAATGTTGTACATAATTTAGCAAAATGTTTATGTGTCTGTTGAAAATTGAATATATTAGAGCTCCTCATAATAAGAGAATGAAACGTTAAATCCGGAGGAAAGTTTCTTAATGTTGTTGCACAGAGTGAAGTGGCTCAGGCAGCAACTAGGTAGGTCCCGAGTTCATGTTCCTTGGAATTAGTAATCATTTTTTCGCAGCCACTTTAGCGAATTCCCCTGTCTCTTATTTATTTTCATTTAATTTTCTTGCCCGTCGTTTTAGGATTGCAAGGTCAGGCTACTTACCTACACGGTGAGTGGAGCGCAGTGGTAGAATTTGCTCACTGAACTTACTGGTGACATAGGAGCCATTCCTAAAGGCTCGTACTCCTTGAAAGGGAACTCCGCCGTCATCATAACAAATCAAAAATACAAATGTTGGAAACATTAGAGACCTCACCTTCATGCATACTTACCGCTCCATAAATCTGGTCACCCTTTGTATCCCACATTTTTACCGCTTCCTCCTGTGGTGCCTCTGTAGCAAAAACGGGCGTAAAACACCATTAATTGATTGATTCATTGATTCATTCATTCATTCATTCATTCATCATTCCTCCCAGATAAAAAAGACCTCGTTGCACTTCTGTGTCTAAAATCCTCCTTCATCTTTCCCAATTCAATTCAATCAAATTTTATGGTTACTCCCATTATAGGGCTTTCTAACTTTTCGGTTTTATTAAATTTAATTCTTGCTCAAATAATCATAACCCAAGCTTTGGGATATTAGTGCTTTGTGCTTCGTCTTTCCATTTTCTTTTGCTGTTAGACGTATCCATTTTTATAATAACGTTCCTTAATCTTCTGAACTCTGCTACTCTGCTACTACTCTGCTCAGTGTACGCCTATCGAGGTTTATTTTGTCTAGACATGCTTGTGCCTTACCGACTGAGGTTTTTATATCAAATTATGATATTATTTATCGTTGATATTTTCTTCGTTTTACTCTCCAAATGAATGTTCTCCCATTGTTTCTGTTATTATCCATCCTTCCTACTTATAGCATTCACTCAAGAGGGAGATTGTTTTTAAAAACAGATTAAAAAGACTATCAGAATCACATTCTTTCTCATTTAACAGAAAAAAAATGTTCATCGCCAAACTTGACTGCTGCAGAAGTGAAGAGGAAATTTATACTATCTCTTCTGGGGATTCAGGGAATTAAAAATACAGGAGACACGAAATGATTGCCAAAAGCTAGTCAATCTGTTATTACAAATCAGTTTATACTTAGTGTTAATGCATGCATAAATATAACACTTTAATTACAATGAGCAATACAAATATTGATCACTAGAGAGGCATTTGCTTCTGTGGCACTTGTATGATTTTCGTTGTATATGTGGGTATAACATTAAAATGCGAGGAAACAGTGAAACCATGTTTGCTTGTAATGAGGAATACAGTAGTTATAGTAAACAAAGTTTACAGCTACCAGCTGAATGAAACTCAACATAATGGATATTTTTTTTCTTTAAGGAAAGTAGATAAAGAATGGATATAAAACGAAATATGTTTTGTACAGGTATCATTACCACCACTTACTTTCTCTGCCTATATCGCTTAAATGATGAAATTACGCCTTTCTTCACAGTGAAATAACTGCTCATTTTCGAACATCAACACAAGCAATCGCCATCTCAGTATACCTGTCGCTTAATCACTGTCATACACATGAACCATTTGTAGTCTACGGGCTGTGTTTTGAAATACCTGTCTCGGGGGCAGCTTTTGTTCTTGCGCATTAAGGTGGCGTCGCTATCCCAACGCGATGCTGTTTTCACATGTCGCAGTCTAATTAACTCCTCCTCCTATCCAAGATAGAGAATCGACCTTCTGATTGGTGTCTGTGCGGCAGTGATGTCATAATATTCATTATGTACCACTCTGTGAGCCTCGGGCAAATTCCACATACATCCACCGTCATGGCTCATGTGTACCACTACCTGTTTCTTTAGATACGGCACCTCCCTCACCTGTCTTTCGTCATCATTTCTCTCAGATTGACAACTGAGTTGTCTAGATCCTCTTGCTAGCCTACTCGTTTAGTTACTGGATTGTTAGCATTTAAGTTTTTGGTTCTGCTCCACCACTGACTGTTGCAGCTTAATCGACATTCAGGATGACACTCAGGGGATTGAAACCACAACAAATATATTATAAAACCTGCCTCCGACTGTTGTTTGTAAGAGTAGCTATTAACAACTTTGAGTAAAATGTGTTTTCATACAGTTTGAATTGAATCGTCTCAGAAAGAATTTGTAGCTGCGCTACTATGAAAAAGTAATACTATTTAAGTTATCCGAGGAAAATCTCTGATAAAACAAAGCATTATGACCTAAGTGAGATTAAGAACTAATAACATGTTGTGGCCAAAATCCTCTTCAACTGATTTCTTAGTTGTTGTTACCAAGCTTAAAAACACTAATAATAATTCTAATGTAATGTAGAGCAACCTGTATAAGATATTACTTAATAGTCTTGGATATTGGATAAAAAAGAAGGGAAAAAATAAACCTTATAAACAGGAGGACTATTTTATTTACTTTTCGACTTACATAAATTCTTATACTTCTGCTAAATATATATCTTGATCGTAGAGAACCATTAATCTCTACCTTGGTTCTTAGTGGACTTTTCGTCATAACGGAAAAATCTAATCAAGAAACGGATGAGAAAAATCTCAGATATGGGCTTGACAATAAAAACAAGACATTTACCAATAAGACTATTGGAAAATAGATAATGGTCACCGTCTTGAGGAATCCGGCATATTTAAAGACGATTTTCGTATTGCGGCAGAAAACGGAGCACGATCTAAAATTATAAATATTTCATTTTTAGGATAATAATTTGGCATCGAAATTTCTAAGCACTAAAGCCAAAATGAAGGGAATGAAAAGTTGTTGGTGCTGGAGTGTAGACAACAGATAGGAGGGGTACAGTTGAATAGATCAATGCAATTGAAAATTTGTCTGCATGAAGTTACTGCGAAACGGCCGAACCACCTTCAAAGGGAAATAATTCGCGCGGTCGGAAATCATATAGCACATTTTGTTATTTATTAGTAATAAATAGTAATTGCATTGTATTCATTACAATAAATACTTGAAGTGCCTGTCCTCCGATGTGGGACATGTCAAACTTTTTTGAAAAACATTTAAAACACCCGCATCAATTCATCCTCCCGAATATTGTGAACTCTCGGATATTTAGTTTCAGCGATTCCAGATCACATGGATTGATGGCTTACAAGCAATGTTTGTGAAGCTTCTGTAGCTGTGTGTGAAGTCGCGCAGTCTTGTATAAAATCCCCACATTCTTTTTCCACAAGTTCCAAATTAGGGGGAAAAACCGGATTCAATATATCGTTTATACATCAATTGTCTTTCGATCATACTCGTAAAAGTGTAAGTTCAATTAATCGACCAGGATCGAAACTTCTCTAGTACCTATTATTCTGAGAGTTCACATATTCTGGTGTTTTGTAAAAACTGTTAGGATAATGTCAAGAAGTCCTTCGCGCATTTAATTGATTCACAAGTTAGAGATCTTCACTATTTATTTCGTAGACTTTTGTGCACCCACCATACACTCTAGACATTGCATCATCCGATCACTACCATTTTGGGGGGATAATCCCTCCCAGGCTTTGGAGGAGAGCATTCTATCAATAGCCAATTTCATCAACCTTCTTCTCTGTTAAAACCCTGTTTTTAACTGTAAGAGGTTATGCATTATCATGCATATGAATAACATCTTTGCCATGCACGAGTGCAGGCCTTTTAGTTTTTAGCTTTTAATGAACACCTTCTAGCTGGTTACAGTACACAATGGTGTTGATTGTTTGACCGACTAACAATAGTTAACGATGCACAGCACACCAAACACAGGCTATAACCTACTTTTGATGCAATGATGATTTCGGTTGTTTGGGGGTAGATTTATGGGCTGATAACAAGTGACGACATAAAGGATCCGCTTCTCTTCGCATGTCAGCAGCCTATCCTTACATTACGTGACAGTAATGTAAAATAGGCGTCAACTCGTGCTGCCTTCTCAGTTATTGCCAACTCGTGTGGAACACAGTGACCTATTAATATATTTTCCCTGGCTGAAGGTAATAGGCTTCTGTACTAACGTTGAATTGCCGTGACACGTCCTCATTCGTCTGGCTGTTGTTGGTCTCACTAGACATTAAGAGAGTCTCATTATTGTTGGTCATTCTCTCACAGGACTTTCTCGAGGGTTTCGTTGCCTTCCAGAAACGCTGTGCACCATCTTTATATCGCACTTTTATTCGCAGAATCTGCACCGAAGGCATGACGTATTTTCCGTGCCCCTTAAATTGTACCTCAATTTAAATTCATGGAACATACAAGCTCTTATAGTCATCTCTGAAGTACTCATGTTTGACTGTGTTTCTTCGAGTACTGGCTAAAATTAAGAAAAAGTCAACCTACTAACTGCAACACGTTTCCGCCTTTGTTGCGCATTTAATTGTTGCCAACGCTTGAAATTTGAGCATTGTATTCCTAAGCGAATGCGAAATTGAATTTGTTAATATAATTATAATTACTAAATTATATCATGATGCACGCTTTTGTTGCTTTTTTCATGTCGTTTCCTCTTTAAGTTACCCATAAATTTGTCATAATCGAAAAAAAAATAGAGTAGAAAACTGCCAGGAGAAAGATTGCGGTATATAATTAAACAAGCTAGACCAGCAAACAATTAATTAGGATTTATGATCTGGAAACAAATCGCACTTTTCTTTGAAATTAAGCATACACGTTTACTTCAGTAATTTTGTTATATATGAATTACTTTCCAAATATGGTTTGAAGACGCTAAACTATTCAACATTAAATGCTGTCTTTATAAGAACCAGAGTAATAGAAAATGTTGCTCTATGATTTTTGCCGACTTCCTACATAAGAAGCGCACATTCCTGAAGAGACCTTTCAACATGAACTTGGGTTTCAGGTTTCTGATGGGCAGCATTACTCTTGATGGATTAGGGGTGAGAGCTCTTAGAAGAGGCCGTTCTTCTTGATATTTTAATTCCTTTAGAGTTCATAGACTTACTCTTCGTGACGCGTTTTGACGTAATCTTTCTGGCGTGACCAGATGTTGCTCTACCTTCTTCCCTTTTTAATCAGCAAGTGGCTTTATTTCCAGGAAAAGACAAGTAGTCTTGTCATTAATTATGCTTTTTAAAGAAGACGTCCAACTGTTGATTGAAATGTTCACATTCGTTAAGTTGCTCCTAAGAGCTTTGCTTAGAGTGAAATGAAATGTATTTTTATATATAATCCTATACAGTTGTATAAGTGCGGGGGTTATATTCGCTACTTAATTTTTTTCTGGAATTTTCTAGAGGATTCATTATCGATGTCAAAAACTTAGTAAAAGTTTGGAATATTAAAATCATGGCAATGCTTTTATAAAATAAATAGAAATTATTAGGGATTGTGAGCATTGAGACACTATTGCTAAAGAATTTCGGAAAAGTCGAGGACTTTTGAAACAAAGTATTAATTTATTGATAAATGCATTTAACACAAAAGCAAGCATATTGCAAGCGAACCTGGAAAGGTTTCAAAAGTCTATTCTACCGTTTTTCTTAGTGAGCTTATTTTGAATAGCCTATTCGGATCGATATACACTTAATTGTAGCACTTCCCTTCTTCTCCTTTTTATTCCTTAGAAGGTGTATACAAATTTGACACCTAAAAATTAATGAAACTTTGCATTTTATTTTTCCGTTTCTATAAGAGATATTAACATAAAAATTTGTGTATTTAATTCTTAAAATGTTCTTTTTATATGTGAAGAATATTTGGAAATGTTATCAAAGCAGCAATTATTAGATTTGCATAAAATACAATTTCGAAAGCATTCCCATTTTTAAAACTTTTCTGATTAATTCTGTATTATAAAGGTAATATATAAATATACAAACAAATTCTTAATAGTTAAAATGTATGTATCGCAATTTCAGGACAATTGTTGTTCAGCAATTTAAATTTGAAACTAGTTATTAAAATATTTTTTTAATTTTATATTGAATGTTGATAAGGTCTCAAATTCAATTTTCTGTTCTCAATAAAACAAAGTTTCATACAATTGCTTTAAAATCTTGGAAGTTAAGATATAAATACTTTTGAAGAGTAAAGTTTTTAGAATACGAGCGCTAAAATTACATATTAATAAAATGAAAACCCCAATCCTAATATGTTATTTCATTGTCTTTCGGCAGTTATTTAATTTTTGCTGTATTGTCCCATGTTTAAATATTGCACCTTTCTTTTACCAATCTATGGTATTTCACCAAAAACGCGAAATAAAAAAATATATTACAACACCTGATTTAACTTTTAAAAGCAACAACAGTTAGCATTGGGCAATTATTAATACTTCCTATTGGTAACAGGCCTACCAGACTGCTAACAGGTTTGTCACATATTGGATTGAAACATATGTAGCGACAGTACGAAATTTAAACCAATAAAATATGAATCGCTTAAATTTAAATTTAAAGGTCTACTGTGATCGCACGCCAAAATGTTTTAATGTTTAACTCAATCAGTATTTTAGATAAAGAAAAAAATATTTCATTGTCACAAAATTGATATACAGAAAATAATAAAATGTTTATTTGTTTATCTCCAAAGATTTATGTAACCCTAACTTTAGTAGAAAATGATTTACATAAGAAAGCCCTTTAGAAGCGTTATTTCATTCATTCGTTACTTCTTTCATCTTTGACTGCCAATTATTATTTCTTGCGTTACATCCAGAGAATGCATAAATGTAAACGTTTTTATTCCCTTGTGATGCATGAACAAATGCAATCGAGTTTCTGGCTGGATGCCTCTGATGAAGAGGCGGGATCTAATTTGTAGGCTTGACTCAGAAGATTTCCTGGAACGAAGACCTCCGCAAAACATAGTACAGCTTAATCATATACTTGTGCTAAAGTGGTTTTCATAATCCAAGCTAAAAGAAAACAAACATTCTGTTTCCTACGTTGCACAACATTTAACTTTGCCTGAAAACAAATTGCATTTTCTAAACGTACTTATTTAATTTCGATTTTCGGCAATAGAATTATATAAACATTGCGTAATTTTTATTTGACATAGAAGTAGAAGAAGGTAAAAGAACTTGACTCCTACATCCTAGGAGTGTAAAATTCAAACAAATTTTTGAAGTAAATATAAATATAACACATCGTTTAAGAAGAGATAAATGGACGCTGATAAAGTCGGAGCATTAGACAGTATTAGATATGTGAAATTTTTATCTAAATAGTGAAACGTGTCATAATTATTGCCGTTTTCACAGGAGATTTCAATGAATGTATAAGCAACATTCCTTAGAAAATGAGACTCATTTCTAAAATATTTTCTTTCTAGGGAGGTAACAAGTATTAAATTTCAGAAACTAATTTTAAATATATAATATATATATATATATATATATATATATATATATTATTAAAAATAATGATGTATAATGGATTAGATTTACGGTTTTGTTAGTAGTTTTTCTTTAACTTATGCACAAATTCCACCTATGTTCAACTAAACATTGATAACAGACTACTAAAAAAATTTACGAATTTATCCAAATGTGATACAAACCTTATTACCTCTCAATAGAAACTCTGTTTCTAATTTTATATTGAGTGATGTCGAATGATGTCTAATTCCGTGCTAATATTTAATATTATCTTGAATTCGTTTTGTAGCCCTGTTTGTATTCACAGTGTAAAATTCAATGTTTAAAGTTGTTTGGTCATGAGATTGTATTAGGTATGAACAACTATCTTAATCAGGGGCTGCTTTATACCGGTACATGGTGAAAAAAATGTTATTACACCTAAAAGATTAATTTATTTTAATAGTGTTTAGCGCTGTTTTTACTACTGAGGCACACAGGCGATGGGGATTGATGATACATGAGATGAAATGATAAACTGGTAAAGGATATTTTTTAATGGAAGGAAACGTCCCAGACCTAAGCTTAGGGCACCTCCTCGGCATTTGCCATTAATGAGAACTGCAGAAAACCTGAAAAAACTCGGTCATAAGTATAGTTCTGGAGAGAATCGCAAACCTCAGATCCCTCGCTCAAAGGTCTGTGCCTTAACGACCTTGGCCACCCGTTTGGGTAACATATTCATTTGTTGAAAATATTGTAGCGCTATGTAGATATTCGCCTCTTGGCTAGGATTGTGTGCGCTTTTGCTTCGCTAGGAACCTTGCCTTCATCTCGAATCTTAAAGATTACTTCCTAGGTAAGGTTTGTTTTCCGGCTTATTTTCTTTATCGCTTTATTTATTAGCACATACGAGCCGACTCTCGTCTTTGGTTTGGGTAACTAAGTTTGGACTCCGAGCTTTCCCTTGCTCGAGGCTATCGTCTGGTTGAGTATGGAATTTGTTCCATTAATCTACGACGATATTCGTCAGCAAGGTTTACCGATAAAATACTTCTTTGAAATTTGGTACATTTGGAGACTGACTCATTTTTTATAAAGAAAGCAGTACCTGTGTAAACATTTATTTATTGTACCTATGTATAATTTTATTTGCATTTATATTTTCACTGTCGATTAATAAAAGTTTTGATTGCAATTATATGTAGGCTTTCAGTCTGGTTTACTGCTGTTATGCTCCATATTGAAGCTGTTCTCTTAACGAATTTTTTCACTTTTGCTAGGTTATATTGAGTATATTTATTAATATTTGATTATTTTAAGTTGTTTATATCAGCTGCAAATATATGTTACTTAAACACAAGCTTCATTTATTGCAATATTTAAGTGAATATCTTGGAATAATAGATATTCATATGAAAACGATGTATCTTAAGTTGAAGAGTAGTAATAGTTCTGTAAATTGTTAAATATATTGTGATTGTTAAATATTAACATAGTAAAAAATATTATTTAGTACTTGAATGTCTCTTCCATTTAAAGTCAATCGTACAAAAAATATTTATAGCCTAAGTATAGGATTTCTCGCCCAGAGTCGGTCTTGGTAGTGTAGTGGTAACCATACTTGTCTTCTATACCCAAGATCGCGGTTCAAACCCGGCCAGAATCAATGGATCTTTTAGAGCGTAAAAATTCTAAGTATGGCTTCCCTTCAGAAGGAAAGTAAAGCCTTGTATCCCGTGTGGTACATTTTACGGCACGAAAAAGAACTTCAAGCCTGAAAGAAGAGGCCTCTAAGCAAAATTTGTCGGACGCCCTGAATAGAATGGGATGCTGATGACCTGAGATGTTAAAGAGCGTCCGTAAATAAACCAAATAAAAATAACTCCTTGCTCAGATCCTTCTCCATTTACAGGCCCTCTTAGCAATATTATGAAAGCTAAACTATTTTTAAAAACCTGTTTTGACTGCTTTTGAGATATATGTATAATAATAAATGAACATAAAGAGATCAAAAGCTATGCAGTTGCTGAATAATATAAATGTCATTCCCCTCGTGACCATAACGGTTTAAAGTTCAAATATCTATTGGTTGTTCTTTGCTCATTGATTTTCCAATGAAACAGCACAGAGTTCAAAAGACATGGGGCGTTATCTACGCAAAAACAGCGGTAATAAACTAGTCTGTAAAGTATATGTGATTCAATTCATAAAACATAAATAATGTGATTAGTTCCGTAACCGGATTCAGCTGTCTTTGTGGGTGGCTGCAATAGAATATATTTCAGAAGGAGTGGTCGAAATTTTGTTTAGTTCGGCACCGTATGCAACACCCACGCAAAGGCGCGCGCCAGGCAAATAAGGGGCGGCGGCGACAAATAGAATACATTTATATGGCAATCGTCACGTTGCAGCCAAAGGCGCTTTTTCCACAAGCATAGTCGTTACCTTTGAACAACGTGAGGCAGCGAGAAGCTTTTCTAAGACTTGCGATAATTCTCGGCTGGTTCTCGTGAATGAAAACTTGAATGAATGAAAATTACTACCGAATAGGAAGAGGAACGTTAGAATTGAGGCAGAAATGCTGCAGGAAATGAGGCCATAAAGGAAGTAAGACAGAGAAAAATAATAATAATAAGGGAGGAGGTCGGTTCATTTTGGGTTGAGATTTTTGTGACGTAGGTGTGGAATAGGGTAGGCGTACACCCTTGAGTCACGAGAGCAGTTGTCACGATCTAACCATTACCTATAATGGAATCAAAAAACAAGAACATAGCGCGAGAAGTGCTTCTTTATGCTCATTTGTTTTACAAGGGAATTGTTATTGAGACAAATAAATCTACATTTAAAAGTTTTATGATTCTTTCATCGATATACTTTCAAGACCGATTAGTTCTGCTAATATAAGATTAATTTATTTTATACATATAATAATTATGTCTTTAATTTACAAAATATGAAACAGTATTTACTGCCGGTAGCTTTTGTGAGTAAAGCAAGTTTTTCTAATACTAATAACCATAATATATTTATTGATTGGAAAAATTTTAATTAATTACTAAATACACACTACAGTTTTTTGCCTAATAGCGAAAGAAATATGTGCAATCTTATGGGATAATAGTTTAGAGATTTTTATCATATATATATGTGATTCCCCTGCCGGAGTCAAGGTTGCTGTTTGCCTTTATTGCATATTCAAACAATTTCCCAAGCAATACATTGTTTGTGTATGCAAAATAATTAGTTTAGAAATGTGCTTGAGTAGCTGCCCAACTCTGATCATGTAAGGGTATGACAACTCGCAGGGTCTTTTCGTACGTGGATTTGATAGAGGACATAACAACATACAAACAAAGTAAACATTGATTGTCTTATCTCCATTATTCTTATCAATATGTCTGACGTACACACGAGTAAACAAACAAAATATGTGTATGTTAACAGATGTTTTATATATATATTCGCGAAAATCCCAACTAATTGCAACAGTATTCCTGAAGAGTATAGGTACCAACGGAGCGAAATAAAAATTGTTATAGACGAAAAAAGTTAAATTATTCATATACTGTTAAATATACAGTACACAAACAGGAAGAAGGATTCTGGATGAGAATGAGTGTCTCAGATGCACCCCAGAATATCTAGAAGCATTTTCAACCATTAAGAAAATTACATTCACTTTCTAAAAAAATCATATAATAATTGTAAATTCAAGGAAATTAATTAATTCGAACAGTGATCTTCATATTTATTTCTAGTAAAAAGAGGTTCCCTCCATAGTTATATATTACTTATCACAATTGTATTAGATATGTACTTCTGTATATTATTCGTCAGGAACAGATTATATTAGTTCATGTTCATCTCAATTCTCTTATATAAATAATGAAATATAATACACAGCCGTGAATTTGGACTTCAGTGCATCCTCTTTGATGGGCCTGAGTTGAATTGCCGATTGGCAATTGTTGCCTCGATAATGAGACTTTTCTCTTAAGATTGTAATTTGCTCATTCACGCCATCATTTCATTTATTACATACACCTTAGTAGTTTACAGCTTTACACTTTACACTACTAAGCTTTACACCTTAGTAATTTACAGGACGTTAAAAACTAATAAAATAGCATTTCCAAATATCAGCAGCAGACTGCCTTGTAAGTGAGAACCCTAGAATGAGAGGAAGTTGTATAGTCCCTACATCAATATGAACTCTATACCTATTTTAAATATAAAATTACTTCTCAAGGGAAAAATAAATTCTAAAAGGGTAAGTAAGGTACTATATTGAATTTTGTGAATATTGTGAAAGTTATTTATAGTTTGATTTCTCGTTAATGTGATCAACCACAATGCTATTATACGTTGTGAAGAATTATCATCAGAGAGTTTGAAACCTTTCGCAAACCACCAGAAGTCATAAAGAATAAATAGAAACACTTGCAAAGATCTTCAAAATGATATTAATAGTTTTGCCCTTTTGTGAAAGTAAAAACGACACCTTTATAATGAATTAAAGTCAGCGTAGAATGTTAAATAAGTTTTCTTTGCTCAAATGAATCTCAGTTCATTTGAAGATTGGGAAGATTGTTGATTTTATTACCAGCAGGATATTCAAATTATTTAAAACATATATGCAAGAACATAGTAGAATATATGCTCGTTTTCTGCTTAAAGTATGTGGATAAAAAGTTTAAAACAATCATATTTATCAAATACATTGCATTACAAATAGTCAGGAAAACACATGAGGCCTCCCACACCGCAACATCACACCCGCTGTTGCGGTGTACAGCATCCTCACCGCAGGAGTTAGCGTGGGAACGATCAGGAGGACAGTGCCCCTGGGCTCCCTCCAGGCCGGTCGTCACTTGACCTCTACATGCCTTTTCCCATTTCTGTACAAGGGAAAAATATTCTGCAAACAATGAAGTAGCAAGTCGAAGATTTGGCCAGCTCTTTAGCAAGTTGTTTAGGCCGGATTTTAAAGATCTTAACTGTTTTTGTGTAAGCACTTAATTTTTCTAACGGACGTCTACAACAGAGCTTTTAGAATTCTGCTGTTCATTGCCATTTGCCAATAGTTAACTCCAAACTTTCATTTGAGGCACTTCGTTCATATGGTAAATTATCTTGTAGCGTTGAAGATATATGTACTCGTACATTCTTTATATGTAACGGTATATGTAATATATATAAAAGATAAAGCTATATATAACGATATATGTTATATCATAAGTACATGAAGATACAGAGAGCTATTTTTGGCCTGCATCCACAGTTGACACAGCGCACGCTGAACCAAGGTCACGCCAGTCTTTCATAATACTTTCCGCAATGATGGCTGCACGTAAATATTTGGTTGCAGTTTGTTGTTGGGGCAAGAATTGTCTTTGTGTTACATATTATACTACGTTAATATTCCAGTATAACTCAAGTCTTTGTGTCATTTTAAATATTACTGGTGCACCAGTGTTATAGCAAATAATGCTGCGGTGTATTGACTTTTCCTTGTTAGAACAAATAATTTTCATGTGTAATAATGTATATTTTTTAAGAACGTAAGGATCTCTTGTCTATTCTCCAGGGACAATTACGATTACAATATATAATACATATGCAATACAGTTAATGGCATCAACAATTTGAGCATAGTGCCAAATAAATAATTTTCGAGGAATGTTCTAAATTGCCCTTGTGACCAGCAGTCCTTAATATAGTTCCAGAAACGAGTAACGACACTTTTGAAGGATGAAGAAAAGTAAGACGTTCGGTGTAAGGGTAGAGAGAAAATGATATTGTAATTCGACCAGGCGTTTAAGTTTCGATGAGAAGAGTGAAAATTGATTAAAAGATAGAGTGCAGTGGAGGTGTATAGAATTCGATGCAGAAGAATGAGGAAGTACAACTTCCTTCTACCATCCAGTCGAAGCCACGACAAGAATTCAATAGCTGAAGTGACATATTCTGATTTACGTAGTAACCATTTTGAATACGTTGTAGTCTTTGTCAAGGATTTGTTGTGATATAAGTTAACAGAATGTCTCAGTAATCGAAATGTAGCATAATTAATGATCTCCGGAAAAACTGCTTTGTCTTGACCAACATTTCCACGATGTCTTAAAGGGTAAATGTTCTGATGTAACTGGTGAGAGTCCTTCCGAAATAGGTTGTTTTAAATACGCTCCAATCACCTCAGTGGAAGTAGAACGTTCTTTTTCCATGATGAAAAATGTTCTCTCTGACAAGCGGCTGATTATGGCGGGCAATGCCTTGAAAAACCATCTTATTGTTTGTAACCAAATACTTAGAGTTCTTAGTTACTTTAATTATGTGATAAAATGTAAGATACTAATATTAAATGCTTATTTTCATTAATAATGAGTCAATTTTCTGTTTTCACTTTTAATAAATGTCTCTTTTAATTATATTACTGCCTATTTTCAGTGTTTTAAGTGCCTTTTTGCCTGCTTATTTTAGCCAAAAGAAATGTCAGACCTTCCTAGCCCTGATTAGGACTCACGTTTGCAGGCTTTAGGGTATGCTGCTTTATTTGTGGGAGAACTCTAGAAAATAAAGTTTGCAGGAGTATCTCGGCAGAAGTAGCGTAGCAGAGCGTCTCGAGAGAATGTAAATATTATTTAAAGAGTTCAACTTCTATAACGCACATTAGCACTTTAATAAATAATTCTGTGTGCTTGTTATTATTGAGCGAGTAGTAATGCATCTTGTAGGCCCTGGTGGTGTAGCGGTAACCATACTTGCCTCCTAAACCCAAGATCTCGGGTTCGATCTCGACCTGGACCTGGAATTTTTAGGCAGTAAAAATAAGTATGGCTTCCTTCGGAAGGGAAGTAAAGTCGTGGATCCCGTGTCCGTACATTTACGGCACGATAAAGAACCTCAAGCCGGAAAAAAAGGCATCTGAGCAAAATTTCACGCCCTGATTTGAATGGGACGCTGATGACTTGAGATGTTAAAGACTGTCCGTAAATAAATAAAAAAAAAAAGAGAGAAAAACTTGTTCATTGACGGAGTGGCGACTGATGAACCGAACATAAAACTATCACAACATATAAATGTATTTGTATTTATATTTTCACATCACACCAAAAGGATAATTATTCATGACTTTAATAAAGATAAGCTACGTATTAAAACTTTCGAAATACATTTTTAAAAAGTATTTTCTTAATTCTTTAATTTTTGTTTCAATCTGCTCCCACTAACAATTTATAATTCACCTTGCCAAATTTGTAAAATAATTGATCGTACATTATTTAACTTAAAGTTCTTCTGTTGAACGCTTTTATACTGCTAGAATGCTCAAATTACTAAAACTACATTGCATGATGGACAAATGAACAACGCTGAGGAACCCTTGTTTACTACAAATCGTATAACCGTTAAAAGATTCACACGTGATTGGTTTCAACGAGGCAAATATTAGCCTGATCGTTCAATCTCTGAGAACCTACGGATTCTAGTGATCCATTTAGATTATCATCTGCCACACGTAACAACAATTTATCCAGCATTTCTGAGGTTATTTTCCGCAAAATTATTAAAGACGTGTTCCTGAACCTCACGAGAAGGAATTTTACAATTTCTTTTGTTTATCGTCACAGTCCTAAAGCAACATTTCTGCTAACAATTAATCTGGACAAAAAAAGAGAACTGAAGGGGTCTTATAAAGTCATTCTGGAGGCTAATGGTGTGTGATACGACTCAGTTGAACCAGATCATTGCTTATTGCGCTACAAAGTTCTAAGAATTAAAGCGACTGTGCTATCGAGATCTACAAAACACATTTTATGTTTTTTATGAGGCGATATAAAGAGCAGATATTATATCTGATTTTACATAAAAATAAAATTAACTTCTCCAAACAGCTGGAGCACGTATGAAGAACATTCCGCTTTCTCTTCTTGTTTGCTTACCGTGATTCCAACTCTTTAGATAGCGTTTACAAGCACATTTGTCTGTTATTTTAATTTACTTAAATTTATGTATTTTGCTTAAAGGAACTATCATTACAAATTTTAGCGGTAATTTAAAACACCTGTGCTTTACTTTCAACAGTATATAATCCCTTAAAAATTTAATTATGGCCTAGTCCCGAAAAGCAACATGATTATAAAGTATTTATTAGTTTTATTTAAATACTCTCTTTAATAAATATAGGTTGAATGTAATCTTCTGTCATGTCTACCACTTTATGTCATACACATGAAAGGTACAATGCTCCATCAGTGAGTTCATTTCTGTTAATGTCATCAAGTGAGCGCCCTACAGCATGATAATGGCGTTACATATGGCGAAACGCCTCCTTCGAAGTAGTTTTTTTTTTCTTTTATGAAGAGGTCGTAGTCATATATCGGGTGAATATGGTGGATGTTCTAGTACCATAGACGTAGGACAGCGTTATCAGAACGTGACACATCGCATTGTTATGAAGGATGGTGCCGTAGTTTTCTCCTCAATGTGGACGAAAGTGGTGCTCAAAGAAATTGCAATAGTATGCAGTATTTACACTTTGCCTTTCAGCTACAACATGGTACAGTACATCATGAATATCATACTCCACAATAATCATCAACTTCACACTATGTTCAGAACGCACTACGAGGAGGAGAGCCGAAATTTCAATTCATTTGATTACCGTTTCAAGCATGGTGAATAGGAACGAACCCAGGTTTCGTCCATAGTAAGGATCCTCCTAAGAAAGTAGTCAACTTCTCTCTGGTCTCTGGTAACGGTTCAGCAAGTCCTTGCAATTGAATAACGGCGCCATTGTTGCACCTTCGTGATGTCATGCGGAACCCGAGAATGTCCTGCGGAATATGGAGTACGGTTTTGTGGCATACGCCTACCTCTACGGCTAATTCACGCGGCGATCAACATCCAACACGGAAGCAAGGAGCTGAATTGTGTGGTTGTCAGTTTGGGGTTGTCCTAAACAGCATCCCTGCCTGTACGAATCATTTTCACCCATCTTGCCATTGTGCGATTTGGCAACACTGCATCACCACATGCTTCACTTAGTCTGTGATAACAATCTTGCGCACCACGACCTCGTATAGCTTCAACGTTGATTCATGAACGTTATTCCAGTTTCGAAAATATATTACTAGAGCGCTTGCACTATCCACCTCTACTTCGAGACACCGCAGTACGTCACTGAATAATTGAACAACTGTCGCCACTCGCTGCTGAATATCATCGAACATTCCAGTATCGGACACACACAACCCTATGATTAACAAGGAAACGACCGCTGCGTGCTACCAGTGTTGCCACTACGTATTATCCAGCCCTAGCATTTGGCCATTGGCTTTCCATTCAACTCAAGAGCTTGAAATTGCCAACGAATTTAGCTCCGTATCCCTCTTCTTTCAGACTTTAGATTTTTTTAAGGGTCTTAAATCTACACGGAGCCAACGACTTTACCTTCCTTCCAAAGAAAGCCATTTTAGGATTTTTATGCCTTAAAAGGATCCCATCGACCCTGGTAGAGTTTGAACTGGTGACCTTGGGTCTACAATGCAAGTATAAAGTAGTAAATGAGCCGGTCTAAGTGCCAATCACATTTTATTTGGATATTCACGAAAATACCATTATATTTATCTTGTTTTTGAAAATGAGACTGTAGGAGCAGCTAGCTCTCGAGCAGTTCGGCATTTAGATGCCGAAGCTCATAAGCTCAGAGTGGCACAGAAGATGAATAAATAGGCCTTCTCCTAAGCGAAATAGTTCTTAGAGGTAATATTAATATAAAGAAGAAATAAGGGAGGAAAGTAAGTGCAGAATTTTAATAGGGTAAAAGCAGGAAAACTCTGTAAATCCCTTGTAAGACTTAAACTGTGATCTTTAATTTCTTTATTTAGTAAAAAGGAACACAAAGAATATATACTTTCAACAATACAACTAGTCATATTTAAGTTATTTCCAGGCCAACAATCCTCATTATACTTGTAATATTCATTTACACTCTCTACTGTACTATATTTGTTTCATAATAACTCTAAATTCACTCGTCCGTTCTTTCCTTTACTTTACCTAAATACTGTTATTAATACTTTTGAAACTTGGAACGTTTTTACCACATCTTTAAAATGTTTGTTGCCTCCAAAACCTTAGTTCCTCACTTCTAATGTACCTACAACGCCTTTTATTCTCTGTCCACACGAAAACCTTTTTCATTCTTAGCTTCGCGAATTTTGTAGCAATACAAAAAATTGTCTGACCTCCCTATTACGCATGCTGGTTGCTGTTCCTTATGCTTACATTGCGCTAATTCTTCTCTTATCTGATGAAGATTACCTTTTCCTTATTGTTGATGCTCAGGCATAAGCTGCTGATAATATCCCTCAGTTGCTTAAAAAAAAAAAAAAAAAGTAATATGAATTTCCTTCTAGCTATTAATCTTAATATAACCTAAAGGTAATTTCAATTAATGCTGGTTTAAATACAGTCCCCTATAGGAGTTAATTTGCATGAATTGTTTATAAAAGTCATTGGTGAAAAGCATAAGCGTAAAGTTGCTTTCAAGTGAGACAGGCATATAATGTTCTACATAATCTTTTAATTTAAAAAAGTGCAGTTGACTTGAAAAACAATCGGAGAAAAGCGTCAAGGTGAGGTATGCGGTCTCTTATGAGAATGAACACTAACCGTACATACCTATTATATTGCTACAATCTATTAGAACGTTTCAAATGAAAAACAATGCGTATTATTATTATTATTATTATTATTATTATTATTATTATATTCCTCAAGTTTTCATTTACGATATATGCGTTAGGAATCCGCTCTATTCTTAGGAGATTATTTTACAAGGGATTACAAACTGTTCTAGTTCCAGGTCATACTACTAAGATTCATAACGTCATGAAGCGGAAAGCATTAAAGATAAGAAGCGAAGAGCACTAATGTAAGAAACTCTGGATGTCATTGGATATAGCTTGGAGAAGTCTCCAAAATTTTCTTTGCCGCCTTTCCCAACGAATAGGAATTTCCCACTTTTCCGTAGAGTGGCAACCAAGTTACTTCAATTAAAATCCTATAAAATTACTGTGGTGCAAGAATTGAAATTGGTTGATTCTGTAGCTAAGGAAAATTTGTGTGCTGACTTAACTCAAGCATATGATTGATCTTAGCCTCCCTCTGTTTTCCGACACTTGGTACTCGAATCTTGCAAGCTTGAGTTCCTTAGCAAGTTCTGGAGTAGTTCGCCCTGTATTTGCTTCATAAACTTTCCTGAGCTGATCATCATTAACTTTACTGTGACCTCCTCAACCTTTCTAGTCTTTAAGGTTAATTCCTTATTTTAAAACTTTTTCAAATTAATACTGAATTGAGCGTTTGAAGTGCGTCCTTCTCCCTGTGCTTCCATAACATTGCAGTGTGTCCAATTTTAAACTAGTATAAGAAAAGTGTACGTAAATCCCTGCTTCCACATAATTATGAAATAATTAGGACAAAAAATATATTCTAATTTTCAACAATGGGGACACTAAAATAGATTTCGCCAAATATAAACTTTAAATAAAGTACTATTTTTACAACTGAAAACTAATAAAGTACAAAAAGTAAATGTCATAGATTTTATTATAATTTTATTCACAGATGATCACATTTCAATAGGAAATATAAAACAAAGTAGTCAAGAAGTAGTTGATAATTAAACAAAATAACCAAACATACATACATACTTTATACAGAAGGTGCCAAATGTACGCACACTTCAAGCAAAGAAAAAACTGTGTTAACATAATAAAACTGAATTCATACAAACAGAAAATGATGAGCACTAATCATCTTAGACTTTTACACTTACAGTTGCTCAAAATGATCACCATCGGCGTCGATACACCTCTGAGTACGTTGAACTACTGATTGAGCAACGTTTGCGAAAGTGTCCTCAGTATTTGCAGCACATGCCGTTTCAATTTCTTCTCCAGTGCTGCCAGTGTAGCTGGTTTTCTGTGGTATACAACATCCTTAAGAGTTCCCATAGGTAGAAGTCCAACGGATTTAGATCCGATTAGTTTTGTTCTGTACACCCGTCTCCATTGTCTTTTTCAACAACATTCTCGGTTTTCCAATATCACTTCAAAACTGCTTTCTACTTTTCAAACGATAATCTTGTTGTTACAACGCTAGCTTAACGTAATGTGAGTTACATGTTTTACAGAACATCATACTACACATTTCTGTTGTTTTTCGGTCCATCTTTGAAATATATTAAATTGATATCTAATGTGAAAGTGTGTATACATTTTTTGGCATCCTCGGTTTATATTTCACAGGAGAAAACTGTTAGCTTTCAAGTGTTCACAATCATTTGAACAAAATTATAATCTACAATAGAATTATATAATAAGTGAATTATTTTAAATATTTCTATGTATATTATATAAAAGAAATAAAATGTAGAAATTAAATTTAATAAATTTAGACATTTTTGTGGAGTATAGTATGTTGAATATATTAAAGAGAAAGCGTTTATGCTTAAAATTCCATGGCCATAGGCTTGCAAAACGTTTATGTTTAATTGTGAGTGATTTTTAAAGCATTTTCCATTATCATTTCATTTCTGCCGACAATTCACCAAGTGCTCAACGATAAGGTTGGCAGTAACAAAGTATGGCCCGCTCGATCCCCCAATTTAATACTTTGAACTTGTTCCCTCTAGGAAACATTTAAGGATAATGTGTACCGTGCAAACTCACACACCTGAGAGAAGATGAAAAATAGCATCCGTAAAGAAATTCTTTATTTCGTAAAGGAAACAAAGAAGGGTATGAATCTTTATTACTCACTGTTGAACAGCAAACTGCTGCAGGCCGAACGGGAGAGTTCACTCTAGTGTATATAAACTACCACCACGCTAACGTTTCATAATAATCCCTTTCCCAGTTATTAGAACAATTGGAGAACCCTGAGAGCTAAACAGAAGGTATAATATTTTATTAATGTTCAGTATTCTAAGTGGAATATCACAGGTCTTCGCTACTAAGAATATAACCCATCAATGGCTTTAAAGACTCCGGAGCAAATCGGTGCCTGAAATTTATGCTTGGGTAAGGAGAATATTGAGAAAACAATTGTCTTATAAATTCCTAAATGGTTGCTGAGATGTCTTATTTTAGTCGGACTGATAAGCGATTTTATGCAACATAATTCTTCTTAGTATTAAAACAGTGATAGTCGTTCCTTCTACTACTTCATTCCTTTAGAAACAATAGCCAGAAGATGGAAGCGTTATCTTTTGAGTCGTCGGCATCAGAAGAAGCAAGTGGCTCCCACACAGGTGGGTGATCTTCTTCTGCCGAGGTCAATGCGATAAAATCCGGGATTCACGATGGCTCTTAAAAACGAGGAACTTCTCCATAGGTTTTTATCTCTGTCGCGGCAGACAAGTGTTTTGTTTTTCTTCCTCCGCCTCAGGATAACCTTCTCCGAACGTCTAGAGATTTAGAAGAGCCAATAAAGAGCTAGAACGTTATGTGGGAGTGTGAATATCTTACTCCATCTCCTTCTCTTATTAAGAAGAACGTAAAGCCTGCAAAACTTGATCATAACTGAACGTGGTTTTTGTATTTTATGTAAAATATATGGCCATATATTTTATGTAAAAAGCTTAAATATAAGTGGTAATAAATACTTACTACAATACAAATATTAATCTTTTTTAAAATATTTATACTTTTAGTTACCAAATATCTGCAATTTTCACTTCAATAAATGCCCATCAAGCAAGTGACTACTTTAAAATGCACAACTTGTTGGTGAACAACGAAAATTTTATAAAAATGCAAGTTTCAGTTAAAATATTAAGTTAACATTTTATTTTAAAGAAAGTCTTATAGCTATACTTATTTTTTTAAGGTCAAATTTGTGTATACTACAGTAGCCCAATTTTATTTTATGACTCTATTACTTAAATTAAAATTACCCCCTTATCTCCGTTTTAATAACGGGCATCACTAAGACGTTCAATTGATAATTTTCATCTTATTCTGAAGCTTTCCAGTATAAATAAATACTAATAAGCATATTTAAATATTTTTTTAAACTTTTGGTCCTGTTTATACAAGAACTTGCAGAAAAAAGTGCTGCGTGTGGCCGAGGTCGTTAAGTCGCAAATTTGTGAGCGGGAGATTTGGGGTTCGACTCCCACCAAAACCGTCTTCCCTGATTGAGATTTTTTCCAGGTTTTCCTCAGTCCTCATAAATGGCAAATGCCGCAGATGTATCTCAAACTAGGCCTGGGACGCTTCCTACCTTTAAACATTTTTTAAAATTCTTTTTCCATTTTTTTTCATTTCAATTTATGTACAATCAGTATCCACAACCTGTGATGCCTCAGTAGTTGAAACGGAGATTAAACACTTTTCAAACAAAAATGCATATATTTAGTTAATGAGTTACATCGCAATAATTTCAGAGATTATAGAGGCGCGTTAGACATGCATGAAGATACAATAACGAACGGAAATTTTGAAACATGTCTCTTTGACGCTAGCTCGTCAAGTAAAAGCAGATCATTGTTATCGAATTCGAGTGTGATATTTATTATACATATTTGATCATAAAATAAAGAAATAAATAGTCAACTGCGCAGAACTTAAACCGACTATTTTGAAAGCCATAATCTGTTGACTTCATTAGGTTACACAGTCAGGTGATAGGTATCTTTCTTACAATAAATCAGTTGCACTGTCGTAAGATTAAATCAAATTTCAGAGATTTTATAGCACTAACTCTTAAAATTACTGATGATGAGATATTGCAAATCGGGATTTCCTCGCTCTCGAAGTAGATTTGAAGATATTTAGGGCAAAATTTTACACATTTCACTTTAAAGCTGACTTATCAGCGTTAAATTTTAACTTCTTTACCATATAATTCGTTATTTTTCTACTTGGACCATAAACCTCCTATCTCAAATTACTTTTCTAAGATCCCTCTACAATCTCTGAAACTACTGCGGTGTAGTTATTAACACAGGTCCAGTAATTGAATTAAACATTAGGCGCCTGACACAATGAAATAACATATATGTCACATACGAGTTGCACAAGTGGCAGCAAATACTATTTGTTATGATTACTGAATTAGAAATATGCCATTCTTTCTTATGCTATGTTTCACCCTTTAAAGACAGTATGCTAAAAACATTATATTTACTTACTCAATCGCTCTAATGCATATATCTTTTTCCATACCCGCGATGTTGATAAATTTAGCAAAAAAAAAAAAAAACGAGTTACCATAGTTTAAAACAGCGATTGATTTTATAATATTTTACCTTTATATCAGATGGAGTCACAATTAAAATGAATTTAAACACATAAGGGCTCAAATTATAGAAGTATGCTATTTTAGCAACAAAACTAATATTTTGCAAGATATTAGTTTAATATTTTTAACATTTTTAATATACAAAACTAATAACGGAATTATTGAAACACACTAAGAATTTTTCCTACGTTATGTACTGTTTATGGCCAATATTTAATATCACTTGTTCAAGCGTCTATCACAGGCAGCGAATTGCAGTGTTTGGCATTACATGTTTTATGAAAAAGTTGTGTGTACATACAAAAGTTATTTAGTGAGCATTTCCAATCACTCGCTGTATATACAGAAAAATATCAAGGAACTTTTGAGATAATCAGAACTCTCTAACTATAAAATATAAACCATTTGTTTGTTCATTGCCAGAACCATATACTTAGCTGACTCTAAAGTCGCGCTAGAAGTTATGCCTATAAATGTCCTTACGCTTTAACTTTACAGGACAGCTTGAAGTGTTGCAACGGAATTGCCAGCACACTTCCGTTTCTTGTAGGCCTATTGTAGCATTCATTTAATGATGGCTACAGATACTAGAAAAGACACAGTGGATGAAAGGAGAAGGGACATAGTACTTGGGTTAGTAAGGAATGTGTATAATTATTTCTAAAGACAATAAACGCCATTTAAAGAAACGACCGCAGGTACAGAGTGCTTTGATGGTATAAAAGAAGCAGCTCACAACTGCTGTAAGAACGTCTACAAAAAAGAAAACCAAGATGAGGAAATTCCTTGATGGAAAGACATTTGATCCGATGAACTTACGGCATCAGTTGGAATATTTTGCACCCTAGTGCAGTATACCATTGATTGGGTAAGTCTTAAAGACATTTTTGGACAAAGAGCATTAATATTAAATGAGAAACTATTGAGAAATAATAATAATAATAATAATAATAATAATTATTATTATTATTATTATTATTATTATTATTATTATTATTATTATTATTATTATTATTTCAAAATAGTCAGCACTTATTTTCAGTTTAATTTTAAAAATTATTAAAATGACCCTGGTGTATAACTATAGTTATAAAATGAGTACAAAAAGAAAATAAATATATAGGCAATCATTAGATAAATAAAATAATTGAAAGTGCAAAAAAGATATTGATAAAACAGAGGCAATCTACATAAATACTTATAAAAAGCGTTAAATGAGCTATTAAAAGATAAATACGTAAATAAATAGATGAATAAAATAGGTAAATAATAAAAGAGCCGAAGAAAGCATTAAAAGATTGTATAGAATAAAATATTTAAAATAAGATACAAATGAAGCTAATTTTACAAATAAACATAGGTCTGTATTGAGATAAAATATATCAATAAGGTTATAAGAATAACTAAATGAAAAATAAAATTGAACATATGAAATATACAGGAATATACCATTATAAAATACATAAAAATGTTTCAAAAGTGGAAAAAAAAAAAAACATACTAAAAAACTAAGGCAAGGGCTAATAAGGAAAAATGTAAAAATAAAATTATAAAATGCACACGAAATGAATATATACAATAACAGAAATATGCAAAAACTAGTTGTACAATTACATGAAAATAAGGTTACTAAAGATGGGGGGAAAACCACAAGAATTACTAAATTGATAAGCAATAATTCACATAAGTATTTATAAATATCTTACAAAATGAGCCAATATAAGGAAGTAAATTGTGGATAGTGAGCGATAAGTAAGCAAAAATATAATATATAAAATTCCAAAAGAACGACAAAAATATAAGTAATATATGGAATAACAGAGTTTTTCTTTCTTTCTTTCTTTCTTTCTTTCTTTCTTTCTTTCTTTCTTTCTTTCTTTCTTTCTGTCTGTCTGTCTGTCTGTCTGTCCGTCCGTCCGTCCGTCCGTCCGTCTGTCTGTCTGTCTGTCTGTCTTTTCTTTTCTTTTCTTTTTTTGTTTGGTTTATTTAAGGACGTTCTTTAACATTTCAGGTCATCAGCGTCCCATTCTATTCAGGGCGTGAAATGGCCGACAAATTTTGCTCAGAGACCTCTATTTTCAGGCTTGAGGTTCTTTATGGTGAAGCAACGTACGACACGGGACCCACGGCTTTGCTTCCCTTCCGAAGGAAGCCATACTTAGGATTTTTACGCCCTAAAAAATCCGTCCGTCCTGGCCGGGATTGAACCCGCGATCTTGGGTTTAGAAGGCAAGTATGGATAACAGAGTTAAATAAATATACTTAACTGAAGCCATTTATGTGAATCATATGCGTTCCCAAAATTAGATTTGCCATTTAATCTATTACCTTAGCATGATTTTAACAAAGATTTTAAAAATTGAGCAAGGCTATATTTTATTTCAGTAAAAAGTATACAAATACACATTGAATATCAGCAATTAGATTCCCGATTGTGTCCCTTAAGAGCAAAGGCTTCCGAACAAATAAGGAAAGTTCGCTTTTTCCTAACGTGTTGAGCTATTCCACGCTAGTTGTTTGTATGCTGTTTAACACTAACTGATTTTTTCTCCTAACTATACTAGTTGCTTCAACAGAGATTTCCATTTTTCTATTTTTCTAGCCTCTCTTGACCAATGTGGACCTGCATGTTCCTGTTCATCTTCTTCTGGGTCTGCATTGTGTCCTTTTCCTATCCGGAAGTCCCACATGGAGATCTTGTAGGTCCATCTATTAGCAATTAGTGCATTCTAAATGTAGAAGCTAATCATATCTAGGAGAGGTATGTCTCTCATATCTCAATAGCAGCTTCTCGCTTACACCAAATCATCAAAATTTTGGTCACCGCGACCCAATGACTTGCTGATGCTGGCGTTCTTCCGGAAGATGACGAGACAAATAATGCAGAGTAACGAATATACCAAGGGTATGTATGTACTGCCAACTAAGAGCATTTTGAACATATAATTTGACTTTATGTTCTAAATCTCTTTTGTTTCTTTTAAAGATAATTTAAGAAGGTATAACTGCCGTAGAGATGAGAATTTATTTCAAATTGGCTGTTATCGATAAGAATATTCTTTTGTAAGTCAGTATAATCTTCTCTAAGCTATTGAAGTGAGCTCAAGACATCTTCTGGTGCCGCAGAAAAACGACCAAGCATGTAATTGGTTCGTATGTTTCTATGATATAGCTCTAATTAACGCACATTCCGACACGTGTGCTTTCCATTCTTGAGTAATAAACCGTGTTCTCATTATTATTGTTCAGCTTGCGCCATCAGCAGTTGTGACAGTGTATAAAAGACCTCTGCACAGGAGAAAACCTGTCTTACATTAAAAAACAAGTGCTTTATCCTGTATATGTATAGCACTATTTCAGAGAACAATGTATTATATTTTAAATTAAAAATAACAAATTAATGGTGTTTATAAAAACAAGTCCTTCCGTAACGATTTTTGAGGATTCTTAGTAATAATCCTCATTCGCAAATATGCTGTTATATCGTTCGGTCGTTTCCGACATATTCAAATGTGTGATTAAGCATTTAACATTCTGATAGATATACTTGAAAAATCTGGTAGGAAACAAGGGGTTCAAATAAACTCATCAGTTGTAATATTTCAAATTGAGTGATTGTTAAACACGGAATCTCACAAAGGTCAATTCTGGGTCTTTGGTTGTTTTCAGCTTACATTAGTGTTCTGCATTAGCATAAATATTGGCAGCTGTTTATATAGCTGTCATTGTTCTCTTGGCAAAAGACATAGATGTAAAACGAAATGTGAAAGTTGTGAGAATGGGCAAGAAAGCGTGACAAACTAGTGCAAGTTTTCCTAGCTTTAGATTGAAGTTTAGATAGCAACATGTACGAGAGTAGGCCCATACGTTTCCAGCCTCGTCAATAAGAATTATCACCTTCACAAAAGCCTCATCTGTTGTCATACCTTATCTGTTAATTAAATAATTGCAGCTATAACTTCCGCTCTGCTGAGTTCAGTTCAGATATAGTTGCATAAAAAAGGCTATGTGTAGAAGATTGTGATATGTTCAAAATGGAGTATCGAACATTAGTAAGTTCTTCACAAAAGAAGGACTTACTCCAAATGAAATTAAACAGCCATCGGACGGTGTATATGGAAAGTATCCTCCTCATATTCTACCGTAAAAGATGGACCGGCCTTTTTCGAATGGGTCAAGAAAGCATTGAAGACGAAGAGCTTGCAGGTCGCCCGTAAGAAGTGAACATTCCTGAAAACATCGTTCTTGTGGAAGGAGAAATTATGGAAGACGTAGTAGAAATAGCAGCAAGTTTGGGCATTTTAAAACAACAGTTCTTTGAATTCTTCATGAATATTTAAACATGAATAAGGTTAGTGCAAGATGGGTGCCTAGATTTCTTTCCTCAGTCCAAAAGCAGCAAAAAGGCATCTGCCGTTAGGCATTTTTGGAGCTCTGCCGAGGCAACGGAAGAGAAGTTCTGCAAACCATTGTTACAGGAAATAAAACTATGGTGCTCTACTCTACTATGATCTCTTGTCCAAACTTGGCGAAGCACCGCTTCTAAAGGCTATAGTCACTCAGTCAACCGGATATTAATGACCACAATCTTTTGAGACTGTTAAGTCTTCATCGACTCTAAGGAGAGGAATACCACAGTAAATGGGAAGTAATATGCTGATGCACAGACTACGTGCTTCCATCAAAGAGAAAGGGCCAGGAAAAGTGGTGGTGGCCGCCTTCTTCACGACAACGCGTCTGTGCACACAGCTCTTGTTGCAAAGGAAGCTGTGAAGAAAAATGCTTTCAAGGAGATCGATCATCCACCCTATAGCCCAGATCTAGCTTCCAGTGACTAAGTGACTATTTCCTTTTTTGAAAACTCAAGAAGGACCTTCGAGGAAGGAAATTTAAGTAACGAAATAGTAATGGATGCTGTTTATATCCCTTAGGCAAACAAGACTTCTGACTGTTTGGGGGGGGGGTTGAAATGTTAATTGAAAGATATGAGAAGTGTATTGCAATAAAGGATAACTATATTAAAAAGTGAAATACAGTTTTTGCCTTTATCATACATAGAAAATGTTTAGACCGGAAACTTATGGACGTATCCTCGTATATGTCTGGTGTCGGCACGTTTGTGTATAAGTACGCGCATATTGCTGCGCCAGATGCTAGGATGGACCCAAGCGAGAGAATTTCAAAACTATGATTTACTATGTTCATTTCAAATTCCACATCTAGGAACACTGGGATCTTTGGAGTCAGCCTCAATGTAAATGATTAAATGATATGATACAATTCGCTCTACAGTGTCATAATTGGGCCACTCGTAGACTCTTCTTTAGCACAGCTACTGTGCTACTCAGTGAGTTAAGGGTCCGCTTCGCATTCCTGCAAATCAATAGATTCAAGGAAATATTTCACCCACTAGGTCTGAGATTCCTGATATGGACATATTTTAAGCAATAATAAATTTTGAATAAAAAGATAGTATTGATGAGATGAAAATTGAGGGAGGGAAGGAGGGGGTTAAAGGAAACGAAACCGAAGAAATGGCAGTGACTAGAGAAAATCCCCATTATCCGGCTTTATGCACCACAAATGTTACTGTCTTAACATCTGAATAGCAGCCTTAAGAAAATATTTCCAAACCAGATTTAGAAGATCAAATAAAACCAGATAACATGTGTAGGTCTATTAATACCCACAACAGTTACCGTGACCAGTGCTGACCTGAGCGTTTTATCTGCTTTTTTACAGCGAGTTTTAGTATTCGGATATACAACAGGATACACATTTTTTATCCGCGGCAACGATCTAGGCTGGTAGTGTTACACTTGTTAGTTGCCACTCTCCCCTGTTTCTTTCTGAGGTGACAAACATTTGGGCGATAATATTTGAAATGTTGAAAGCGACGCAGCATATCTTTTGAAGGCCTAAACTCTTCCTCTCGAATATGTTCACTGTAGGAGGTAACAACTGTGCTTGATTCTATGTAAATATAAACTGAAACAGAGTGAACTGGTAATAAGATGTTCTTGTTTAAAATATGGAAAATGACCATCTATGGGATAGAATTAGACGACAAGACCAAAGTACTTTACTTCTCACATAGTAGATATAAAAACTTATTCAAATTATTTATTTCTACTTAGATACGATTTTGTCACCGTGTAGAAAGTCACATTTGCAAAAGTACCCTTAAAAATTTCATTGGCCATATGCATACATGTACGAATTAAATGAATATAAAAATTACAGTTATTTTTGCCACGCTATAAATAGTTATAATCATTAAATACAAAAAGTTATAGTAATACCAAACTTTCGATTTGATGATTAAAAAACCTCACAGATGTCTCCAACTTCTTTAAATGTATAAAAACGCTGTAATTTCAAAGTTACTATCTCGAACTTTTATGTCAGTTAATTCATCGCTAAAGAGATGCAATTTTTTCCTACTTTGGGTGGCGATGTTTCAAAATATATTGTCCTTGTTAGAAAGCAGTATTCTTGTAAACTTCAACAGCACATTCAGTCAGATGCAAAGCAGAGAGGTCCTATGCCCTGATTAAACATTTTTGTATGAACACCTAGATGACTAGGTGGATCATGTGAACTCTACATCGGCGCAGAAGAACGCATAATATCGCAATGGAATTATAAAACAATCTAACTAGAATATGTTGGCATTCTATAGAGGAGAAGAGTACGTGCTGAAACTATTCTTTGTTATTATTATATATACTAACGATATTTTAAGATACTAAGCTGGAACATAAATTCAGTTTAAACACAGAATAACATGAACTCGTACTATAAAATTAGTGAAATAATGCGATATTCCATATTACTTTGCTGTCTATTTTTTAGTGGTGCCATAAGTACAAAAAGAATCCTTGGAGATCTCAAACCAGATTCTTCCTTCGATATTAAGCCAAGAGAATGTTTTTTTTTTTTTTTTTTTGTATGGACAAAGGACAAATAAAGGATATTTAAACCATTTAAACCTTAAGAGTAGCGAATCCAAACTGGAAGCTGATGTTTTTTGACTTTATTCAGTTACCACACTCCTAGTGCACTTTGTGGCAGCAAAGGGCTCAGTAGATTTTTAGCTCTTTGAAGCTCTTGCGCTTCGTATTTCATTAACATTCTTACAAAATGTTGCGAATATTTTTTGTGGTAAACTAAACGAAAATGTTTATATCAGCTCTCGTCCACAGCTTCCTAGACTGTCCTGGAAGCCTAGACCTGTATGCTAGGGAAAATAATTCTAGCATTTTTAACTCTGCTAATTTGCTTGTAATAGTTGCAAATTCGCAGTGACAATTAATATATTATAAACTATGTGAAGCATATGCACTTTTTTTTTATTGATTTATTTGTGGACGCTCTTTAACAGCTCAGGTCATCAGCGTCCCATTCAATTCAGGGCGTGAAACGGCCGACAAATTTTGCTCGGAGGCCTCTCATTCAGGCTTGAGGTTCTTTTACGTGCTGTAAATGCGGACCCACAGCATTACTTCCATTCCGAAGGAAGCCATACTTAGGAGTTTTATGCCCGAAAAAATCCATCGGTCCTTGTAGGGTTCATCGTCCCTTGGATCCTGGCCTCCAGGTTTCTGCCTCATCTCATTCCTTCCTCCCAGAGTTGAAGGCATAGTATAAACTGCCAATCCTTGAGCAAGGCTCAAGTAGCGAAATGTCCTCCTTCAATAATCCAATAAAATTTAACAACAGTACCCTCAACCGTGCATTGTGCGAAAATACTATCATTATTGTTTACAACCCTCTTACTCAAGAATTATGAACAAGGTTTAAAGACGATTCACCCTAGTCTTAGATCAGAATGGAGTAATGGAAGAAAGCTCCTCTATTTTTCAAAGAGGGGAAATGAGTATATTTTTCTGCATATTTAAAAAGCAATATTTGAATTTGTAAGTTGCCCAAGAGCTAACTTTATTTATCATACAAAGCATTTTCCGCCAATGCTATATTAGGATCTGAAACCAGTTTTATGCTTTGCCGTGCTGTTGACGCTTGTCTTTTCGTCTCTGTGGTGAAAGAACCCGAACAATGTAGGACATATTGTCTAAATTACTATTATGTTCGCAAATGAGGCTGCTGCTACTGGCGTTACATCACCTGACCAGGAGCAAGTCAAACATTGCGACTAACACCCATCATTATGATGTGGTCATTTATCACCAGCTGTTTCTCCTATGATTTTACCGTAAGGTAGCCTACCTAGGCTCTGAAAGGAATTTATGGCAAACGACCAAATTTCTTTTAGAAATTTCCCTTCTACCCACGCGAGAACTTGCGGAATGTGCACTGCTCTTTGTTCCAGAAAAGTGTGTGCGGACTTGGTGGGCTGAATTGCGTAGTTGTTTGTCAGCATTTGTTTAAAAAACAGAGCCTGAAAACTATAAATAGGCAGAAACCATTAATTACCTCAGTGCTTTTCTTCTTCCTGTCCACAGGAATCATTTTTGTATGCTAATGTCTAAGGAATTTAATTTGCATAGTCTCAAAAGATCACGCTCTACTTATAGAATTGTTTTCAGAACTATCTCTTTGGTGAACACCTGTTAACTCAAACCATTCACCTGCGTACGACATTTTCAGTAGAAGTGATCATATGGCCTCTGAATACCAGAGATGAATGTTTTAGAGAAATGTCTTTAAATATTATTTTATGTATATTATAATGTTTGATCTAACTCGTTTTGTAATTTTTAAAATTAAAATAGCGATTAAATTTTGTTTTTTAATTCGTGTAGGCAATAAAAGAGCTTATAATGCATAACAACAGTTTCGAAATTCGAGAAACTGCAACTACATGGATAGTTTCTGTCACTACATTTAATAAAACATGTAAGTCAGCTATATGCATTCAGAACCTTGTATCTTGTTATAAATTTAACGTGTTGTACTATTTAAATAAATTTACAGCATTATATTGCAAATTGCTTTGATATTTACGTTATTTGTGGGTACATTGACCTTTCTCACTGTAGTACGTTTCCAAATATCTTTACTAACCAATATTGCGCGGCGCTAGAAATATGAAATTATGTTGAAAAAAGTACTCAACAGCCTTTATAAGAAGATACTAATAATGATACCACTGATGCATTTTTGAACCATTTCACTGAAATTTACAGGACATTTCAAATAGTTTTCGTATAACTCATGTTGGAGGGTGAGAATACAACGACTGTCTCTGCTGTGATAAGCAGCAGCTAGTAAATTCAATAATTCATAAAATGCAGAATACAAATACTAACGAAGCTATAAAGATCTATGCCTTACATCAAACACATCCAAACTACAACGATTTTGGCACACGTGATTGCATGCTTTGCTAGGAGTTATTTACCTTATTGATTTATCGAATATTTTCTGTTTGAACTTCATGCTGAAGCTGCCTTCGTGCACATTTCACCAAACGAACGACACAAACCTACCCAGTCTAGTCAGGCTTGCGATGTTTAAAGCCCCATTGCCGCTGCTTTTTAGCTAAGCGCTCTTTTGAATTTCCGATATGAAACGATTGGATCGATTATCCATACTTTACTCGCTGTTAAGGCAACGCAAAAGCCGCTTGCTTTGATTTACCCAAATTTCTCTCTTCGCTGATGGTGCTGACGACTAATTGGGTAACATAGCAAAAGGGTTTCATCCTGAATGCTTGGATGTGTCCATGAAATGTCATTTATAGTTTCTATACTTTACGTTTTGTTCAGCATATTAGTGGTGAACGAAAATCTATAGGAAATAGCCAAGAGTCTTTCATCTAACTGCAATTAATTCGGCTTTCTTTAAATGTAGTAGTTTAAACGGTTAGTGCTCTAATGACGAATGGGTTTTCTATACTCTCTTCAGCAAAAAAAAATCACTTATAATTTATTATGGATAATATTTTTAAAAAAAACGGAAATGTCAAAACACATTTAAATATTGCTCTAAATTATTCACGGTGTTAATGAAGATTACTTTAGTAAACTGAAGCCAAGACTTCCTTAGCCGCATAAGCTTCATAAACAGATCTTGTAGAAAGTCAATAAAATTCTAATAGCTCTTAAAATGATAACGTGGATATCATGTTTAAGTTTTAAACAAACTTTCTCAATTACAAATGTCGCCACATTTTAAAATAACAATGATCCCTGTATTTGCTTGTAATTAATGCATTGCGATGATGGACTTGTGTTGTTATTAAACTCATTGATATCAGATGCTAAAACTTCAGTTATGGAAAAAATAACAAGCTCACTTTGCGTTGAACAATGTTTGAAATAAAGCCATCTTTAGTGTTTAATTCCACAATAATATCATACAAAAAGAATAAAATTTATCTTGCACCGCTCTTGCCTTCGTTTGGTCCTACATTTTCCTTTCTAAATCCTCAGCATAAGGGATCTGATCTCCACCATACTGGCCCAGAATGAAGCGTATTTGAGCCTAAATTTAGGAAAGATATTTTGAAATATTCACACTTTTAGCAGCTTTGAGGAAAAATTTTATTTATACAAGTGCTCTCCCGGTAAGTATCGTGGAATTGTTACGAATATTTGTGTAATTAATCCACTTGATACCTAATTAGCTGTTATATTTGATCTATATTAAATTATTTCGTAACGTGTCACTTTCCATTTTTCATGCTTTTCATTACAGGGAAGAGGTTCTTTACTATATAAAACTGTCTTGAAATCCTTAATCATACTGTTTCCTGCTTTAACTACAGACTTTTAAAAAAATTTATATTATGTAGCATCATCCATTATATATACGCCATTCTGTTTATGTTTGCTTAACTCTGAGTCAAATCCCGATCATATGCCATGTAGGAATGCCCATTTGTTGGGTGCACATGACGAATGTAGTCAAATCCACCATGGTCAGATATTTTTATTTATTTTTTTTGTTTTTTTTGAACAGTGTTTAACGCCCCTTTTACTACTGAGGCAAAACAGGCGGTGGACACTGATGATACGCGAGATGAATTGATATATTGGGAAAGGATTTTTAAGGAAGGAAGCGTTCCAGGCCTAAGTTTAGGGTACCTCCCAGGTATTTGCCATTTATGAGGACTGAGGAAAACCTGGAAAAAGTCTCAGTCAGGAATGACGGTCCTGGCGGGATTCGAACTCCAGACCTCCCTCTAACGAACTTGCGTCCTAACGACCTCGGAAACCCATGGTGGTTGTGGTCAGATAGACAAATGAAATATTTAACAATAGTGTTAATTTTGTTTAAACTCGTGCTACCTGCCTGCTTTCCAGAACACAATTATTTGCAAGATGTAAATGGACACGTCTGTGGTGTTGAATGTCTAATGATACAGCTCAGTTAGACGACTACAACGATATATAATACAGTATACTTACTGTAATAAATTCTGTGTATATATATACATTACAAATATATTTTATACATAGGTTGTTGACCGTCATATAGTGCTCAAAAGTGCATAACTCATGGCTTTAATTTAAGCATTCCGTTTGTACGCTCAAAGAGTAGTTGAATGCATTCAACTATGAATGGAATGTAATGAAAGGCTGTACACATTTTAAAGATATGCCTGGGAAAATCCATATAACACTTATTAACTTAATAGCACTAATTTTGGAAATATTGCATATTACTTATGATTATATAATAAATACTGGTAACTTTAAGCCTTTGTTTGTTGAAATAATTATTTTAAAGAAACGCTTGCTACGGATGACTTGTACTAATATTAATTATATACCTAATTTTTATTTTATAAGCATTTATTTTTTTTAAATTTTTTGCCTTATTTTAACTTTGCATCTTATTTTGGTATCAGAAATGAGGAGGTTCAAAATTGCTCAAACATCTTTGAAATATGTAGTTAAATTTTTATTTTAGTGAAAAACTGCATCACGTACAGCTCTTTGTGGGCTGAAAAATGTGAAAAAGAAGTTTTTAACTAAATGAAGCCTGAAGGTACCATCCACCTGCACAGAGATTTAAATTCGCACGCAACAGCCTAGGGAGATCGCAATTAACAACTTTCATTACACTGCACGTTGGTACAAGCATTAAACTTCATAAAAACAAAAACAAACAATAGCAAATATTTCACTTTTACTGCAGTTTCACCATAGTCTTGCCTTAAGAATGCATTCTCGTTGAGCTCTCAAATAAAATTGAAGCAGAACAAAACAGGTGAAGTAAGCAGCTTATGTGAAGCAAAAGAATAGGGAAACGTAGTGCAAAGAGTTTTCTAAATATGGTTTTGATGGAGATTGTTATGTCAGACTACAACTAATACGAATTAATATTATAAATGCATCACTACAAAGACATTAACTTTCTAATGCAATATAAAAAAAATACATTCTAAAAAGATTGAGTTTAATAGAAAACCACAACCTCGAAGTTGCTCAGGCAGTGCGCTTGGTACTTGCATTCGAAAGATTCTGGGATCAAATCCCTTAGGGCAATTTTTTTCTGTATTTACTCTGGTCGCTTAGGCAAATGCTGGAATTGATGTTTCCTTCCCACGAATTTTCCTCTGTCCCATTTTATTCCTATTTTATTTCGTTGGTTCTTGTAACATAGTTGAAAAGAGGTGGGCTGGTGCGGTGTGGTGTGACGGTGACTTGCACTTTGGAAAGATTACGAACCCGGCGTCTGTTATGGAAGCGACCTTTCTGAGGAATTTGAACTCATTGGAGCCTAGCCGGCGGCGGGGTGTTCTATCTGGAAATATGTTAGCGTAGCGTCTACTCCGTGCCTCTCCGTCCGTGGATCCTAGCTGAACGGTGATCCCATCATGTCATTCGTTCCCCCCGGAGGTGCTCCTACTGGCACAAGGCTCAATTGCCGGAAATATTCCCCTTCATTCCTTATACGAGTATTACAACGCAAACTAATAGAACAATATGGAGTGTGTATTCTTCTGCAAGCACTATAGACATCTTAATATGTTGATATTGTGTAAATAGCTTTCTGTACAAAAAGTTAACTCAATTCGAGGGGAATTTTGGAAGTAGCAGCTGAGGCAGTTCTTTGCTGGCTCACGGGGCGGCAGACTTCCAATGCTAATTGACCGGCAATTAAGAATTGCCAGCCGCGACACTCGCCGTAGTTAATTCTTGATGTAATTACTAATCTTGGCCTCCCCCTAGCGACATAGACTAACTGAGGGACCCTATTCCGCCATTTCATTTACTCTTTGAAACGGAAAATATCCGACTTCAGACCCTAAACACTCATTGATAGCAGTGGTTTAAGTATACTGTTTTAACAAGTTCATTTTCCCATGTTTGTACATTACATAAAGGCTAAAATGTTCAACATAAAACCAAAAACATATGATAGTAATAGCTATTTAGCTATGTTACTTTAAGAAATCCATTTACATATGTTATTGCGTAAGATAAAGGTCATAAAGATATTTGGTATTTGATTTGAAATTTAAAATATTCATTGATAATATATTTTAATTATATTAATTAAATAAGTTCATTTGCATATGCTTTTTATATTAAGTAAATAGGAAATAATGCTCAATATAAAGCCACAAACATATAATGCTAATGGCTATTTAGCTATGTTAATTTAAGAAGTATATTTGCGTATGTTATTACGTAAGATAAAGATCATAATATTCTATTTTAAGCTCCAAACATTCATTGATAGTATGTTTTAATCATATAAATTTAATAAGTTCATTTGCACATGTTTATATGTTAGACAATGGCTTTAATTTTCGATTCAAATAACAAACATTCGTTAGTAAGTGAATCAATTAGCAATTACACATTAATGTAACAACATTGTGTACCAAGAATGACGAAAGAGACAGTTTTATTGCGACTAAATAAAAATTAAACTAACTGGTTCGTTTGTTATGCATATGTTAAAAATATAATGCATTGAAATGTATAGTATTATTACAATATTGTAATAAGTGACGCTTTATATCTCAAAATGTGTTAGTTGTGCGTTGGATTCCGTAGAGAGAAGCTGTGTTTTAAATTCCATTAGTAGAAACCGTATTTCGTACTCCGTATGGTAAAGCACTATTTTAATATTGCGTAAAAATAAGTGGCGATTAATATTTTTGGAATAAATAAACAAAATTATTATTTATGGTGAACGATAGGAGTTACGAGTTTGAATTAATATCCATAAGGGAAAATAATATTTCAATTACAACTAGACAAAAAGCACAGTTTTCGGAAGAGAAATATAAATTATACCACGTCTGTTCCGAATTCAGTCTGCATATGATAATATTCTCGGAGCATACCGTAATCATAAAAATATACTGCTGTGTGGTAATAATAAAACATTAATAAACTACGTAGATTTCTATCCATTTTGATTTTGTTATACCTAAAACCATACTCCTTTTACTCAGAAGTATCAATCTGAAAAATCTATCTATAATACCAAACCCTGAACTAGCTGAGCATATTGTAGTGGTAGTTAGGAACGATGACAAACGTCTACTTCGGTATCTTGCTTTAGTCCGCTACAAATTTGATGCCCAACGTGTTGGAATTATTGAAAGTCGACTCCTCCTACACATGTGTATTTAATTCCCCTATATCTTCATCACTGTACAAGCAAAGGAAGGAAAATTCACAAATTATCACACGATGCTGTGTTGGAGCGTTATTGAATTTATAGTGTCCAGAAGTTTCATCCTGCCTTCTGGTGTGTTTGTTTCACGTGACGAGGCTTAATTAGTGCTCGAGCATATGACTGATTGCCGAAAATTCAGTAAGAATCTCTGAAAGTACTCGCCGACCGCTTGTATGAACCGAATCTGAGATAATATGCATGCGTTTCGCTTTTCTGAATCTAAGAACTCAAAGGTAGCTAAGATCTGTCTGAAGACTAAAAGCGGAATGTCGAGCTGAAATCTCAATATGAAATGGCTGAGCGAACGAAGAGCTGAATTTGAATAAAAGTTGATGAACTAAATCTAATATAGAGAACTGAAGTAAGAAGTCGGAATTCCAAATTATGAATCTGCACATACGTGACTCGGAATCCCAAGTATGGAGTAAGAATGTGATTCTCCGTGCCAAATGAATCTGAGCTAATCTAATTCCGAGAGTTCGTGAATCTTGAATCCCAATGGCTTTTGAGGAGCACGTTCCTCTTTACATACGATATTCAAACCGCGTTTGTGTATCTTCTTGAGTTCATATGGGGTCATCTAACGAACTCATAGCCTCTGAGCATTCAAAATCTGCATCCACTATTGGTGGGCTCTAACTCAATTTCCAGGTCTAATATTAAAACTTACAAAACAGTCTCTCTTCATTGGATGCATTCGAAGCAACATCCAAGCACTTCGTGAGGTTATTTGCCTTGCTAACGCTCTCTTGGAATTCGTAACGGCGTGAGATGTTTTGTCGCAGGCAGTGAATACAATAGCGTATTGTTCTGTTCTCTCTACGGTAGGTGGTCACTTGTTCTATTGTAACAGTAAGCTTCTTCGCCTTCGGCGAGCAACGAAATAGGATCAGATAGTGCAACTGCGAATTCGTAATTTTATCTATTTTATGAGTTATTACATATTTATTACTCAGTATATACGATATCAAATGTTACAGGCTTATTTGGTTTACATAGTACTGCAAAATTCGTCTGGATGGAAGTGGAGGTACAAAAACTGTTCCACAGATAAAAATTGGAAAATAGTTAATGTAAACAATTTCATGAATTTCAATTTTTAGTTACTCTTGACTTTTGTGATTCAATGCTTGCTTTATGAGTAGTATCAAAAATAACAGTCATCTTGAGCTTGAACACGTTTCAACACGGACTGTTGTACTCTTTGGAACGTTTGAGGTTCGCTGGGAGCTGTTCAATGTCCTCCAATAGGTCGTGGATACACAAATACCTTCAAATACCCTTACAGTGCATATCCAATGCTGTAAAACAGGGGAACGAGCCACTCAGGCAATTGTTCCTCCATGATCTATTCATTTTGTTGTAAAATTGTCATTATAATATCTTTCTGGCAGCAACACAGAATTGTAGAGGTACCCATCATGTGCAGACAACATTTAAGTGTACGATTAGCTTTTAACATACCATTACTATGTTCAGACCAACATTTACAATATGATTTTCTTATCAATCTTCCATGCGAAATAAATGATCCAATCATGTTTTTCTGGGAAGGAAAGCATCTTCATTAATTCCCTGCACTTTTTAACGATCATCCTCTCGTAGGATTATGTGTATTGTCGAGCCTTCTGCGTTTATGGTTGCTGCTGTCCGCTGGAAGTTATCTTCACTATTATTTTAAACGATTAAGGATCCAAATAAACATTTTCGTGCTGTGTAGCCTCTCACAGTCCGTAACATTCCTTTTAAAATGGCCAGTTTACACAAAACAGGCATGCATTCTCCGACCTACGTAAAATGAGTCTAGGTCAGATGTCGAATTTAATCTGGTTGGTAAATAGAATCTCCAGTCTGGATAAATATTCATACATACTGTCACCGAAATCATTTGGTCGTATATTTATAAAATCGAAAAAATTGGTGCAGAATAATGCATTCTTTATTAAATAGTTGTACATCTCATTCGGAAATTGACAATCAATATCTGGAAAAGTTTTTATACTATCATTTTTATAACCCGATGATATAGTCAAAGGCTTAGTGTTCGTCCAATCATCTGGTAATAAAAACTTTGAATGGTTCGTAAATTAGGTCTTCGAAATATTACATATTCCCCTCTATCTCTAAGGTGAGAACTTTCTGCCATTACAATCAATACATATGACCTTTCCATTCCCGCCTCAATTCATGCTTTTGTAAAACTCACCCATCAATTTTCAATTTCATTGACATGTTGAAAATTTGTCAATCAGAAGCACGTATACATTTAACTAGGAGTATAGGAAAAAGAATAAAATAGAAATGAGAAGAAACAGTTTCTCTAACTATAAATGACGCTGATGACAATGAGGGAATTTGCTACGTTTGAATTAGTCAAAGCAGTTTGTTTTGCATGTCTCATCTTCAACCTTAGAGAAGCCAAAGAATGAAGTGAATGTCATCAAACTATTAGAGGCATTTGTAGCCAAGATATCGAAAGTAATGTGGACAGTGAATGTAAAACAACACTTCCAGAATGTAAGGGGAAAAAACATGGCTTCCATTAGTAATGCAAAACTCACAAGAATCAGTTGTTATTTGGGACCCAATTTACTACATCCTTTTTGTGAATGGGAACACAATCTACCACATTCTTTATGATCGGAAACTAGTTTACATTTTCCGGCATTTTCTGGAAAAGTTTTTTACTTAGATAAATGTAGATTAATAAAATTGTGAGCTCACAAATGTTTAGACTCATTACAAGTAGCAAATTTATATGAGATGAATGGGAGGAATGCTACAATTTAAGAATATTTTATTATCATGAAAATGTGGCTAAATCCTGGATTGTTGACAATTCAAATAGAATAAATAATACAACGATATCAACAAAATAAGACTAGTAAAGCCTGCAATGTATATATCTAAGAATTTTTAATGTGGTCAAACAATCTGTCTATAGCTATGAAAAACTATCATCGCTCATACATAAATATCTTGAAATATTGAACTGTTTACAACTCAAAAGACACCTCTTTTAGCTTTTCTAACAAACTAAGCCACATTCTGAGCAACTAGTGTTTCTATCTTTGGAATCCTTAGGTAGGTAGGATAAGGTTTTTAGTTCACCCTATATGTTGCAAAACGTTGTTCATAACAGTTAGCAAACATTCTCGTTCACTCTAGAAGCATATTCTTGGTTAAAATAAAAGGATTACTGTACTTGAAAGCAATTGAGCCCTCTTAACTAGGGACAGATCGCAATGAGTCGGCAGCAAGGTTTCACGTCGTGATGTCCAAGTTGACCGTGTAATCGAATGTAACATAATCCGGTACCACGGCACACCTGTGGTGATTTTGATGTCTTTATCTTTAACCAGAGGATGAGTTGTAACTTGCACAATGCCTGTATCGCTTTACTTCATTAACCAACAGCACGGCTAAGGAATCGCAAAGCAAGTCATCTTCATCATCAAACTAATCTTCTTCTTCTCTTTTTATTATCGTCTAGCTTTCTTTTATTGCAACATCCTCCCCCGTCAGCATGTAGCGTTTTCTCACTCATCTTCCTGACTTTTTGTTTGCTCTAATAATTTCCCGTTCGCATCTTGACATGAGCTGGCACCAAACGGTGTACAGGATAACAGAAAGGGCAAAACAAAGGAGAAGTACCGCCAGAAAAACTGCTAGTTCTTCTCCCCTCTGGGCAGTTTAGAGGTATACACAAGTACGTTGACATGGATTATTGCGTGATCTTTTCCGTACTATTGTGCAGAGACAATTGATTCTTCATAGGAAATAAAATATCTTTATAACTCTATGGTAGTAATTCTAAAGCACATTAAATATCAGAAGTATTTACTTCTTAATACAACTTTGTCAAGTACACCATTCTGGATATTTTTAGGTTAAGACGCAGCTGTAATGTTACATACGCAAACTGAAGACGACAAAAAATAAAAATGTATGAAGATCTAAAGCAAGATTCACATAATTCAAATGATAAAACCAAATGAATTAATTCCTAAACTTTTTTAATTATTGATAATATGGCATGTTCTATTAGTATTGCCGAATCAAAGGCAGTTATCAATTTGAAATATTACCTTCTTACAAGGACTTCGCTCAGGAAACAAAAGAAGACAGTCGGTTTCATCAATAGATGTTAAAAGTTAACAAACTGCTATATTATATTAACATTTAAATTATCAAAAATTATTTTTATCAACCACGTTACGAATAACTTTAACATTGTATCAAGGCTCGCGTTAATTTAGCATCACCTTTCCTTTGTTTAAAAGTTTAAGAGTAAAATTGTTAACAGTTAGAAAATGGTGGCCGAAAATCCTACTACAGATGTAAAAATTGTGTATTTGGACCTTAAGTATGTCGTATTTAATAGATCAAGGGCAGTAAGGTGCAATTACTTTGAAAATTTGTGGAAGAAACTCTTTTTCACAAAGGTACACGATGTGTTTGATAGGAGAGTACGTTAAACAGAACCATGCCAGAACCTCTCTCATATTGGTTACGTTAAGGATTTAAACCAATGGTTCTTTTAATTTTCTGGCTGCAGACAATACCGACATATCAGATTCTAGTAATTTCAGGATTATCAGAAGAATTTCCACGGAATTGTATCAAAGACAGAAAGATGCTTAACATTTTCTCATTTATAAGAATGCACAAATTATAAATAACTTCTTTTGCTAGTACTATTTTCTTGGTGTTCAGAAAGCACTTGATTTAATAATTTAATGTCTTAGAGCAGTGGGTCGGGACTCCTGGAGAGGTCGCTGGATTCTATCTGAGAGGTTGCAAAGCTAAGAACTTACCAATTTTCACGTCCGTTCTTATTAAGAATGTTTAATTAACTGTTAACTGCGCCGTTAATGTTTCTTGGTTATAACTATTTTAATAAAATGTTATCCTTGTCGCTGCAAAATCCTTTTTTTAAAAAAAAATGCGAGCACTTTATTCCGTTAAAATTCTAATATCTCAGGAACTATTTGCTCTATAGGGCTGTGATTTGTCTTCAATGATAGAAAAGTTGTACATACACCGCCAATCTATGAAATACATTACATCAGCATTTGGGGGCACAATGTTGGAGAGTTCTAGCTGGCGTTTCCCTCAAAAAGTTAGTTTTTCTGTAAAAGTATATTTTTGGCTGCAATTATTGAAAAAATAAATAAGTTTCTCATTTTCTTAGGACCTGTAGGGCCTATCATTTGTAAACTTTTACCATTTATTCATGATATTATTGTGATGATGTGAATCTATTATGGTAGAATTAGAACAAAATGTGATAGTGTAAAAAAAATTAATGTTGGGGGAAAATAGAAAAAAACCAAACAATTGAAAATAATTTATAATTTGCTCTAAAGTCATGAGATAGTAGTGAAAATAGTTCAGCGTATTCCAATTATGTGCCTCCATATGCTGTAAAGGTTTCATTTCGTTAATCCTTGAGAAAATGGGAACTGAAGTTGGTAAATTTAACATTACAAGGATAAGTCTTTCATATTCTTAAGCAGCGAAGTGAATGGAGAATCGCCAATAATTTCATGTACGAAGTTTGGGGACTGCTCTCCTAGACACAACAGAACTGAAATGTATCATATTTCCAAGAGCAACTTTTCCATCACTGTTCAAGTAATCGGCGGTGCTAACCTCCAAATTAAGAACTGTTGCTAGATGGCCTGGAGAGAAGATAATTGTATCTTCTTATACTGTAACACTACAATGTTGAACGATTGCCACTTCAGAGCTCAGTTCGAAATGGGTGTCCGGTTAACTATAAGTGAAACGAGCTCAAAACATGCATAATAAAGCCACACACCAAGACACGCAACTAAACAGGAAAAATGATAGAAGTATGAAAAATGCACTTGACTCGTGTAAGCCTAGGATTACGACTGTGGCATTAGCCTGTATTTGATAACGCTATAGAGGAGAAGGTACTGACTACTTCCATTATTTCTTTATACTTCCTAACTCGATAATTAACTACTTTAACATTATAAAATATATCTCTTAATACCCATCTCATTTGTGCCCCATATATCAATAATAATATACAAACAAAAGTACGTCGAAGCCATTTAAAAAGCACAGATTCAAAAGTCTCAAGGTTTTGACACCGCCTTCTCGATCCGTGCTATTTTGGGGAATCTTAATAACGTATTGACTAACATTCCAGAATAACATATTTTCCAGAATATGTTATTCTGGAAAAGCATATAGAACGTAGGAATTGTAACACACGTTGTTAATACTTTACTTGATGTTAGCGTATTTTCAGCATCTACTGACGACACATAAATGTATCGTAGGAAGTAGATGATAAATGCCAGTTAGGGATATATGGCAGGGTTATACAGTTGTCTCCTAAAGTTCTTGGAAAAGATATAATAAAGCATCGGCAATACTAATGAACGGCAGTGGGGCATTGAAATGTGATTTGTAAAGTTACAGAAAACCTTCTGTTTTGTATTTCTGAAAAAAGTGTGTTTTTGTCCATACATTTACAAAACTTAACGATTTTATTCAACAAGCTGCATGGTAGCTTATTATAAAAATATTATACCTTTTAATATTACCAGGGAGGCCCTCGGTAATTTTTTATGCGTCCATAATGTTTTTATATGACCTACGAGCTTTTTACAAAATACCAAGAGAACAAAGTTTATATAAAATGGTAATTATTTATATAGTTGCCAAAGATGCTTTGTTTAAAGCTTCTGAAACCCCCAGAACCAAAGGAAATTAACCAATAAGTAGTAAAAAATAAAAAAAAATGAACACTTAATACCCAAATCTAACTCGACGGCAGATAATTCAATCACTTTGGAAATACAGTAAGAGCAGTTTAAAAGTCCCATACATGGATCAACCATTTGGCGGTAGGATCCTGTGTTTGTCGCCGGCAATTTCATTGCGTAGTCTTGCGATGCTCAATCACTTACCATTTTAAAACTTAGGTACAACATATTAAATAATGGAATTACCTTCCTTCCTGAAATGTTGCTCATTTTCCCCGACACAATTTTCACATCTTCTTAGCAAATTACCATTCATACGTATCAGTTCCCTATCACTAATTAAGCTAACTTTTTTAGTTTCAAGTTTCTCCAATGTGTACAATCACATAAGTAAGATCTGGGAAACGAAGAGGCCATAAACCACGGCCAATAATGCTGGACCAAATATACGGCGCAATTGCACCATGGACTTATGAAAAGTGTCACAGAACGTTAAACATCTATACTAGCTTTAATTGTTTTCTGATGTTAAATATATATATATATATATATATATATATATATATATATATATTGATATTGAAATGTGTATTTATCTTGTTTAGTGCCCTGTAATTAGAAATTTAAACTTTTTATTAATGGCATACCTTTGTTTTGTCCAACATGACGGGGGAGGAGGAGAGTTATTTCATATTTCATGTTTGTATATATGTACTTCCGTGTATTTCTGTGTTAAGTTTTTTCTAAGCATTTCATGTGTGTAAATAGGAGCATGAATAGTCTGACTAGATCCGTACGCTGGTTTAGTGTTTAATTTATGTATCCGCAAGCCATTATTGAAATAAACCACACTACTAAAATGTTATTTTTCGCGTTTGAACCGGGCTGCTAGGGAATTTACGCCTCAATAACTTTCTAGTTCTGCTACACAATTTTCTGTACCAGATGTATGCCTTGAAGGTGAATATACGACGACGCAGTGAATATCTATTTGACTACTGCTATATTTAATGAAACTTCACGCTCGACTGCATAACACATCAACCCAATTCTATCGAAATCCTGCTCGCAACTGACTGACTGGGAGAGAGAAAGGCGCCGCACGTGTCGCGTGTGGAATCCGAGAGATTCGAGGGCTATTGAGCACTGGTGGGCCGATCTTTTTGCGGTACTTTTAATTTGCTCTCATTGTGCAATTCCTCTCAAGTTCTAAGAGTATGATCCCCATGCCACGTGATAATACTATAAAACATATTTTATCATATGAAAATGAAATACGTGAAAAATACGATTGGTATAGTTTTCCATCTCATTTTTCATCCAATTGCCATCTTGAAACTCAGAAATTCCATTGAAGTTAAAAAGTATGTTCTGAGCAGAGAAAACTTACAGGTGTCTTTGAAGTCACTTGTTTTTATGATGGAAATTTCCTTCTCCAGGCGTAGCATTCAAATAGCCATTAATAATAAAAATCTCCCACCGGCATCTGGAGAGAGGCAGACACTGTGTGTGTAAAACGAGACAACTGTAGAGAGACACCGAAAACATAATAATTTCGCCGGCAATTTCATAACGAACAGTGCCGCCAACACAGCAACGGTTGTGCTAGTGTACGAGCCAATCTCTGGCTGGGACACGTAAGCAATGTAGCAGTACTAATCATATAGCCTAAACCCTCCCGAAAATAAGCTCGCTAGTTAGCAGTAATTGCCTGCGTTCAGAAACCTTCATTATGTAGTAGTTTTAATAGTGCGTCCTGTTTTATTTTCTTCCTGCGCGGTATACCATAATTACCCCATGTAACGTAACATCATGGCCGACAAAACATTCCACTTTCCCGTTTTACAAACAGCAAAACCGATCTGTTTAATTTCCCAGACGTTAACAAGCTCCAATAATTTATTTGAATCACTTCTTTTGCTGACTGTGTTCTCTTGTTTTTCTATCGTGCTTGTTTATCCCTTTTGCCAGGAGCATGGAGCTTGAGTTTGCTACATAGTACAGGAAAAGAAGGACTTTGGAATGTTTAACAAACAGTTTTACTTGTGTTTTGCTATGCAATGTGACTGTTAGTGAAACCGTTACCTCTATGAACTAGGTATAACATTCTTTAAGCTACACCTTCATAGTTTTTATTTAGATCATAGCCATGCTATACTAATTAATACTTTTTTCTTCTACTTTTCCCTCTGCTTGCGTTGAGCTTTTAGCTCCTAGTATCTCCATATTTTATTAGATCTTTCTGAGATAATAATGTCGGGGTAGCAACACAGAACTAAACGCAAACATCCCTTCACCATGCGAGGTAGTTTGTAGCAGTTTTTACCACTAACCTCCGTACATTCAATTATGACGTATTGGCAAGTAAGGAAGAAATTCAAAGATCTTCACAACGATGGTTACAAGTTCATCTAGTGATAATTGTATTAATTTCAATAATGACTTGAGGATACACAAATTAAATACTTAACCATCGCACGGGTCTAGTCAGACCGTTTGTGATCCTATTTACACATATGAATTGCTGAGAAAACAGAAAATAACCATACACACAGAGAAACATGCGTACAATCATTATGAAATAACCCTCACCTCCCCCATCATGTCAGAAAAAAAATTGATGCAATTACTAAGAATTTTAAATTCATAATTACATAAATACATAATCCAATACATATATAAAATAGAGATATCTTTAAAATATATAAGTGCAATTATATGTAGTCTTTTCTAGCTAGAGACTTTCTGTTGCCTACCTTATCTTCCTAATAAATCCACATAGCCCCTTCCAGTTATTCTTATCCATATTTAGACACGCCGCCCTATTCCTTCTTGATCTCACAACATTTTCGGAGAGACTCTGTGACCTCCAACACTCTGTAGCTTCACATTCTACAAGAATAAGTTCCCAATTCTTCTTTTTACTACACGTAGGACATATTCTTTCGCCTGTCTTATCCGTCATTTTCTGCGCTTTCCATTTCGCGAGGCGCAGCCAGGCCATTGCAGTTCTATCTTCTCCTATCATTTCATTTATATATATTTCCCTTCCCCATGCCCCTTTTATTTCTGGTTGTGATTTCAACGACACTTCGTTAGAACAGCCAGCTTCTACTGCCTGCCTGTCAGTATCAACTGATCTGCTTCTAACTTTCCTCCAAACATTTCTTCTATTTCTAACTCCCTTCTCCCACATTCACCCTATTCCTATTCCTATTCCTTCCAAACCCCTTTTAGTGGTAGATGCCAAGTTCCCAGTTTCCAGGTTTTTCGATTGTTCCTGATAGCAAACGAATTTTCACCATGTGTCTACCCCCCTTATTAGATCTAACCAGCACTTAATCACCATCATTTTAAAAAATATTGTATCACTAATACTGCCGAATTCTTTTCTTACCCCGCCATTCGTCGCCTATGTATGTGACTTAGTGTTGGAGAAACTTTATGACAAATTTCTTAGCACTTCCCTTTATCAGACACATCTTTGCAAGACATCATTTTTGATGATAGGAAGCAGGTGATCAGAAATGGTCCAACCTCTGATTATCTCCAAAATGTTCAGTCCTCCCATTGTTTGAATACTATGCTCCTCTCGTTGTACAACAGTATTCAACAAACCTTCAGATTCATGAAATAACCTTTATACTTGCCTAATGCATATTCTGAGCTGAACATTGAAATACATAAGAACCCCTAACAAACTCCTAACACGTTACTTGACATCCCAAGCACGTTTAGTTTGTTCTATGACCATATCTAATTCAAGGCTCTGTGCATAACTGGTCTACACTTGGTTTTTAGAGCGTACAAGGCCATTGAGGAAATTGGAATATCATTTTGAGACAGAGATAGTGCCATATAAGAAAAATAAACACACACAAAATAAAAGAAATGAATGAAGACCACGCATTAAAGAGAAGACTATACCGTGTGTTCATATTTAAATGGGATCTTACGTCCCTTCATAATTTCATAGTTATGTTTGCGAGTCTAATCTCAGTCAATAATTTTTACCCTTTCGCTTGATAATGAAACAAAATAATGTTTGCAAATGATTTCGTTGGTTTAAAAGAATTAGGCAAGAGCCTCGGGCATATAAGTTAGAACTAAATGTGTGACATGGCATATTACATCCCATAGGCATTAAATTTAATAACTGGGACGCTATGTTCTTTACCAATCACATCAGTTATGAACACGACTAAATTGAGATAACCGCTGATAAATTTTGTTAACGGCTGTAATCTTTTTTATTATTTTTTATTTTGGTAACATTCATGATGTCTAAAATTGCAATGAATTTTATTACAATAAAACATGGACGGTATTTCTGGTTAAAATGAAGATAGCAAAACAAAATAACAGTATCCAATGTCAAAAAAATGTAATGGCCGACGTCGTTTACTCGCTACGAAATAATTTTAATTCAATTTACATTTTAACATACGGTATTATGGACCCATATTTGGAAGAAAATTGACTGAACAAAGAAATTAACGAGTCTAGGCTATTTAAACCATGATCATGAAGGCACTAGTCTAGATCAAGTTTATCTTGTCTTAGAATGCGACATATTCAAATAGTGAGGGTGGAAATAGGACATTCAGTTGACTGTGGACTCCAAAGTTTGTCAGTAACTCTGGATGACCTTGATGTAAGTTTATTCCCACGGCCTGGAACCATGAGACAGGAAAAGCATTTCCTTTTATTACATGTGGTGCTATAACCCGATATTTCTTCTGAAACCTGAATGTAAAATTCTGGTTTGACTTGCATTAGTTTCCTCGAAGTGAATGGAAATAAATTCCTGCTCATCTGACAGGAATCTTTCTGGCGAGCAGTGGAGGGTTCCTGCTGGTCGGGACGAATTTGACAGTCATTAACAAGGTTCAAGGTTGCTCTGCCTGTCAGATACCTTCCTCTCATGTTGCGCTGGGATGCCACACCCACCCTCCCACCTACCAGGTTTTAACGTGTGTACTACAACAGACACATCATCATCTTCTGCCGAGTCGTAAACGAGGTTGAATGGCCAACAACAGGTTGTCTGAATTTGCTCTACTAGGATGGGTCCAGCCTGTTCTTCCTCCTGTAAATCTTTTACAGTCGTGGTATTATTTCAGTTTTTCTTTTACCTTTCTATTTCCTTTTCACTGTTTGCATCTCAGGGCAATGTCTGTACGTTTTTGATCGATTGAATGAAAAAGCACTGTTCATTTCATTATTTCTGGAAATAAAAAGAACTGTTTGATTAAAACTGTTTATCTTTTCGGCCTTTTTATTTTGCATATTCACTGCTGGAGTTGAAACAAGCATCTTACAGTCTGACCAGATGGTGGAAATCTCTAGGGTTAAGTTCTGAGATGGAGATAATTTTAGACTGCTTGTTGCATATCTCAGGCAAATGTGCTTTTTAAGGGGCTAATAATATGAAAGTCGTATGAACTTATGCAGAATTTCACTCTCATTCACTGTAGTTACTGTACCTGCAACCACGTGGAAGCTTCCTGCATGATTATGTTGAAAGTGGCGACCATTCTCTTCCATCCGTTTAAATGTGTCCACTGGTTTTACACCTTCCACTCACACCTCTGGAGAATCCACTGCAATATGCAATAATGTCTCTGAAAGGTAACTCACAATTACAACTGATTCAAGGCTTACGTCTATAGCCTGCAATGGTCTCTGCCCCTGTATAGCATTCCATGGTTAGTTGTGATCCTCATCTAAAAGCAACACTAAATCCCAAGCTTTTCAAATAATCCTTATATATGGCGTCAATTGTGTAGCTGGTTTCTGTACCTAAATATTTGAGAAATCCTTTTATGTATATATTTTAATAGAGGCGGAGTAAACAACAACTCATCTTAGATCAAATTAATGGAAAAATTACGGTAAGTAAAAAGAAAGAATTTTTTTTTGTTCTAGAATTTGGTTAGATGTTAAAAAAGGGTTGTGTTACAGAGAAGTGATTTTAAGTAATATTTTAAAGTAAATAATCTATTGTATTGAATTTAATCAGTTGTAAAAATCTAAAAATATACATCAGTAATACTTTAATTAAAGCATTTTCTTACGACTGTTAATTTTAGAATATGACAGTGCAAATTGTATTCCAATTATGTGCCTACATATTGTCTTTGAGTGTAGATTAGGCACTAGAAGTGTTTAATAAAGCGTAATTGGTTAGCTGCGTACAAAAGCAATACTTTTTAAAAACATTCCACGGCTTAAATTTGCAGTAACAAATTTCATTTCAAAACTTACTCTAAGTAAACATTAAACTTTCAAAAAATTGTAGAAAATGAATGTAAAAATAAAGTTAAAAATCGGAAAATACCTACAGATATAAAAGACAGTTTGAAGCAATAGAAATTTTAATTATCAAATCAATAGTATACAAAAATGGTTAAATACAAGTATCAGGAATTAAGAAATTAACAAAATATATTTTTAAATAATAAAATAGAACAATTAGAGAGACAATATTGAGCTACCATAAACATTAAAATAACATTTTATATAAACAAACTCCCCTAAAGATTCAGAACGTCAAACAAAAGTCAAAATGCCTACACCGTAGAATTATTTCTCATGCATTAGTCATTAAGGTCAGGATTTTTAAGTGCCCAGCAAGAGTGAGCTGTTGTAAACCAGATTTTCATTCATCTCCTTGCCAAGTGAGGGTCTCAAATGCTAGTGGCTAGCCAACTTGGCTATTTCTTTCATGTTTATAAACAGAAAATTCATTGCACTGAAATGTATTAAATATGCACTTCACAGCAACTACTTTTACTTACATAGGCTGTATACCAAACTAAGTTATATTTACAAAAGAGTTTTGATAGATTAATGTTAGTATATTGTCATATAACAATGTGAAGTTTATATTAAGATTATTCGCAGAAACTAGACAATTGCTGCTTCCTAAATTAGACTAAAATATAAATAAATTTCAGATTTAATATAAGGCATGGAATTTTCTAAGTATTAAAAACGGAATGAAGCGTAATGTAGTTGTTTAGATGATTAGTTATAGACAACATACAAGAGAGATATAATAGATCACGAACTACAAACCACTCTGTCCGCTTAACCCTGTCACACATCAGTTCTTGTTTACCTGCCGGACGGTGCTTCATTTGTATTTACTCACTTTGAGTGCAACTGATTTGATGTGCTTAAGAATTCTGATATCTAGTTATTATGTTTTATGTACGCGCTCTTTAATAGATGCACAGAGATAGGCAATTTCCATACAGGTAATCAGAAAGGAACAAATTAATTTATGTATAAATGTACCGGATCCCGATCACCGACCGCCACGGGTGGCCGAGGTCGTTAAGGTGCGGACTCGTGAGCGGGAGGTCTGGGTTCGAATACCGCCATCACCGTCCTCCCTGACTGAGGTTTTTTCCAGGTTTTCCTCAGTCCTCATAAATGGCAAATGCCGGGAAGGTACCCTAAACTTAGACCTGGAACGATTCCTTCCTTAAAAAAAAAAATCCTTTCCCAATATATCGTTTCATCTCATGTATCATCAATGTCCATCGCCTGTGGTGCCTCTGTAGCAAAAACGGGCGTTAAACACATTCATTCATTGCGATAGCACCGAAGTGTACACTCGATTTGAAACTTCCACACCGAGAAATATTTGACGAATTCATGTTGGAATTTGATAAATTGACTTTATAAATACCTACGAATTATAAATTGAGAAAGGACAATTGGCACGACCTAACTGTCTGTCACAGGACATAGTATCACACCAGTGATAAACGCATTATTTTCCCAGTACTATGGAGCAATTTGGCTTTCATAACTTTGTCACTGAGAGAACTTTTTGGCCAGAAAACTTTGGAACAGAAGGGTTATTTTTTATATAAATGTTTGACATTTTTGCCGAAATATATAGATAAAAATGGAAAAATTGAGCCAAAATAACAGCAGATTATAGCTGTGTATAATGTGTATTTTTCAAAATTACATAATTTCGTATTAATATAAATATATTTTCAATAAGATAAATAGTTTTAAGAAAATATAACGCTCAATATACCGTATTCGTTGAAAGTTTTAATTAAAAGCATCAGAAATTTAGCTCATAAAATCCATTTTATGAGCATTTTTCAATAATTCTGCGATTTCATAACTATTGCTTTATGGTTAAATTTATTCTCAATAATCTGAGATAGCAACAGCTTTTCTTGTCTATTCAAAAGTATTGAAAAAAATCATGGTGGCTAAAAGCAACTATCCAGTTGCAGAAAGATGAAATAGCTTTCATGTATTCAAAAGTTAATGAATTTTCTTTAAGTCGCATATATTTTGAAATCCCTGAAAATAATAAAAGAAATGTTAGAAAAAAAGTTTTTATTTTCTAGACACAGAAGATTAAAGTAATTTCAAGAAATGTTAGTACATTAAACTAAGATCGAAGGATCCAATGTTTCAACTCGGATGGCAGGAAACAATCAACAACCCATTTCACAGAGTCACTTTTGTACTAATGACTCACATTTTATGTAAATTTATGACGTTTATTCATATTAATATTTATAAACATTATAGCTTTACTTCATTGCTAGTTTCATACAGATATCTGTACGGAGACTGATTGTTGCATGGCAGATTGAATGAGAGGAAAGTGACTAGAATAAGTCCTTCACTTCATCATCTGTAGGCAACACAATGTGGCTGTTGTAACTGGCAAAGTAATAACTACATACCTTCAATCTCAATGTTTGGAGACACTGACTTTTCCAAAAATAGATTATTTAACTAACCTATTACTACCACATTATTTTACTGTTTTCGTTACAACGACTAGAGTGTGCAATTTTAAATTCCTTTGTAATATCATATTACAAAGTTTCCGGTTTAATAATATTCACAATTTTCAATATTAATGATTATTTAAAAAAAGAGATTTTCAATGCCGTAATAACATTAAAAATTAAAATTTAGCAGAAATAGTTTTACAAATTATGTATTTATTTATCTACATGTGCAATATAAATCGTTTTTTTTATTTCCACATTTAAAACGTAATATGTAGATCTTCCTCCTAGGGCCGGTTTTATCAATAGGTATTAAAAATACACTAACTTTTTGTTTGTTAACATTGTGTTATATTTTAACAATATATTAAGACTCTTGTGTTCCATCAAACTTTTCCAGCATAATGTTATTGACGACTTCTGGGGGCACTTCGATGTACTTTTGTTTGCATAGAATAATTAAAATATCTGGTTTATGCAAGGAATATTAAAAGCAGCAGAGACACAAAGGTGTTCTAACCTCATTAGTATTTCATCATCAATCCTATGACCACTGTTTTCACATCCTGATCCTTTGTAAAAACTGCTCTTTTGCACAAAAATGTCAAAGCAACTACATCTTGCAACCTTTTCTCTTTTATTAAGGACTTTAATCTATTCAAATGTAACATTTCGACGTCTGCAGCTGTTTTTACGGCGATTATTTTCCATCTGCCACCATTTGTTAATCTTTTAACACAAGGGAAAGGTGTTGTTAACTTATCACGAAGTTTAACAAGGTGTTAAAGTTAGCATTGGTTGATGAAACAGAATTTTTGCTAATTTCAGTGTTAAAGCAATGTAACATATGTTGATGAAATCGGCACTTGATATAATTATTGCTTTATCCAAATTTATCTCTAAACCCCATTTCCATATTCAGCTCTTAAGTTCTTGCCATGAAAATAAATAGACTCTTCTATTATCTATAATTGGTCATCAGCAAATAACAATGGGTAAAATTGTCTCTTCTTCTCCTGTTAATACAATTGGATTCGATTGTTAGCGTCGGAGGAGGATATTGCGGTATTTCAGCCTTGTTCAAGGACTGGCGTTTGTGCAATAACTGTTACTGGTTGAAATTCTTGATATTCTTGTACCATCATTACCATGGGTGAATACCTGATTTTCCATTTTTCTAGGGCATCTTGAAGACATGTTTCCAATAATAATGGTGACTATTTGATAATAAGTAATTATTTATTTTGAATTTAGATGAGCATTAAGTATATAGTTGTGATAAATTTACATTAATATTTTACATTTATCCATTTAAATAAATTATTTAATGTATAAAGTAAATGTAAATAACTCATTAACCTACCAGTTCATTTTTATAGCAATGGTATTTTTTCTTTCGTAAGGATAACTTAAAGTAGTTTATCACTTAAATTCTTGTATGTCTGAAGCTATATGAAAATGGAAATTTTAATTGACACATACCTACACACACACGCGTGTACATATGCATACGTACGTACGGTATGTTTGCCGGCTCTTTTCGTGGTTAATTAATATTTGATGGAATGGTGATGTATCAGGTTCAGAATTTTTGTTTTAACTCATAGTTCTGCTACCAATGGCACTTTCACAATATTTAAATAGAGGATTTCCATACATTTAATTTTTAAATATAAAAATATACTTTGCCATAGCAAAAAAGGATTCTTTTTAAATTATTGAAACATTAAATTATGCCTTTATTATGTATGTAAAATATACTTAATTTTTTAGGAAATAGTTAATAAAAGGACACTAATTTTAAAAAAATTAAATTCTAAAAAACTCCTTTTTCAATTAAACTCTAGATCGACAGAAATAGCTGGAAATAAAAACACGGAACAATATAAATTGAAAAAATATTGGGCTTCATAAACGGGAGACCAGCTGCCGAAACAATTATGCAATTATTAGACATTATTTACTGAAACCTTGTTAACATAAGAAAAGAATAAATCTCAAATAATTCACAAAGAAAGCCGCACGACAAGTAAGTGAACCATTTTTCACTTGACAGAAAAGGTAAGCTTAGGTGTTCCGCTATGATGCATTGTAAGTAAGCTACCCACACGCCACTTAGCATAAAGCATAGCGCATGAACATCTGTGCTCAGAATAGTGTGGGTTTATTTGATCTCATTTACAAAATCTGCAGGATAAGAACACAAATACTCTTACACAGCGTTTGAGGTATAAAACTTTCCCTTTTAAAAAAGTGCCAGGGCTTTGTTTAATTCACTCGTCTAAGTTCTGAAGGTGTGAAATCTGCTTGTGTGTTAGAGAAAAATTCAGCTTTCGATCGGTGAGACAGAAGGATGAATGCCAGTTATCGGCCTCCTACCGCTAGGCAAGGTCCATGTAGGCAGGTTCTCTAATTGGGCTCATTTTCCTTGAGGATGTTGTGATTATCCGTTAGAATTATCTGGTAAAGTAAGAGTAGAAATATATGTGCGATGGGGAAGTATCTGCACTGTTGGGGGGACAGAAAATATGATGCAGTGCTTTGCTTTAAATTTGACAAATCTTTCTCTATGTAATGTTCTGCTGTAATTTCAGAAGTGACCGAACATTAAAAGGTCTTGAACCTGAAGCCAGAAATGTTACAAAAATGATTACAGTTCCCATGTTTAGAGCATATGTATGTGTTTGATATCCTATATGCGGAGGTTTTTAACAAGTATAACTATATGATCATTATATCTGTACTAATAAAACGAGAGCTTCAGAATTTATCTTGAAAGAATCTGAAATTCGAGTTGTATATATTGTGGGTATTTAGCGAATAAAATGATAGAAATTAAATAATATATCCATAAAATCTGCATTTCAGTTATGGATTTGTTTGACATTTTAATTTCCGTTACTTCAGCTATCTTCAATTTGTTATCAAAGAGTTTAAATGAAAAGATAAAATGATATATACCGTAAAGCGTTTTAATTTCGAACTTCCGTTTGTTGACTGTTAGCGGAAATTAAAATGCGAACTGGACATTCTTACCAGTAAGGGCATTTTATGGATATATTATTTAATTTTTTTAAATGTTATTCATTAAATAAAACTCAAACTCCAATTTCTCTCAAGATAAACTATTTTAATTATTGATTTCTACTGCACACTGGTGTTTAAACCAAAGAAGCTATACAGATATTTTATGCGCTGTTCTAAAAACAACTGCATATAAGTGCGATAAAACGAAAGTGATAAAACGCATACCATCTTGTTGCGATAGCAAATGAGATTGGTTGGAATTCTTGACATTTTTATACCAAAGTTGTCACTGATTCATGAGCTAAATATTCGACGATAATCGGCTTTATTAAAGTATATTTTGCAAATAGACACTGTGTTTACACTAAATGCTATGAGTTACTTGAATCGATCATTGGGCTTTTCTCTTCTTGAATAACAACAACTATTTTCTGCATATAAAATTCTTCTCTAAGATGATAAAGGCTCTAGCTCTTCATTTGTTCAGAGGTTTATCCAGGTAATGTGTATTTTTTATGCATTGTTCATTTCAAACAAATCCATGTCCCTTCTTCTAGCAAAGGCAATACATTTTACCTACACAAACTGCATTATACTGAATCAGAAATGTATATAAAACAGCATTAAAAGAACTTTGGCAGGGTACAATTTAAAGCTTTTTCATTGGGGGGGGGGGGTCTCTCCTGAAAAATATGTTGTACTTGACTATGCTTCAATCTATACGACAAAATATTCTTTATATATACGAAGAATTTACGATTATGAACGAGAATGAAAACTATATACCTCAAGAATAGTAACAAATGGTCTTGGGCGCTTGTGGTCTGCATGCATAAACACCAAAGCTATAAATATTTATGAATGGTCAAGAGAACTGAAAAAATATCAGTTTACTTTAAGAAAATAAGTTATACTGTCAAACACAAAGCATTACTTCAATGGATCACATTCATTAAGGTTCAAATACAGTCATTCATACTCTTGATGTAACTCAGTAACTGACTTATTTCCACGAAGTCTTGTACCAAGTGACAGCGTGACATATAGATTATATTAAGGTGCAGACCGCTTATGATTGCGCCTCTGCAAATAACATTGGATTATATTTAACTGACAATGAATACACGTCACATCGCAACGTAGCTAATACATTTGATTTCTATCAATGCCCGTACTCCTCTGGGTACTGGAAAATTCATTTTTTTTTTCACAGTCTATAAAAGAAAACCTAAATAGGAACTGTTTATAAGCTTTTTATTGCACATATTAGGTGAACCTTGTGTAATTTAACAGAAACATTGCAGCACGTGTGCGAAAAATAAGAAGGGGTTTTTTTCCCCCAAGAAAGGGAATTAAACAGCAACTCACCCATACATTCTCATGAAATGGAAAGAAAAGTCCTAAAGTTGCGTCATTGTTGAGAACCATCCTTCTTAGCGGTATAAGTGTTGAGCTCTATAAAAATGAGGGGATAAATTTTGTGTAATGTGCAAATATTTTTATTTAAAGACGCGAATCATAGTTGAGAATTGAAGAGTATATTTCTGAATAAATAAGTTCAAATTTGGCCGTATAGGCACCGAAAATGAAGCACGCTCCGGACGTCCATTTGCGGTGACGCTAAAGAATATTACTGGATGTTATCGGGATGAAAAATTGTAATAACACTGGACCACGTGTACTATACCTCCCATTGAGAAAATAGTTTAAATTTGAAAAAAGTATGCTTGACTTTTTTAAAACAACCTTTTTAAGCTCTCTTCCCTTAATAGCAACCTCATTCAATAAATAATTTAATATTTCATGTTAATATGGGCGCCCAAAATAAAGGAATATTAATTTTATACTATAGTTTCAGCATTTTACCTTGCATTATAAGATCTCAGAAGAAGATAAATGCATTAACGTACCTAGTAGCAAAGAAGCTGAATAGAATCTGTCGGTCATTGACATGATACAAACAGCATTGAAATCTTCGCTTTATAGAAGGAAGTGATATTCCTGTAACGTCGGTGAGAAAAAGGTGCTAAAGTCATGAGCTTATTTCATCGCGTTCCCACCTTTTCATAAACGTATCATTAAATAACTTTACCAACTAGTTGCTGTGGAATGAAGTAAATCAAAAGAAGAAGCGCTCAAATCATGTTCGGGTTATTCATCTACCGGTTGAAATATTTCATACCCCGTCATTCAGTTTTCGAAACCCGATTCGCCAAAGAACAGAGAAGGAAGTCGAGTCTCGCGGTAATTTATGGCTTTCAAATTAGATGGCAACGCTTTAATTAAAATTCCGAAAATGGCCAGTGTTTCGTATTCTCTTCCTTCCACGTAGGTAACTAGTACTATTATACCTTGCGCAAAGACGTTTTAATTTATGACGCAACAAAATCTTTCCAAATCTCTATTTTTCAACCGTGCCAAGACATGAAACATTGGTCGATTAGCGGTTTGCATTATAAGGAAGAGATTGGGTTATTATTTTTAATGAGTTTGAACAATTAATACATATTTCTCGCGGAAGATGTGCGCATGTATTTAATTCTGTTTAGTTGTGCAGACATCCTGCCAGACATGTTCTTGAAAAACATTTGGAGCTGGAATAAGTAATCTTCTTCCTTAATTGTTCATCCATCTCTTAACATCCCCGGGTCAGTCGCCCGTCGATAGACTACAAAACTGTATCTGCGCGCGCGCACACACACACACACTTACAGACTCCCTGAATGGGTGTTTAGTTCAATGTCAGGGCGGCTCGCAGCAGCACAAAGCTATTGCCGAGTATAGATTGCACTTGTCTATAAACTTAATAACTAGAAGTAACACTCATAGTATGTAGCTGAACTGACACAATAGACAGAAATAGAGAGAGAAAGAATGTAATAAATATTAACTTACACACTTACTTAAATAAAAAAATATTCATTCTTCTGATTTTCAAGGCAGAACATTTGTTAATATTTGATTAAAGTCTGCAATCTGCAAGATGAAGTCTATCTCCACAGAAAACATTGTATGTTTTCCCGTGTTTTGAAATTAAAGTTTGCCTCAAATTAATATTTGGGGTTGGTTTACCCCATTTTCCAATTTAAATTTTCTCTTCCAATGATGACAAAGAAAAAGGCTTAGAATGTAAGTTTTATAGTGTTTCTTTTAATATATTCTATTAAAAGAAAACTAAATAAAGCACTACTTCACAAATACACTTGTATTCACTATTCTACCATTCATAGCAACTAACTATTGACGAAACGATAATTATCGTTGCTGGAGAGAGTCTACATGTTTGATATTGAAACAATGGCAAACTTTTTCCATATATATAACAAATTAACAGTAACAATAAAAGTAGAATAGGATAAACACCTAGATAAAGTCACACTTGAAATTGCTATATTTCGAACTCGTTGAGTTCTTGAAGAAGTCTAGTTTCTTGCCATTGAAGAACTCAACGAGTTCGAAATATAGCAATTTAAAGTGTGACTTTATCCAAGTGTTTATCCTATTCTACTTTTATTGTTACTGTTAATTTGTTACATTGTTAATAGTGTTACTTTATTTTTATTTTTATTTTATATATATATATATATATATATATATATATATCTACGTTTCCATAAATAACTATATCTCTATAATTATCTACTAGTCCTTTGAAACATTCTATTTAAGTTTGTAACGGTAACAATCAGTCTGTATAAAGCTCGGAACGTACGTGCCGAGGAATGACCTTTCAGGTGGTGCATGCACACAATCACGTTAAGGAAAAGAAGCCCCGCCTACCCCTCTCACCTCTGTTGAACAAAATGTTGCAAAGATTACCGAAACATTAGTTTTCAGCATGGCTGCAGGCACACAGATACAAACATCAAGCGAGATAGAAGTCCCCTACAGACAATTTTTTTTAACGCATCAAGGATAGTTATTGGAAATTAAACGTTGAAATGTTTGAGTGTAACGGAAACCAGCAACCTCATATAAGGAACCGCTCTGCCGCATTACTTCACAAACATAAAAATGCAGACCATATTTAGAGGTGAAATGGAAGGTGTATAGTGACTGAGAAACACTAGTCCGATATTTGCTCTGCCTAGAAATTTATTGAGGAAACTTAGAAAAATCCCTTTCAGGTTAATGGACCGCAGGATTTGAACTTGCGATTTCCTATGAGTCCCAGCTGACTCTGTAAATAGATACTAAGTTGTTGATGTTACATTTATGCTGAAAATGTTCTTTGTTTTTGTAAAATTTGCTTTCGATTATTTCGTTTCCCCTCTCCTTTTAATCCCCAATGTCGCAATTATTAGCAATAATAGTAATTGTCAATATGAACGACTTTAATCTGTGGAAATTGTTCTTTCACACTAGGCATATGTAGGATGTAAATCGAAAATGAAGAATCAGACATGAGAAATTCGGGTCGCTATAGGGATTGGAACCACGGATCCTCAGTCTTCTGGGCTGACGCTCTATCACTGAGCTGCTGTGTCTTCCTCCAAGAACGGGATCGCGAACCTCTCTCATCCCTATCTATATTTAGTTATAAAAATTGTCCGCTCACAGTATTTTACATCTCTCTTACTAAGATGTCGCAGCCTCTGGTGCTCGTATTTAAACTCCTTTTCCTAAAATGTAATTATACAAGCTAACCTTACGGAAGATGCTGAAAGTATCCTCCTCTCTCACCTAAATAAACATTGTATCGGGAAATCGCACAATTTAATTTCTTTTTCCATTGCTAATATTTTTCTTTAGATTCCGTAAATACCGTTTGTGCTAATTTTTGGAGCAATTTTTAGCAAACATTAACTTTTGCTCTACTTTCGTCTAATTTTTCCTCTTAATTTTTTTTTAATCTACACTTCTGGAAGAAGATAATTTATCAGGAAAGTGGTAAACAAATTCCGCATTCATACTAAGAACATATTTGTATTTAAAATAACGTTTACACGCAAAAACGTGTTGGTCTAGTGTCTTATCTTCACGAACAAATGAATGTGCACTGCTGTGAGACCAGGAGACTGAAAAAGCGGCGTTCAAAGACTTGACACGCTCCAACACCTTTGGCTGAGTGTCGTTTAGTAGCTCAGACTTAAAACATTTTTTTTAAACTAAAGCAATATAGAAAACCATACTCTGTTTGGTACTTTAAGTTACCAATCTTTTGTGGTCTGTCTTAACTGTTTAGGTTACCTATACTAAGCGAAAGTAGTTCATACATTTTCATTAGGTATTTTATTTTGAAAGTTTAATAAATGTACTTTAACTTAAATATCAAATTTCATTACAGAAAATTTTCACAATAACTTACACCAGTTTCGGTGTAGTTAATAGCAACATGAACCATCCACTATTGTATCCGTTCAAAGATTTGCGGCGTGTTTCTTATAGTGACTTAGACCAGTATTTTTGCTACAAAACTCTCTTTCCCTTTTCTTTGAAGTTTAAGCTTAGCTGCTTTAACCTATTCTGTTTCACACTTTCTTCACATATTTTCTATGTACTTCTCCTTCAGTTCTAATTGGATTCTTTTAGGAGCGTTTGGTTATTTCTTCATGCCTCATAAACACAAGTTATTTTATGAAGCTAACCACTACACCACCAGGACCGACCATTATTTTATGAAGGTAGGGAAATATTTTGCAAACGCAACTTTCAAGCAATGATTTTCTACGACTATATGAGCATTTAAACGAAGAAATGTAATGTATATCGGGAATGCACTTTTGCATAATCCACTCCTTGCTTTTTACAGCTAGGGATTAATAACCGCAAATTTAAAAGTGGACAGGAATGCCCAAGTAACAACTTTCCGCCAATATATTTGAAAACGCCAATTTCACAAGAAGGAGGTTAAAGATGTTCATGTCTGGTGTCTGTTGAGACAGAAGTCTAAAACGACACTCACAGCATGATATTTAGTCAAGCGACTTTTGGACTTCACTTTCATTAATTTACCGTCAAAAAGAAATCCTGTTGACTGAAGCTTATTTACGCTGGAAGAATTCCTGATACTGTATTTAGAATTATTATGATTAAATAAACAAAACAGCACTCACCAGTCTGTTTTTTTGAAGATGAAACAATTTAAGAAAACGTATGTCTTAAAACTAGGAAAGGAATATCACTTAAGACCATGCGTGTCACCGCATCCGTTATGTTCTCCAAAACTTGTCAGGATATATATATATATATATATATATATATATATTTATTCATTTTATCAATAGCAAAGTAAAATCTTAATAGATGCTCCACCAATTTGAATGCTATGGATAGTGGAGGAAAGATTATAGCAGAAACATTTTTCCTAATTGGTTAAATTGTTCTAAATTGCTATTACAAAGTTTCCCAATTTTCTGCATTTTTATGAAATTTCTAAAATTTCTTAATTTGTTCCAAATTGCTAAATAATTTCGTTGATTCATAATTGTGTATTGCCATAATTTTTGATTTACAAGCCTGAGACATTATTCTAAGTTCTGTTGATTTACGGCACGTTAAAAATGTCATACCTGGACAAAATTATCCGCAATTTTACTCCCAAGTAATATCTGAGCATCACATCAGATGATAAGACTGACTTCCATCCTTCTGACACTGTGGGTTAAGTGTTACTGAATTCAAATGTTTCAAATTATTATGAACCAGAAATTAGGCATTTCTTTTAACTTTTATGGGTTATTTTATATAATTACTTTATATACTTTCCAAAAGAACACCTTCATGGTCCATAAATAATAATTCTTTAAATAAGTATGAAGAACAGAAATGAAATCAAATAAACTCCGAAAGCTGGGCACCGTTTGAGAGTATGAACTTTGAATAGGTACAGAAATTCTAAGCATTCCTGTGACAGCGAGCTTCAAAGCCGCCACTTTATATTCGTCTTAACTTTTGAACAGGGTACGCACTTCCGCGTTACCGGTCAGAGCGCGCTCTAATTTTTATGCTCACTTTTCAGGAATTTGGTGTTGTCCATCTGAGAAGTGCCTTGAAGGACGGTAGCGGGAGACTGAAAGGTAGGAGAAGGCAATGTAACCATTTACTACCTCTAATAACTGTAATTACACTGGACGAGCTGAATGCGGCTTTCAGTTGGACCGTAGAGAATAATGCATCTCCCTGGAGTAATCGCAACCTCCGAGGCTGCCGCTGATGATGAAGGAACTTTCATATTTGAGCACCTGCTGACAGCAAAATCTGGCAGCATAAAAGCTCATTCCTATCTCTCCATTCTTGCATTCTCCATAAATTAGTTTTGCAGAACCAACAACTGCGTGACAGATTTGGTTTATAGTTTATTATACATGCTGTTTCTCGGTTGGAGGAAATTGCAATGCTATCAATATTTGACAAATAAAGTTACTTTTATACAATGAAGACGTATCTCTAGTGCTATTCAAAACTATTTTGACCCATGTTTGTTTAAAACTTCAAAACTGTAAATTAATGCTTTTTTTTCTCATACGTGTTTTTAAACAATTTTTTATTTTCATAAGATAAAAGAATTTATTTCTTTTTTAAAACAAAATTTATAATAATCAGTTTTTTTAAAGAACGTATAGATATGTTTGTACAGAATAAAGATGCTGTTTACACAATAGGCATATTAAGTATTAAATTCCTTATGCTGACTAAGCAGCCAGAACAAGGTGCGACACTAGCGGTTTCCAAGCGGTAGGTAACTAATACTTTCTCCAGTAGCATCACAATAAAATAAATGCTGTTTAATTATAATACTTTGGCACCATGCATCAAAACGTGTATACATTGAAATATTCGGAAATTAACATTAAGTATAATGCAAGTGAATAGTCTAACTACCTTGAAAAGTGTTAAAAAAGTTTTTAAAAAAGTCAGTAAGGTACAGGACTTGTAAATGAGAAGCTGGCAGAACCGTCTTCCTTTTTTTTTTTTTTTTTTTTTCTTCAGTCCTCATAAGTGGCAAATCCCATGGAAATGCCCTAAATTACTCATGAACGCTTCTATTCTGGAAACTTTTCCATTATAAATGTACAGTTTCACCTGATCATCAGGGTCACAATGGGCCCTTTTGGGAGGTATAGCTGCATCACAGTTATAATTCCTTTATTTATAGTTATAAATATGTTAGTGGAGATTGTGAGATTAGGCTCACTTATCTTTGCATCCATGTAGATGAGTTGAAACATTTTTCTTGTTCCCGTTATTGGTTTTAGAGTACTTTTATTGGCAATAAAGTGAATATTGCAGTTTTGACTAAATATTTCCTATTTGGTATTCAAAACTGTGTCGTCGAATAGTTTGCACATACCCTGCAATTATAGTAACAATTTTCTTCAGAATATACTCTCTGAATGAATTTATTACCCATCTAACATTTGAAAGAAAAGCAGTCAGTAGGTTATTATAAGACAGAATATATCATAATATGACAATATTTTGCACCGCGCTGTTCTTTGGAAATATAAATAACTTTGTTCGTAAACTGGTTCCTTATTGTTGCAACAATTCACAGCTAAACAATATAATCTAATATTGTCTATCTATTCAATAAAAATCATTTCTTAAGCTTTTGTGGATTTATAAATTATACAGCCTGGCAAAATAAAATATTGCAGCTTATATCTCAAATGGGCAATGCCGATTTTGCTAAAATGCATTGGAGATAGGACATTTCATATAGGCTCACAGACAACAGACACCATGAAAGGGGGCAACCCAACTTTTTAAATTAATATTACGATTCTCCTTTATGAATAAGGTTTTTTGAAATGTTTTTTTCTGAATAAAAATTTAAAACTTACAGCATATTTGAAAATAATACAGATTTATACTCTTTGTGGATCTGAGAAACAAAATTGGAATGAATGGCAACATTACATTCTGGTAGCAATCTATTTTCAAAGTCCCTAATATTTTAAACTTCGTCTGGTGATTTTCTCTGTTTTTCTATTATAGACTAAAAATATCACGGTTTGACTTACAGGTAAACACGCTTTAAATACTAAATGAATGCTGGCGAAATTATCGATAAGCTTAAAGCGTGCTTTTATTGAAGAACATAATATACAAATATTGCATATTAGATGTAAACAGATAGAAATGCTTTCACTTAAATATGGAAAAGTGAAAAACATGAATCATAAGAAAATAAACCAAGAGAGACGTGAGAATGCCGCTAATTTGTTGCTTCTGTTGCACATAAATCAAAGAGAACATGCTAGAGACAGTGGAATCAGCTGTCTGTCGATACAACTAATGCCAAAGCAACAAAAACATAATTGTTATTATATGTATCATATATTATCAGCGCCGTTTTATGTTTCATGCGTGCCTATTTAACATTAGTGCAGAAAATAATTCCTCTTAACTAATATGATAAGTCAAAGTATGTTGGTTATGTTATTAAATAAGAGAATTGAATATTTGATCTTTGAATATTTCATGTGGCAATCTTGAACACTTTATTATACATTGTTATTTTTAAGGAATAGTTACAGATGAGACTCGTTGTTTTGTCACTCATGAACTACATACCTCACGGAAAATTTACAGCTTAGTTATGATAATGATTTCATTGCTTATATTTAGATTTCTTCATTTATTCTTTATGTACAAATGAATTTAATACTTTTATAGCATAATTTTATTTTTGGGTGAAGATTCCTAATACTGCATTCATTTTTGTTTTATTTCTTTACTTTAGTTTCTTAACTCATACAGTTTTAGTTGTCTGTTCCTGAATTTGTTTATTTAACTTTTAGTTTGTATGTATATTTTGCTCTACACAAACTAGGCTTTCGCATTTCTTGGCTTCCTATTTCATCTGCTTTGTATATAAAGTTTGGTGGGATATTCCTTGAACTTGCTAGATCAGTCACGTAGCCAGCCCTAAAAATAATATGGTGCCTGATCCTAGTTTAAAACTTTAATTTCACTATAGTATAATTTATCTCTCCTGACATTGTTCCTTTGCATTCATTTTTATTGCAATACTTAAAAGAATAGGTTGTGCATAATACCTATAACCAAAGATAATATCAAACAGCGAATACGTATGACCATTACATATGACCATTACTATCTATATGTTGCTAAGTGTTAGAGAGAAAATTTTGTAAACTAATCAAATAAGTATTTAGATTATTAAGTAACGTAAAGAAATATTTTGGTTAATTGAAAAACAATCTATTTTCATTTTTAAAACTCTATAAACTTATAATATTTTATTTCAGAAAAACTTGCTAGTTATAAATTATTAGTTCTAAAAATATCTATTATAAATGATGATTTATTTATTTGTTTAGAAGAATAAATATTTAAATAAAAACTGCCTGTGGTGCCTCCGTAGTAAAAACGGCGTTAAATGTCATTCAAAAATCTGAATAAAATTGCCACAATTCCATTTCAAATATTAATTCCTGCTCTGTGGTGGTTCATTAAAGAGATCTGGAAAAATCAGCATTTAGTGTTTTTTTAAATCCATTTAAGAGCCATTAAGCTTGCAACTGTTTTAGTGGACCATCCTGTATATTTACCTTATTTCATTATTTGATTAAGCATTATTTTCGGATACTATATAACTGCATTAAATGCAAAATATAATATTTCAATGATTTTCAACATATGTTATTCACAGTAAAAACATTGTATATATCTGCAATTTTTAATTCCGATAAAAAACAAGTTTCCATATGTATTTCTGAAAAGACCAGACACTTCCCTCTTATAAATTTCTATTGAAAGCATCCCTTAATTTCGATAGAGTAGACTGCTTTGTACAACATTCTCATTGTTATTCAAAATTATAATGACCTATTATGACATACTTTTCATTAAGCACGTGTGTAATAAATCTATCGGGTCGTCCTATTTCGAGGAAGTATGTTGAAAACTTCGGACTCTTACAAGTGTCAAAGATCGTGCTGCGGGCTACACCATAAGAAGCAAGATCATGTAGGAATGTGTACTAAATAAAGTGGAAGATGTACATGACAGTACGTAGTCAGGAGGAACAAGGAACAAGTTGGTGTGAGCGGCTATTGCACCTCAGTCGGCTGGCCGGTAAGTTAGAATGAGGCTAAAAAATAACAGCGAAAATCTCAGTAATGATCGGCTTTCTCAGGAAGCATATAGAGATTAGGATTATAAAGTACTGTAGAAAAGATGGGCAGATGAGGGATACATTTAATGAAAAATAGGATAATGTCACGATTACCTGCTATCCATTTCCTGAAATATCATTCTGTAATTTATTTAACCAACTGGGGTCGGGCTAGGGATGTAGCTGCAACACTAACCTAAAGATTTCCTAACCATCATTACTCTTAAGAGTCTAAACTTGTTCAAATTAGGGGAATATCGGAACTAGGTAAGTACTGAATCCACAAAACATTATTTAAAAAATGCGTAGATGCTAATTTTCCTTACTTAATGTGGTTTAATCGTCACTTCGTCACAACTGACTCGATGCTACATTTCATTTCTCCATATTGTCGTCGGTCCTGGTGGTGTAGTGGTTACCATACTTGCCTCCTAAACCCAAGATCGCGGGTTCGAATCCGGCCAGGAACGATGGATTTTTTTCGGGCGTAAAAATCCTAAGTATGGCTTCCTTCGGAAGGGAAGTAAAGCCGTGGGTCCCGTGTCGTATATTTGTGGCACGAAAAAGAACCTCAAGCCTGAAAGAGAGGCCTCTGAGCAAAATTTGTCGGCCGTTTCACACCCTGAGTTGAATGGGACGCTGATGACCTGAACTGTTAAAGAGCGTCCATAAATAAATCAATCAAAAAAAAATCCATATTGCCAACAGTCCATATGCCACAATATTTATTTACATTTTAATACATTGCAAAAAAGTATATGTTCAGATTGCTAATAAAATAATTATATTATTTTATTTTATTGTTATTTTTAGTAATACGTTCATTAATTTAACGTTTTTGCAGAGCTTTACAGTAAATCTTATAATGGAAATAAAAGCAATATTATATTATATATTTTTGAATAAATGTGAATTGTTTTGTAAGATGTCTATTATGTCTAATTTTATGCGAGGTTTATATTGTATTTTAGGAACAATATTTTGATCGAATAATCCCCTTTTGAGCCTTAACATTATCCTCGAGAGCCTGGATTGGTAAATAGGGAAACTTGCTCAAAAGTGGCACAAAGTTTAAGCAAAAAAAGGGGAAAAAAAATCAAAGATACGTATTCAAAGTTGCGAAACACCTTGAGTGTATCTATAAAGTACTGAAAGTTAGCGGGTCATATTCACCGATTAAGGAATGTGCTAATATGTTAAAGTTGAAAGGAATTCGATTACATTCATTCACACATGTTTACACATCCCATCACTAGTATGAGTAAAACTTTAAATAATTTTCTTAAGAAGACTGATTCTTAAGGAGCTAATTCCATTTTTTGAGGAAAATATAATGCAACATGTTGCAACATAGGGAACTTACTCTCCAGTTCACTGACATGAAGTTGCGATAAAATAGAACAAACAAGTACATTTTCTTTACACTATTTCAAACATTTAAGGAAGTATTAACGATTATATTCTCATAGATGTTGACATTTACATAAATTAATGCATTGTTATAATAATTTTAATTTGCATATCTGACAACACTGTAAATAGAAATAATATTTGTGTTCATTGAAAATAACACTTAAAATTAAAATAACTGAATTATGTTGTATTCTAATATTTACTTTAGTTTAAATTGTACAAATATAAAATGATATTAATAACACAAAATAGTAGGTAATTCCAAAAAAAAAAATGTTAAAAAATACTGTTTAATTTTTCCTTCATCAAGTATTTTGGTTACAATGTTGCCAGTGCTCATATTTAACTTTTTGAGTTGAACAGCATTTTACAAATTCCTATTTAGCAAATGAATTGGGCGTTATGCATTTTATGATTAATATACTAAATTATAATCATATATAAGTTACTCTAAACTACAGCATAGAACATCCTAAAATATTTTAAAACATCTACATGAAAACCGTATAATAAAATATACCCAAAGAAGATATTGTGGGTGTTATTCCACCCTGTATATGACTTTAAAATAAAATAGCCGTTAAATAATAATGTGTGTACAATGCAGCTCACTAGTTTGGCTACCCTAAACAACACTTTTGTCCAAGATTTTTATGACAATATTCCAAAACATAATTAGTGCATTAGTTTTCCACAGTAGGTATGCAATTATTTTTGGTCCGCATCTACAGGTAACGCCAGAAGCCAGTTCAGTTGATGACAAGTTCCCCGCACATTTTTTTCGCACAACTTTGATCGATAACAACATGCACACAACATTAATTTTATTTCGTAATAGGAACTAATCTGCATAAAAGGATATGTCCGAAGTGTATTCGTTTGCAGTCAGATATGGAGAGATGTTTGCGATCTATGGTAACAAATTAAAACAGGTTTAACTTATGCAAAACCATGCATGCCTCCTCTAGCAGTGATGCTCTGTGTGATGGTCTCAAGTGTGAGCAGTAAGCTGGTGTAAAGAGTCTTGTCCATTTTATTCCATTCTCCTGACTGATTTTCCTGAGATCGTTCACAGTTTGCGGTCTTCTGTTTCCAAGAGTCCTTTTCAGTAATCCAAATGCACAGAAATCTATTGCTGGTGCGTTAGATCATTTAACAAGAAGATGCGTAGGAGATGATTTAAACTTCCGTCTCTATCCCCCTTCTCTCTCTCTCTCTATATCCTTAAAAAAAATGGATAGCGGTTTGAGACAGAGTATGTATTGAAGATTTATCCTGATTCGTTCGGATCACCTTTTAGGTTCAAATCCCGCATGTACTGTTGATTACATTAGAAACGGAAATCCATACTTTCAAGGAAATATTTTCTATTCCTGGATTCGGGCCAGAGACAAGGACCTTAGCCCTCCGAAATATTTCGGGGGTATAGTTGTTTGCAGATAGTGGATTTGCCTGTTTCTTGCCCACTGGAATATGTCCTATATTGATGTTACCTTTTACATAAGGGGCCTTTCTTGGAGATGATGAACCATATCAATTGCATTGCTTGATAATATCGGATAAATGGTATTTTTCAACGGAAAGAGAAGTAATACCCCTTTCCAGAATTTTTCCTTTTGCCGTCCAATTTTTTATAGCAGGGACGAGAACGCATTGTTAATATACTAGTGGGTATTGCTCACACTGTCGAAGTTAAATTCAAATGCAATGTTACTGTGAATGTCTAAATGTGTTACCTTAGTACCCAAACAACTCTCCTTATTTTTGTCACACAATGGTAATTAAATGTACATTCATTCGCAACAGCTCTGCTTCCGTACCTTTTTCAATTTCTAATTTTCGAAGCATCTCTGTAGTGTGGCGATTATTCGGCTATTTCTCTCTCTCTCTCTCTCTCTCTCTCTCTCTCTTAATGGTATAACAACACAATACACTTCAGTAAATTATACTGTAATTAACAATACTGAAAAATTAAGTTATATTGATCTTTTAACTTCAAACTGAGTTTAAAACAAATACAAAAATGCTCTGGTAACAGCAAACTGTGACTGTCTGTTCAATACAGTCATCGGCCTGTCTGTTATTATGACAAGCAACTTAGCTGCAGATCCAGACCCCAACATAACTTTTGGTATTACTAATATCATCAGCAATACTAAGTAGGAAGCGTTTTCCGTTTTTAAGCCTGTTAAAAAAATTACTACATATATTTTCTCTTCATGCTTTCTAGATTAACCGATCAGGAATGTCCGTCGAGATATCCTTATTATGTTCTCCATTAATTTAATGCTACAAGACAACCATTCCATTACTTAAGTTTCCCATGTCAGTTTTACGCTGTCAAAATTGTCTTCAATCACCATTCCAACTTGAAAATCCACGTTGGTAAAAAAAAAAAAAAAAAAAAAAAAAAAAAAAAAAAAAAAAAAAACTTAGGTACTTTCGTGCCTAAGGTTTGAAATCTTGGCCTAGCTGGTTCCTTGAATTAGTAAAGTTAACATTTTAATTTTGTAATTATGGTTTTGTTTTGAGTATCCAACAAGAAGAGAATCAACTGGCAGTTATAAGTAGCAAGTTCCTTTACCAGAGGCTAAGTGAAATTTAATGTTGTTGTAATGTGTTGTTAGCAGTCACTGGGTAGGACCTGTAATTAGTTCATGGCGACAAAAGTGAGAGCTGGGCAATAAGGAAATAATTCTGCCGACTACGCTTAACTCACAAGCAACAAAATAATTTTCCACATGGTAATAAAATCGTAAAATAACAAGTGAAATGTTTTCTTATTGTTTGGTTTCTAATAGCAGTTTATTCCCCTACACAGATAACTGCCTATTTGACTTCCTATGTTATGTGATGCATGTATTCCAAAAACTGCTATCGCGACGGTTGAATAGTCTTGTTTGTACCTCTATTATCTTGTTGCGCAATGATAATATTGTATTTCAGAAACATGGAAAACTTAAGTGGTTCGTTAATAAAGGGAGCCAGTTCAATAAGCAGTTTCGAAGAAACTCATAATATCCCATTGTAAAACAATTTTTTAAAATTATATGTTTAGGAAGTCCACTTTTTAACTGGACATTTTAAGAAAGAAATTATAGAACAATAATAGAGAAACATTTTTTCGCCGTGGGATCAACAATTGTTGCTTGAAAGAAGAAAAAATGAAAAACTCTGATGTTCATAGAAGATGAAAGTATAGAAACATCTATCTACAAAGATCAACTTTCAAATCTTTCAAACAGAGAAAAAGTTTAGGATATTTTCTTCACCTCAAAGCATTTTAGTAGCCAATAAAATAGCACAAATTAAGAAATATAATATTTAAGGTTTAAAATAAAAAATGCCTCGTTCCTCCTCCAAAATATATCTTTATGTCTAAAGCAGATAAAATAGAAAACCAGAGCGCGCAAGCTTAGTTTGTCTAGACTAAGATGTACATACCAACTAAAAGTTAAGTGATCAAATTCAGGAATAGACAACTAAAATTGTATGGGCTAAGAAAGAACTAAGTGGATAACATTTAGTAAACAAATAAAGCAAAAATGAATGCAACATTAGGAATCTTCAGCCTAGGCTGAGTAAGATATAAAAATTACACTGTAAAAGTACAAAAGAGTTTATCTGTGCATAAAAAATAAATAAAGAAATTAAAATGTAAGTAATAAAATCATAAACATAACGATGATCAAAAAGCAATTAATGTTAATAGCGTCAATATATGCTAAAAATTGTGCAAATTCATACATATAAATTTATATTATAAGCAATTTATACAAGTGAAAACTACTATAAGCAATTTATAAAGTAAAAAATAAGCCTCCAATTCAATTCTAAAAAATGTGAAAATCCGTGGAAGATGTAGCTATTGTTACATATAATGCATATGGTTGATTGTAAATTATACATAAAATGCTATTAAGAGGCGGGTTTCTTCTTCCAATGGAAGAAGAAGAAGGTAATAAAATGTGTATTAGACAATTGTGATCTGCAACTAAGCAGTAGTCATGAGAATGGTGCACTGAAGATGAAAACATCAAAGTGCAGAAGTCTCAATACCCTGCTGTTGTCAAAAGAAGTATACAGGCACCGCCGCTACTTGAAAACAAGATCAGCCTCTCGGGAGTCTTCAGACAACGGATTGAACAGATACTACAATGCTTGAGCCAAGAGTGTGTAAGATTTTCCTTTTAGTCTCTTAAAATTTTACCAAAATGAAGTGGCTCTGGCAGTAACGATTGGGACTTGCATTCGGGAGACCCCGTGTTCAAATTCTTTGGAGTCGGTTATCCTATTCTTGCGTTTTTTCGTAGTTTTCCCATGTCGCTTAGGCAAATGCTGGGAAGAATCTTCGCTTTCCCGGAATGTTCCCCTCTACCGCTTCATTCCGTTGGTTCCGTAACAGAATAGGCTGATGCTGTGTGACGGTAAAGCTTTCTGCCCTTGCGTCTGATATGAAAACAGCTCTTCAGAGCAGCTCGAGCTCCTTGGAGGGGAAAGGATTCCCGGCGTCGCGGTCTTCTATCTGAATACAATACTGAGAAGCCCGTGCTTCACTGCCCGTATCTCCCTTAATTTATCCCTCCGTCCCAAAGATGCACAAATGGCCAGCTATAAGCAAGACTCAAGTACGAATATCTTTCTCCGTCATCAACAATTATATTTTTAGAGTAATGAAGGAGATGCTAGTCGAATAGACCTTGAGTTTCTTCAGATTGCAAAACTGTTTTATAATATTTGCAGGGAAAAATCTTTTACACTTAGTATAATGAACATATATAGGAGTATTTTGAAAACTTATAATTTTAGGAGAGGGCAACCGAAGGTTTTTGTCATGTCCCTCATATAGTAATAAATAACATCTTTATTACAGCCCACGAGGCATAGCAGAAAGTGTGCCGCAGGAATATAGGCGAAACTTGACTGCATTCCGAAGCCCTCATTCATAACGGAGAGGCCTATAAAACACCTTACGTTCTCATTGAGTGACTAGAGGATGTGAAGCGATCGTTGAATATCGATCTGGCTTACTAAGGGGAAAAAAATGTTACGCGTACAATGAGAGCAAGACAATATAAACCGGTTGCGTGGCGACAAACATGCTTCCTACGAGAGATCGCTTCCTTTTGACGTCTTCTTGCTTTTTTCTACGTTTCCTTTTTCTTACTATTTGTGCCGGAGCTGAATTAACATCACCCGTCAGACGAGATCGGGCAAGACAGAAGAATTCCACCAGGACAGTTGTGTTGCTTTTCTTCCTGCTCTTTTAAACACCCATGGAGGATGCATAGGCTTCTTAAACGCCTTAAATAGCAAGCGAGCTTTTCAGTTAACAAATATTCGTAGAGCAGCAGTAAAAATAGGAACAGGATACACAGACAAGTTCACATAAAGACATGTTTTGTTGATTTCTTGTTAACAATTTCTCATTGAGTTATTTAGAAGTTTCAGTTAGTTTGTTAATACTTCTTATTTTTCTAATTCAACGTCTTTGCTTTATAAAAGTGCAGAAAATAGCTGTGAGAAATAATATTAGTGGCTTGGAGTCTCGAGAAGACACTACATAAAGCAGAGCACAACTCAGAAAGTAAGAGAGAATAAGTAAATGAGAGGAAAAGTGAGTAAGAAAGAAATAAAAACTAAGGAAAATAGGAGAGAAAGAAGAAAAAGGATAAAGGAAGGTCAATATAAAGAATTATGGAAAGAGAGAAAATGAAAATATAAGAAAATGGTGAAAGAATAGAAATAGGAGAAAAAGCCAAGAAAGGGAAATATGAAGAAAGAAAAAGGAAGAACGAAACAAAGTAAAGAAAGAAGAAACGAAAAAATACAGTTAAGAAAAGAGAAACAAAGGAAAGAAAGGAAGGAAAATAGGATAGAAGATGAGAAGGTAGGAATAAATGTTAAAAAAGGAAATAACCAAGGAAGGGAGGAAGAAAATGAGATAAAAGTAAAGAGAAATAATGAAAGAGGAAAGAAAGAATTAAATGGGAATGAATGAAGGAAGAAAAATGTAAAAAGTAAGGTTACAAAGAAGGATGAACTTGAAGAAAGGAAAATAGGAGACAAGGAAGTGATGAACGGAAGAAAAGAACGAATAGATAATGGAAAGAAAGATGGAAAGGATGATTAAAAATCAAGGAGAGAAAAGAAGAAAAGAATCGAAGTTTGGCAGGAGAGTGAGAGTGAGAAGGGAGTAAGATAAGTGAAGTAAGGAAAAAAATGAAAAAGTAAAAAAAGATGAAAAGAAGGCAGAAAGGAATGAACGATTATGGGAAAATCAATATCTTAAGTGCAAAAAACAAATGCATTCAATGTAACATTAATAAAAATACGTTGGAATCGCAAAGTGTGGTAAAATCCATAGCTAGTTATGACAGGGTTACACCTCGACCCGGCAACTTTCATGCCTATTTTGGCCTAAATTTAGTCATTCCTCTACCAAAATTAACACTTAACTAGCTACTCCTAAAGGAAAAATTCGCCGGGACGAAGTTTTTATTGTAATAGCATTTATTTAGCTCCGTTTTTTACTGTTGAGGTCTCACAGGGGGTGGACACTGATGAAATTTGAAATGGAATGATAAATTAAAAAATCTTTTTGAAGAAGGAAGCGTTCCAGGCCTTAATTTAGGGCTTTTCCTCGACATTTTTATTTATGAGAAATGAAGAAATCATGGAAAACTTTAAATAAAAGAGAACGGTCCTGATGGGAATCAAAATCCATACCTCCCGCTGACGAGCCCGTGCCTTAGCACCTCGGCAACCGGAAACGGAGCTTAGTGATTTATATCTGATTATATACCGCCACGGGTGGCCGAGGTCTTTAAGGCGCGGACTCATGAGCGAGAAGTCTGGGTTCCAATCCCCCCAGGACCGCCCTCCCTGTCTGAGGTTTTTCCAGGTTTTCCTCAGTCCTCATAAATGGCAAGTGCCGTGGAGGTACCCTAAACTTAGGGCTGGAACGTTTCCAAAATCCTTTTCCAATATATTATTTCATCTCCTGTAACATCAATGTCCACCGCCTGTGGTGCCTCAGTAGTAACTTAAACACTATTAAAAAAATCTGTTTACAATGCGAAATTATTAAGACTCACTCGATGTTCGTTTTACGATCCTTACTTATTTTATTTTTACTGAAAGGACACTATAGGTCAATGAGTGTATTGGAAACGATTAACATTTTAACTGTAGATGCTGGTTATGATTTTTCAACAAAAAAAGAAGACATTATTTTCTTCAAGAAGTTTGTATTTACTGAGAAAAAATTGTCATTTTCTTAGCTTCTATATCTTGTCAAAAAGGCGCAGGATGCTCACACACAACAGTACATTCAGAAATCGTTAGCAGAAGAAGCAGAAATGTTTCATTAATGCCGTTCATGAACACGGAGTCACTGTATCGCGTGCTGTTTGAACGGGAGAGAAAAAGAAAACAAGTTTCATTAATGTAAAACGCAGAGTAACAGCTCCGTATAGCGAAAAAGCTTTGCCTAAGATAATTATAATTATATGGATGTAATTATAGGGTGACGAAAAAATAAACGTCATATTACAATAAAAAAGATTAAGTCATTATATCTCAAGAACAAATTATAAACCACACTTAACCTGAACAAAACAAAATTAGTGCTTGCACAGAATAAATGAGGCAAAATGACGAAATGAATTTATTTAAGTAGTAGTAGTAGTAGTAGTAGTAGTAGTAGTTAAGTGGTTGTATTTTTATTGTTATAAATTTTATATACACAATACAAACATATTTTATGCATGTGTCGAAGACCGTACACGCTTAAATATGATAGCACAATTAGAACGAGGAACAAATAATGCAAATAAAATATTATTAATAACAATAAAATAATAATAATAATGGTGATGATGATAATAATAATAATAATAATAATAATAATAATAATAATAAACATTAAATAGGACGAACTATAGTATTTACATATATATGAATGGAAATATATTACATATTATTTAACATTTATTAATTAATGGTTCTAAACCGAAAATAAATTATTTCTAGCTTCGCGCACTTTGGCTAGGAAAATGCCCACATTCGACGAATTAGTGTGGTTCGCAAACAGATCCCAGCATGACAATCGTCCTCTAATTGTCTTAAACAAGTTTTCAGGAGACAGCGTTTTTACTCAGATGTTCCCAAAGGGTACATTCTGCCATTATATGTACTCATTCTTCATCCCCTCCATAAAGTGGGCAGATTCTCCTACCAGAGTTATTGTTATTTTTTGAGTCTTCAAGTTTTCCCTAGAACGACCATGTAATACCTTTTGACCCCAGGTTAGTTTAATTTTATTCGATAGGCTCAAAGAGGTTACATTCTGCCTCTATTTCCTGCCTGCTGCTATCCGTTAGCCCTGTTCAGAAAAAGCACAAACTATTATTCTACCACAAAAAAAAGGCGCCATAGAAAGAGTTTACAATTAAAAACATTTGGAATAAAACGACAAAAATCTCAATCTCTGAATCGGTTAAGGTTTGTTTCTGCTCCCAAGAACAACCTTCTTTCCAGATTTTTCAAAATATTTACAGGGGTCTGAAGATAATGCAGAAATGAAAGCAATTTACAGTATTGCCCTTTAGCAAAACAAAAACCTTAAAGTAAATTACAATCTAAAGTATGAGGTTCGCACATGGTAAGCTGGTAATTGAAATACAGTTCCGTTTTTTTTCTAACACATCTTGTTCTTGTACCACGCTCACGTAAAGGAGATGTGTTGGCAAAGAACTAGTTTGGGTGTTATTTTTTCAGTGCCGCAGCTCCTATTCCCGCACTATATCATTATACGTAATGAGAACATTCACACGATTGGAATTCCGCCGCCATACAGTTTTTCTGTACCGTTACAACGTTGGCGATGATCTTATAGCCGGTTGACCCAAGGGCAAAAGTGATCGGCCGTAGTATACATATGTAGTGAAGTGAGCAAAGCAACTGGCAAACCTGTATCCATAAACCTATAAAAAACAAGAGAGCAAGAGAGAGAGAGAGGCAGAAAGAGAGAAGGGGCATGCCCTCCAATAATAAACTACCAAAATCACTTCGTCCGCAGCATCCATTCATCTGAACCCGTAAAACTACCTCCACATTTGCATTCATTTTGTTCATTTTTATAGGTGAAAAGAGAAACTGAAAAAGCAGCAGTCTCTGCGTTGTTTAAAATTGTTGCGCATTGGTAGAATGACTGTAACAAATGTAACATTATAAAGTATAAAGAGGAAAGGATTAATTCAGAGAGTAAGTTGGTATTTCTATACTATTTTATTACTAATGCGTTACATTAAAGCAGGAAACTAAAAATAACTCTCCCCTCCCTGCTTTCGAAGAAATCCACGAGGCTACTTCCTTGTTGATACTTTTAACCTTTAAACGTGTTAGTATTTTGCTACGCATTAGGTGACAATAAGTTATTAATATTATAGATGATTTCTCATTGACCAAGAGATGTCGATACCTCTGCACATGCACTGGGTACTTTTTCACTGGATACAAATCGCTACGGGTGCCCGGGGTCATTATGGCCCGAACCGCCTATGGTGCCTCAGTAATAAAAACGGGCGTTAAGCACTATTCAAAAAAAAAAAAAGACTGGATACACATTCATAAGTATTTGAAATACCGGTATCAGAAACAGGGTGTGCGATTGCCTTGTTACAAAGCTCGCAGCCTTCCTTATATTTCTGCAAATGGTCTTGATGCAGTATGTCTGAACTACAATTTGTTTAAAAATCACGTATCAGGGCAGTAAAACAGGATGAATTGTAGTTTGAAGTATATATTTTCGAACGTACTACTGCATTAATTTCTAGCACGTTTCGCAGATATGAAAAACCACACTCCGTCTGGAAAATAATCAGTTGATAGAAACCACGCTCTGCTACCAATAAATGCTTGCTCATTGTATCAATACTTTGAAAATGACATTCTCACGTTTTATATGCAAATATTTCCAATAGGAAAGTGCCGGAAGAAAAAATTCAAAATTTGTTTATGAAAAGATGACCAGAAAACATGGGAGAATAACTCGCATGGTTCAGCAATAAATACATAAATATAATTTGCTAAACCGCCAAATCATGCATATAACACATGAAAAAACATTTTAAATTCATAATAATAAAGAAGCAAAAGCATAATATTAATTTTTTTAGAATAATAGCAAAAGAAAACCTACGGTAGCAATAAATAATTGCAAATTTACAATATGAATAAATCTTAAAAGACAAAGATTCGCGTGATAAATCTTAAACATTCAACTAGTAAAGTACATAAACTCTTGGGCAAACAAACTAAAAACTTAAATTTCCTGAATAATTTCATTTTAAAATAGATAATATATTAACATATTGCCAAGAGTAATAAATACTTTCCAATTATCCTATTAGTGCACATTTCTTAACAGTACATTATAAAAATGTTCCTAAAGCAGCCTGGCAATTAAAGAAACCTTTATACAACTGCTAAATTAACCTTTAGAATAAAAAAAAAAGATGAAGACAACATTTACGCCTCCAAAATACCTGGGTCACTGAGTTCGTACAGAGAACTCCCAACAAAATTTCATTTCTTGGCTATGTTTGAAGCGAAGAGAAGAAGAAAAAAAACTGAACAACACTACTGTCCACCATCAATTCGGTTACTAAGCAATTGACAAACACACTCAAAATCATGCTATGGTTACGTAATAGCTCAAAGAGGTAATGAGGAAAAGAAACACAAATTTTAAAGATAATATACTTCAGTATCATGAGCATGAAACCTGGATTTATGATATTACTTAGTTTTTATTTTCCAGTGAAAAAAACGATGGGTTTTGTGGATTACGTTTTTTGGGATAGTACAAGGGAAGTTTAGTATGTGTTTGTCTGGTCATATAAATATTAGCTTGAATGTAATAGTAAGTTACGCTATAGCTGATTGAAAATAATGTTTTTTTTTTCTGCTCTGTAGATGAAACTATGCTTTGTTTGACTGATATACATTTTGTCACAGGAGTAAGGGATGCTGTAGACTCCTGAAGAAGCTAATGGTGATGGTGGTTCTTGCCCTTTTGAAGCATATTATTAATACGATTCATTATCCTATCCGTAAATAAGTAGAGATGCGATGCTTTTTCGGAAAGCGGGCGATTCTATCGGTCGGGTTATGCATGTAAGAAAGAATTTCCCAGAATGATTGATGTGATGAAATGTTGAACACTTTATTTCTTGGAGGCTGAGCTAACTTCAGTTAACCCACACCTTAAGGTCTTATCCAATGGATACAGGATACACGAAATTAGTGAAACTATTAGAAAAAATCAGTCTTCAATAAACACAGAAAATGTCAATCATCATGGGAAGGAATTTTCTTAGTAGTTGTCCATTCTTACACACATACGAGTAACACGACTGATGGAAATGTCCACTTCTGAAAAAGCATCGCATCTTTACTTATTTCGGGTCAATTAAACATATTAATAAAATGCTTGAAAATGTGAAAGATCCACGATAACCACCATTAGCTTATCCAGGAATCTACAGTGTCCCTTGCTCCTGTGGTAAAGTCTATATCGGCTAAACAAAACGTAATATTAACTACAGAGCTATAGAACATATAGGAGCGAAAAAAACAAATTATATTTTTCAATCAGCTATAACGAAACTCCATACTATATCATATGACCAGTCTAATAAAATTGCTTCAGTATAAATACAAGCCCAGATTAATTAGAGAAGCTTTGCAAACATGCCAACAACTTCAATAGAGGTGACAGCGTAAAAATCCGTAACAATTAGTTGTCGTTCTTAGGACCGTCTCAAGGACAAGTTTCCATCGGTCCGTCTGGTAACGTGCCAAGGCCTGTTGGCCTTACATCATGATACTACCCCCATCCCCACTCCCACCTTCTGACATATTTCAATTTTCAAATCATAGCTCTCTGAGGAGGAGGACAGCAAGGTTTTCGAAACGTTAATGCTGCATTATTAATTTTTTCGCGGGATAAGCCGAAACATTTTTACCATGACAAACCTGCGTCATGTGCCACCTCAGTTCATAAAATTGTTTACACTAAACAATAAAACTCGCGACGGTGAAAGTGTGGCAAATGAAGAACTATAAGTGGACAAAATTATACCCATTTTTTCGAAATAATAATAATAATAATAATAATAATAATAATAATAATAATAATAATTACATGAATCAAACATGCTTTCATATTTTTGGAGAGTAAATTCAGATTTAAACCAGCAGATAATCGATCCAAGAAAATGGCCACATTCAATGCAAAGAAAACCATCCATTTAAAGTGTCGAAAATGACGGATTTAAGAAGTTGATTCAGTATCTTAGCTGCTCTAGACGTTCATAACCATGTAACATTCCTCATAATAAAATTTCATTTGGTGAGTGAGGAGATCTAGATCTATTTGTTTGACATAGTAACATTGTCAAAACAATAAAATTAACACTTATTTATAATTAATAAAAATTATGAAAGTATCAAATAACAAAATATCAAGTATTGAGACAAAATTATGTATAGGTAAATATCTAGTTAAGTGTATGGAATAAAATGTATAGTTAGGATAATTTTGAAACGTTCAGCACATATTACTTCATAGAAATATATTAGACGCATTAGTTTGGACAAATAATGGTTGAAAAAAAGTAGACTGCAAACAAAAGAAACTTTTTTTTTCGTTGCACAAGTAGCGCAGAGTGTTGCTTAGGCACTCCTCAAGGAAGAACATCGCTTCAGTTCATATCAATTTGCTCGGATCTACAGTAGCTGACAATTCATATTAAGGAAACAAAAAAACTCTAGTCCTACATTTCCCTTAGTAAGGAGTAATGAGGCGCGATTAAATTATTCAACTGTACTTGGATGCGTCTTGTTGAGATATGTTTTATATAAACGTAACGAAGGCTATAATAAAACCACGTCGGGCTCAACATGAGTGTTAGCCGTTTTTTTCTTAAGATGACCAACAAAACAGCTCAGAGTCACTGATGATTATTTAATTATTACTTGTTAGTGCTCAAAACTTGATCCATAGTTTAATGAACTCATCTCAAGTCTTAAATCAAGTGTGTCAAACGAATTTGAACGCCGGCTTTTTCGTGTATCACTGTACTTTTATAAATTTTGTCATTTCTAGGCAAACAAATGTTTTGATTGTGAGGTCACAACAGAATCACTTCACAACTTCTTCTTAACATTTATTCAATGACTTAATGACCTTATCAAATATAAATTTTAGTTAACTCACGTTTAATTGCAAACATATCGAGTAGTATGAAAATCACTTGACAGATGTAGAGCAGATGGTTTACACGCGCAGGATAGTCATTCTGCTTTAAGTAATGGGCACCCCTTCATATAGCTGACAGAGGTATCGATACGTTAAGAGAGTAACCTCACAGCGACTTTGATACCTACTTATATGGGATTATTTCAAAATTAATTTGTTTATTTTATCACCCCTGATGAGTCGGGGAAAATTAATTTGTTTATTTTATCACCCCTGATGAGTCGGGGAAAATTGTATAGAGCGAAATGATTCCTGTGAGCTATCAATTAGACATACCCTACTATATGTCAATTAGATATACCTACTGTAAACAAACTCAAGAAGTTCAAGTATTTACTTAATTTCCTATTTATTGTGAATAACCTGACATGCTTTATTTTCTTGCATATTACACTTTTTACTGTAATAACTTTCTGAAATGGTCCTTTGAGGACTATTGTGTAAATTTCTTGTTACATTCTGATGATAAATTATGGTTACTTCAATCTCCACAAGATAAATATAAAGACTACGCCATTGTGTAATAATTGCCATACCAAACTAGAACAGACGGCCCTGCTCTTGATCACGGAATCCACACTTTTCACAAGTTCCCGCCCAGCTGCATTAAAATTGCTTCCGCTCCACCAGGTTCTACATCATTATAAATAGCGTCAGCGTCAGAAACTTCCTGAGAAACATTTTCAACTTGCTGCAAGAATAAACTAAGAATTAAGCAAGCTGTAACAATCGTTGTAAATGTCCGTGATATACCTTTTGGTAAAACACTATGATGTAAATAAATAAATAAAACATTTTATACTATGTTCTAAAGAAAAAATACCCAATAGAAGACTTCAATATAAGTAATGTTTTGTCAGTTCCTTTTTTATTTTAAAAATGTAGAATATATAATTATTTACAAGTAATATATATGCCAATAATTATGTTTACAAAGCACGAAACTCATTATTAAAAGGTTTTACTTTTCCTATATATACAGTTCCCAAGACCATAATGGGTCAGTGTACAAAGCTCATTTCCAAATAAAAGTAGAGAGATATGAGATCACCTGCAAAAAAAAAAAAAAATGCGATTGGTAGAAATGTCACATCGCACCCTACAAAGAGCTACTGCCCCTATAACGAAAACAAACAGCTAATAACATAGAGGCAGGTGTGGAATTTCTGTCTTGCAGTCGCTCTTTCCCACTCCTAAGCAGCATGAGTCACTATTATGAGGCCTTTTCCTTTGTTGAGAAATACTTATATTCATTAATTTACACTTTGAAACTGTGTGCATTATGGTTCTGCATTAAACAGTTCCTCTTTGTTGTTTAAAAATTGTAATAGATGACATAAAGGTTAATTTTTAATTTTATTATTCATTTAACTCTATCGTATCAGGCACAATGTTACTTTTTCTAAAATAGTTAGTTAATGCTAACCGCAATATGTAAAACAATTGCCTGATGAAAACATTATTATTATTATGCTGCAACGCTTAGACCATCCTTTACATTTTATCCTTTATGTTCATAATTGTGACAACTGCTATTTCACACGTAATTTTTATTTATATTTTTATATATTTTGAATTCTCTATATTGGATTAGCGTTAGCATCGCTAAAGCATATAGAGCGTTCATTTCAGAACTAACTTCCTCTTGGCTTGTTAGCCGTTATGGGCTTTAGTAGTGACCGCTGCGTCCTGTACCTCCGTCTTGTGACTTCACTGGTAATGGGGAATATTACAGAATGGCATATATCAGAACTTCGACACCCCGCCGATCGTCATCACATGACTTTTGTGATTTCTATCATACAGCTTCGCAAGGACCTCCTCAACTCGAAACCTGACTCCTGGGTAGCATCAGCAATAGTAATCGCTAGATGAAGGAGATTGTCTTATTTTAGTACCTGTCATTTTAAGTAATTATTTAATTAAAATTAATTTAATTTTAAACAAAAAACATAATTTAATTATTGTAGGGAATTTGAAACCAACATTTTTTAACATTGTAAATTTCCCTCCCTCATCCCCAGACACCCCTATTTTGACAGTTTATTGGCATTTCTACTTTATGGAACTTAAATTTTAAAGAGTATTCAATTGTTATTACACATTTTGTTTTGTATCCTTGCCTGGCAACCTGGAATTGTTTCAATCTGTACAGAATGAATTTGCCTGTACACGAAAGCGTTGCTGCTGGTAACGTAAAGTGGCACTGACACAACCATATAACGGTTTCCTTAAGCGTTTTTTATCAACTTTATGAAAGGAGATTCTGAAACTGATCTCTGTCGTTGTCCATATATTTTGGTATCTCTTTAAAAAATTACCCATCACTCGCTGTAGTTCATGTAGAGTTTGCTGGCTGTTTCCTAGTGGATATATTAAGTTCTTTCTGATTGCGTGAGTTTGTCTTGTATATAGTATTTATTTTCCCGAGAGGTAAAAGTATTTAATAAGGATTTGTGTTCTTTTCGGTCACCCCTACATATTCTCTAGTTCATTGGTCGTTCTGTAGTTATTGCAATTTTTGAAAATGGTTTATACCCTACAAGAAAGAACAGAATGAAGCGAATTAGTCAGGAATTCCAAAATAGGCTGCATTACTGAAATGTTATCCAAAATAAATTGTATTTTCATCTTTTAACTAAAATGCAATCAACATTGGTTTTCAATTTCCTCCTCTGTAACTAAATTGGCATGTTTGTAAGTTAATTCATTTTAACTTAATTGAGATTTAATAAAAGTTCTGGGTTAAACAATCCGCTATTGATTTTTTTCCATAATGTTAATAAATAGTTAATACTGATGGAGGTACTACCCATGCATTGAAATCTCCACGTAGATTTCGTTTAGTAATCTAATTTCTCTCGATTGAATTCTGTTTCGTAACTGCTCATTTAGAAGACACCTATATAAAAACATGTTCAAAGTGCTTATGTTTTAATATGTTCATAACAATAGACAATGGGAGCAGGACCTTTAATTGAGTTGTAAGTGCATTAAATAGTGTTATACGTTTAATAATGACAATGATAATGGAAATAGTGAGAATAATCCTTATAACTGCAACTAACCGTATATTTTTCTTATTTTATTTTTCTTGCAGTAACCATAACTGACAAAAGTCGTCTATTTCCTTAAGATAATAAATATACACTGAACATTTTGGAGGGTTTATTGACTTTAAATAGTTGGAGTTTTATATGACTTTTGTTTTAATAATTACTCATACAATCGGGAATTACAATTTGCAGATTGCTTGCCACAATTAATGGATCAAAAATAATTTATAAAAATCACAAATTTCATAATAAATAAAAATTGAAACTTCAGATTTCCGCAAATTTGAAAGGTAAAGGAAAATGCAGTGAGAACACTGGAGGCTTGAGGACATTTTTCAGAAAGAGAATAAGGAAGAATGTGCTTTCATAGCTCTTTCTCTTCCTTAATCAGCTCTGTTAGAGTCGCTAAAAATAATTAAATATCACATTTTTCTGCTTGTTACGCAATCTAATTTAAAAATAGTGTGAGAAAACAAAGCAAAATACTGTGCATGAAGCAAAGATCTGTTTTGTACGGGCATCAAGTGAGCAAGCCAGCGGAATCTTCCACTGTAGTGTTACTATAAGTCAGCACTTATGCGGAAATGTCCGCTTTTTATAATGCAAATAGTCGTTCGCAGGCATTTTTTAAAATCCTGTATTTTGTTCTCCTTATTAAAATTTTATTTATTCATTTTTGTTTCGTATGCATGAAATCGTAATCAGAGTTCCTTCTGTATTCAGTATTGATAACATAACATGAATGAAGAGTACAAATACTGTCTATAGACCAGCTGAAACAAAGCTTTCCTGTTCCCTGTATAGACTAAATATTTTGATCATTTTCTAGTTTGAAGAAATGTAGCACTTCATATGCTTTGAAACAGAATCAAGTCAGGAATAATTGCATGACTATAGTACATTTTAAAATGTGAAAAACAGCATACAGAGATTTTGAAGGTGGTTCAATTTATTTTTGCAATATTATGTCATAATGACATTGTTGAAAGGCTCCTTCTCTACTGCCAGAAAAAGGAAAGAAATAAACTTAGCTCCGACTGTGTGAAATGGCTGGCACTTGTAAAATTTAATTTCAGACATTTGCATGCAATAACTTGTTTTACTTTTGTATAGTAACAAGGAATAGTTAAAAAAATATTGAGAACTATATAGGATACAATTGATGAAGTTGGTAAGCAGAATATGCTGGTGACGGGATGGGTGTCAGCATTTTTAGATTTCAGAAAGTATGGTGACGCCCCATTTCAGTGTGCATAGTCAAATGTGGCAACGCCAATCGTTCTAGGAATTATGTACATAGTAATTACTCTCATCTGAACTGTACCCTTAAAGTTCAAGCTGGAAGCTGGACATCTAAGCAGAATATGGGTAATACGGTGTTCCTGGCAATGTCTTTATGTGAGATTAGATTAAAAGTCCCGATACATAGTTCAGCCGATCAGCAGTTAGGCCTAACGTTGCTGGCAGTATTTTTATGGTTAGACTTGCGGCGTTCAACTATTTTATCAGTTAAAACTTAGAAACAGCATATTAAATAAGAGAATTTGGTACCCAATCTCTTTACTGTAGATGGTGCCCATTTTCCCTGAAACACAATCCACATCTTCTTAGGAAATTATCACTGACATGCATGAGTTCCTCCTCTCTAATGGACCTAACTTTATTTTTAATGTTTGTTTTAAGTGAATGTGGATTAGTTGAATAAATTCTATCCTGACGGGAAAGGTTGGTAAGCATCAAGTTGCAGCAAAGTTTGCCCCTCGGCTGTTGACACAGGAACAGAAAGACAACTGCGTCGGAACTGGTCAAGAGCTCTTGAAGCGTTAATGAGGAAGCAGTTTAAATAGACAGAAGGATCACTGTTGATGAAATATGGGTCTATGGTTACCATGTTGAGACGAAAGTTCAATAATCAAAATAGGGTGAAAAATCTTCCTCAAGGCCCCAAAAATCACACCAGCCTAGGTAAAATGTCAAAGTACTGTTGACGGCTTTCCTTAACATTCAGGGTGTTACTCATCATGAATTTCTGTCAGAGGGTCAAAATGAAAATCGCTGGTATTGCCATGATGTTCTCAGACATCTCCGAGGAAACGTGAGAAAGAAGAGGTCTAGACTAGAAAGAGACATTCAATGATTTCTGCAACACTTTAACCACGAGCGGATTCTTCATCGCTTGCTCGCGACTTTTGCGCCAAAAATATGAGTTTACTATTCTTCCACACTCTACTGACTTACTACTTGTGGTCCATTTTTTCTTATTTTCAAGGCTGAAATCCACGATGAAAGGACGAAGATTGGACTTATTTGAGGAAATAAACATTCGCAATCTCTAAAAACGCGTATCAGGACTGCTTTTAGAGGCTCAAACATATTTGTGACAGATATATCAACGTAGAGAAGATTATTTCGAGAGAGACAAAGTTTAGTACAATGCAGATAGTCCAGAATTTTTTTAAAAGTCACAATTTTACTTATTTAAGACCTCGTATTATACACAATATAGTATGATCTAATATCCCTTATCTTGCAATACTAAATCATGTACATTATGTTCTCTTTTGTATACATTTTTTGAAGGATCACTGCCATGCTCATTATTACAAGATGTTCTACTGCATTTAAACTTACAGCAATATCTTCTACTATATCATAAGAAACAGCATTTCTCCCCAAAGTTGCAAACGTCTTAATGACCTTCATAATGAGATTTCCTTCATTTACAACCCTTTGTTCGTCACGCTCCAATGCATGAACTTGAAACTGCGCACTAGTGTTCGTATATCTTTTATACATTCTTACAACATGAAATATAATGTTTAGATCAACTGGAAATGGGTCAGAGGTGATGAATAGGAATCGACCTCGTAACAAAATTCTTCAGTTTCCGTATAGGGTAAGACTGAACATTGAGTTGCGCTGATACTGATTCTGCCGTATCGCTACCAAAACGGCTATCAAACAAAAATAAAGCAAGAACCTCTCCTTTTCCAGTTGTAAAAGCTGGCGGAGAAAAGGAGATAGAAAGAATGAAGCGAAGAAATGTGTTACACTGCTTGGCAGAGGTAACCATACACCTGTTCACAGAGCTGATGCGATATTTCAGACAGTTTAGCTGAATGTGATGTTAAGTCCTGAGGCAGAATGTGCTTGGGCGGTTGCTGGAATACTTTGGTCACTTGTGTATGTTCTTGTGCGCACTTTTTACTCCGCTAATTCACCATCTCAAACAGCTCGATTATATACTACGTCTCACAAGGCATAAAATACTAAGACGTAGTTTTTTCCCCCAGTGTTTACCTCAAGTAATTTGATATTTCACTAACCACCTCAAGCATATTATATGTATGGCTGTAGGCCTCACCACAATCCTTTACATCTAGGCAATATTTTTTGGGCGGCACTTATAAAGCCACGAGGTAGATAGGTTTAGCTTTGATCTAGGTTTGATAGCGTATGTTTACAGCTTGTTTGGTGGTATGTTTCAGGACACTTCAAAATATTATACCCTGTTAGGTTTTTATAGTACCGTAAACATAGATAATGATCTTTCATCTCTAACAGTTTTCTTTTAACTAAACTCACATAACAGCCATTATATTGTTTTATTTCAATATTGTGGTTTTGTATCTATGTTTGAGCAATTAAAGTATAACAGAAATGAAGATAAATACACTTTCAATCTTGTGGCTTTGTATCTTATGTTTGAACAATTAAAGTATAACAGAAATTAAGATAAAAATACATTTAGAGCTATAGATGCAGAATTAGGACATCAGTATCATTCATGTATCAGCGTAAGGGAATAGTAGGTAATAAATTCTAGGACTTTACGCCCTGTGGATTTTTTTTAAACAAGCCTGCCTGCTACACTGTAGGGTATATTCCTCTAAATATGTCTCATGCATTAAGGGATGTCGCCCCATTTTCTATGCATCCTCCAACAATATCTGACTAAGGCATTTGTCAGTGGATTAGCTAATAAAGCTAGGAGTTAGCTTGTCCCATCTTTTTATCTGAATGCGTTAGTTTTTTAGCTGTGAAAAAATTTAGATACCTTTCATTGGGAATAAACAGATACTGTACAAGGTGTGTTCTGTACATGTCAGTAAGTTAGATATGTTTTAGAGTGCGTGATTCTCTGAACTTGAAGGCAACACACACGTAGTATTTCTTAATGTGACGAAAATATGCAGTACTGTTTTTGTGTGTCCTGTATATAACAGCTACATTACTGCGAGATAAAATGTATCTGGTGCTTTGCCGCGAGTCGATTTGAATGTATGAAGAATTGCCAGTCGGCGTACCTTGTAGTAAAAAAGTGAATGTGATTTTGATTTTCATATATCCTTGTGTTTTGGGCTTCAAAAGTCCGATACTGTGCACACTAGCGAGTGTTTAAATTACTAATATGACCGCGTTTTGTAAACTAACTGACCTATAACTACGACGTGGCAATAGCTTTTCTCTTTCCGTTTACCTCTCCGGTGTGCACTTCCGCCCTCCAAGCGAATTCTTATAACTAAAACAATATAACCGATTATATAGATATGTAAAAGTTCTCTCCTCAAGAGTCGCTTCATTAATTTCAAATGACTCACGGTAAAATCCGAATAAATTTGATCACCCGTATATAGATAGCTATATAACAAGAACTAGAGAAGAAAAAATGAGTTGAAACAGTCGCGCAAATAGCAAAATATTTCGAGTTCCCTGCTTTCTTCTTCAAAGGCAGTAGTCAAGTGAAAGTGGTAAGAATAAAATTGAATCTCAAAGGTAACGTAATGTATGGAAACAGATTAAACAAGCCACAAGAGAAAAAGGTGAGGAAGAAAAATAAATAAGTACATTAATAACTGCGAAATATAATAATAATAATAATAATAATAATAATAACTAGCAAAAAGGGTATTAAAAATAAACATTGCTGCTGCCTCTGCCTCTCTGTCTCTGAGGTAACTTTCAGGGACGTGAGTCGGTAAGACATAAGTAAGTGTTAAATTAAACTCATCGTCAACATCCTTATAGTGTAACAGGCTACAATCGGTTAGGAAAACAGAATACCTATGATTGTTTATACGGAAGGAAAAAAAAAACAGTATATGTTAAACTTCTATAAAATTCCTTGCATTGCTAATAAGATAGCATATATACAACGTAATTAGAGGCACAGTTAGCAGATTAAGTATTCTTAGTTTCTCTAGATAGATGCAACTGTAGACGATTGACATGGAATAATAAACCTACAGGTTTTGCATTTAGGGCGTTGGCAAGGATATGATCCTGAGATCGGATGGGCGTATTTGGTTGAAGATAGGTTGTGGAGAAGTATACTTTTGAGGTTAGAGAGTCCTCTAAAAGTAAAATCACTATAAAGATAAATGTATTAATAAAATAACATTCTTTCGAAATAGATTTGGTACCCTCAATTTCAGACAATTGGTTACAAGGTTAATGCTTTTCTTATTGAAAGTTTTGGATTTGAATTGGGACTGGGATGATACGGGATTGTGAAAGGTAGGAAGATCTTGGAACGTTTGTGCTAGGTCTTTAATATGGGTATAAAAAGATGAAAAGTTGTTACACAGACGGTGGCCTCAGATAGAAAGAGAAAAAGGAATAAATCTTGTACGAAATGATAGCTATCATAATGAAGAAAATATAATTGTTTAATGCACACAGACGTAAGAAAGGAGCCATTGCATCAAGATATATAAATATTTAGGAAATTAGTTGTAATAGGGGAGACAGTAGAAGTGAAATTTACTGAAAATGTGGGAGTTAAGATTGGCAAGGAACTGACAAATATCTTAACCGTAATAATTGTGCAATATGTTCTACCTTAGGAATATAAGTCCTCTAAGTGAGCTTACAAGATTGACATAAAGCAACATTAGTTCTTGCTTCTCTGTTCCTTATTAATTTTCTATACTTATCTTTACAAATTATTTAATCTTATTCTATATATGTATTGTAATGCCCATAGTTCTTTTCAAAAAACAATGAAATATTGTGAAATTTTAACATTTAAAAGTACTTTTTCTTTGTCATTAAGTCTTCCTCAAATGTTATCCATGACATTCGACACTGCAAAAGAACATGAAGAATAACGCAAAGTACACGCCTTCCAATTAAACACCTACAGAATGTGCTATATTTTTTAAATTATTGCACTTTTTTCATTTGTTTCTCTAATTTGCTTCTTGACTGCACTCTTTAGAAACCTTTATGGAAAGATACGGAAACTTACAGCTGAAACATCCAGATTTATTAAAATGCTTGTTGCATAAAGTTCCAAGAACCGACAACCGCACGATTAGCTGGTGTTGCTACAACTATTGCGTGCATTTTGACTACAGACGTTAGCGTGGAATTTCTGCTTTATTTTAATCGACATCAATAAATTGAACCTGGATTGCATGCAACCCGGAGAAATAGTTAAGTAAAAAAACTGCCGGAGTCACTAATTTAATATATAAAGTGTGTTTAACTTACTCATGCATATTTTCTAACTTTGTTTGCTAAATGATTAATTTCAAAGACTAAAGTATTTAATTTATAGTTTTATTTTCTAATGAATGACTAAATAAATTTTCAAAAATATTAATTGGTCTCCATTCTTCATAGCAGATCGTGAGCAATCCCCTTTTATTCGCTTTACTTCTTAGGTAAATATAATTATAAATTTACCACAATATTTCACATCGAGGTTTAGTTATAAATCTTGTCCGCCCAGGACGGTTTTATGTTTCGGCTACTAAGCGTGTTATAGCCGGAGGCGCCTTTAATTCTGCTCGACTTCCTAAAACGTGTGTATTCCATGTTAATACTGCTTCCTGTTGTGGTTTTTTGTTTTGCACTGAACTATTAAATTCAAATTTGTGTGTAATATTGTAAATTGTAGTTTTGAGAGAATTGATCAGAAAATTGCTGAACAAATTCCTCATTCACACGAGGAACCGATTAGAAAATTAAAATAACGTTTACATAAAAAAAAACGCTTTGCTCTTCTTTTTAACCATTTTTGCGATTGAATGTAAACTGCCATAAGACAGGTAGGGAACAAGTTCATAAAGCAGAATGGAAGAACATAACAAATGAGAGGGAACTGTGGTACACCTAGTACCTGAGACGTAAAACATCACATGAGCGGACAATTTTTATAACTGCAGTTGCCCTTCTCTGAACTTTGGGTTATAAAACTTTAGTTATTAAGTGCTGAGCTTTTACTGCACCGAAATTCTGAATCTTGATGTAAAAACGTTGTCACTCTTTCCCCTTCAATTTATTCTTTTTCTTTTTTGATTCGTTTTATTTACGGACGCTCTTTAACATATAGGTCATCAGCATCCCATTCAATTCCGGGCGCGAAACGGCCGACAAATTTTGCTCAGAGGCCTCTCGTTCAGGCTTGAGGTTCTTTTTCGTGCCGTGAATGTACGACACGGGACCCACGGCTTTGGCTTCCTTCGGAAGGGAAGTATACTTACGCCCGAAAAACTCCATCGATCCTGGCCGGGTTTGAACCCGCGACCTTAGGTTTAGAAGACAAATATGGTTACCACTACACCACCAGGACCGACGCACTTGCAATTGAAAACGCATGACTATAATATTTAATTAGTTTTTAGGAACTTGGTTCTTTTTAATAATTAAACTTTATAATAATAAATGCCGTTAGTTTGGTTCTATTTTAATCAATAGAACCATAAATAACTTCGTACATATTAGGGAATATGTGGATTTCCTTGTATTATAAGAAGAATGAAGTTAAAATATCAAACAAACACACTTATGCAAAACACTGTTCTACATAAATTCAGGATATACAGTTTATAATTAAAGTGTTTGTACAGACTTTGAACTATATGTACATATGTCCAAAAATTAAGTGAACAAGATATTAAACTATCTGACTTATGCAAATGATTTGGTTTTACGGTATGTTCCAAACATGTCATTCATAGAGGCTTTGAATATGCGTACGAGTGCTCTTGTACACATAAATATGTGGTAGTAAAAAGTGGGTGTTAAATACGATATAAACAGTTCTGAAGTTACATAAATTAAATAAGTTCAAGAGATGGAATTATGTAAATTGGGATATGCTCATAATGGAAATCATAGATAAAAATTCAAATTTACTAATTAAAATCACACAAATAGCATGAACGATTCACGAATTTTGAAGAAGATATTAAATTATAAAACGCATGACAGAAAGGATTTGCCAAGTCCTAAAATTAGGTGCTAATGCTAATCTCAAAACGAGCTCGAACTTTGCAACACTTTGAATACTCCTCTCTTATGCTATTTTGAGCCTGCGGTTTTCACTTCCCCCTACAATTTTACTCTGAACTGAAATGATACTTGCGGAACTTTGACACCCAAATTCTGGGTTAGAATGAGTTGTTTTATAGGACTGGATTCTCCTTCTCTGGTTTCTGAAGCAATGCACTAGATCTTCTAGCAATGTATCTACGGATTTCTGGAAGATGGGGCTTGTGGCGCATAGGGTTAATTCCTCCTCGCACACTAAGCCTTCGCATATGTGACGTGCTTCAAGGATATCTCCTTACTCTCATCATCCCATGTTCTGAGCTTAGTTTCCCCAAACCTAGAGATGAAGAACGTTCTCTTTTGAAAACGGAATGCATAACATTCCAGAACATTTCAAGCTGCCGCAGCATGACTACAAAAAATTCATGAGAAATTACAGAAAGTATGACAAAAGGTTTAATGAAAACAAGGTTTTCGTTTTATCCAGTTTCTTAATTATAATCTACTATCTTACATATAATACATTCTTCATAAAGAAAATTAAATAGATTATGATTGATAAACGTTTTGGAAGGTATGATGCTAATTTTGAATTCTTTCACATTTCAGTAGCATTGTTAGTATATACTAATGGTGTTTACAATATGCTGTTCCACATAGGTAAATATAATAATACAGGTGTTAATTATTTTCTTAAAGCGATAATACAAGTGAGAAAAGCTACTCAATAGAATTCAAACGATCGCATGGTCTGCTTAGCAACAAAACCAAAGTCAACTTCTACAACAATATAAGGAAAAGGAATCCATGAGCCTGAGGGCACGTCCAGCCATACATTATGTTGCATATCTCTGCACTTGTCATCTAATTACCGTGATGGCGTTGTTACCACCCACTCAGAAGCGGTCTCCGGACGCGATATGAATGCCCGACATCCGGAGCAAGGTGATGTTCCCAAGGGAGTAGCTTGGCCTCAAAGCAGGGCAGCAGCATCCTGTCTAATCTTGTACACACCAAGAGGAAAGCAACCAGCTAACAAAGTAGACTGCTGGAACAATTGGCAGTGCTTATTTAATGGAGTGATCTTTCGTAGATGGCAAGTATGGAAACGAATAGGCTTCCTGAATCTTCTACATGCACATTTGATTGTGAATAATTTATGTTGTTTAGAATGTATAAGAAAAGACTAGAACTTCTTAAAATAGTTATTTGTTCTAATCATATTTTCGTTTTCTATAAAGTGTTGAAATTTTTATATTAAGCCTAATAAATACGAATTTTATTTATTTATTTGTCGTTTTATTTTTTATAGTTATAAATTAATAATTTAATATAAAGCGAATGTCTTACTTGTAAACATCCCTACTTATGATGTCACGTGGCTAATATAAAGAGTGCCTGGCATGAGATGTTCGATTTTAGGGCTAACTTATCCATTATTCGTCGTTGAAATTTCACACAATGTAATTGTAACAAAACAATCTACTCTCACGGCTGTGACTGGAACTGCGGACCTATGGCTTGACGTGCCGGTGCACTTACCATCTGAGTTATCACACCCAGCCCGATCATAGCCGCGAAACTCGTCCATTTCAGTTCGCTATACTTTGAGTGCTCTAAGACAGGGGCATAAAAACTTCGTGTAACACATCGTAAAATAGATATTTTGCTGGATACTTATTACAGTTGATTTAAAATATCAATAGATCTGCTCTCGGATCAACAAACAAAATGAAAAGCATTTATTTATTTTTAAAACTTACCTAAAAAGGTTACAAAATAAAATAAAGCATTTTGCTAGATGTGAATTTTACGGAATAAAAGGAAACTACTAAGTAAGCAAGTGAGCGACCTAGAGTCAGCCAAAGATTTCAATAAAACGTGTATCATATTATTCTTTCCCATTGTATCAAGAACACTTATTGCTTGAGAATTCAGAGTTTTACTCCATCTGACCATTAAAGCTTATTATTGGAGCGTTTAAGGTTCATTCTCCACCTGCAGCGTTAGAGTTAACGAAATCAGATTTATTTTGCATATTTTATAGCGATGGCAAGCAACCCTATAAAAGCAATGTTAATTCTATTGCTAAACATCTCGCAATATAAACGTTTTTTCAGTCATCCACCCGAAATGCTTCTTAAAAACTTTACTGTTCAAATACTGAAATGACCATTCTAGCACAGCGGACTACGTGTCTAGTAATAAGAACTTCTTAGGTTCGTATCCTCACTATGTTTTAATTTTTTATTTGTTAGTTTTTGCATATAAAAGTATTGTTTAATATACGGCAAATAATGTGTCCTTTAAGAATGTTTGAATTTTAGGACATTTATACTCAAAACATAAACGAAGATAAATCATTTTCGATTTCAAAATAAATGCCACATTAAAAATATCCTATAGTGAAAAACTAAAAATAAACTATAAAATGTCCTTTTTCATCAAAAATAATTATTAATGTTATATTTATTATGAAAGCAAAGATTTCATTGCTTTTTCTTTTTCTTTCTTTCTTTTTTTTTGTGCGTAAAATGCCTTAAAACTCAAATAAATCTTTGTAATTTTAAATTATGTTATCATGTGTGTACTAAGCACTAAATATTGTTTTACTTAAAAAACAAATTACAAATTAATTAATTCACACACGTGTAGGATTCGATCTTCTGTAGCTCTTATTGAAAGACACCTGCTTTTATCCTTTCGATTAATTATCAGCCATCAGAGCACACTATCCGACAAACGCACTTCCTCTTTACGATTAACTAAAACAAGAACTGAAGGCGTTGTTTGGAAGTGTATAGAAAACGCAGCTTTAGCCAATGATTCCAATATTTTCCGAATCGGTCATGGTTTCTGTTTTTTTTTTAATCTATTTATTTTTTTCCCTTACCTTCCCTTAAAAATGCTTAGTGCTACGAGATAGGTATTCTAGCCTGTAGACAAATTTTGAATCAAATATAGTAAAAATGCTTTCCCATTTCGAAACGTTGGTCATTTCTTCTCTTATGTGGTTTTATAGCTCACTTAATGTTCGCATATATAATTTATAGAAGCTCTGTTTTAAATGGTCCCAACTAGCGACTGCCGCCCAATTTTAATCGATCTTCTGCGGTATTATATGATTATATGAGGGTACGTGTGTCGTCCGACTTTTACTACTACCACCACAATATACACGGCAGGCTCACAGTTTATTATTATAGCTGTATTTTTCAGATTGATGAAAGGAGTGTGAATTTAAGTATATCAAAATCACATTGAATGTAATTCAGGAAGTTTATTAAAGTCTTGTTATTAACAAACAACTGTACACGTTTTGATAAAATGAACACTGAGTATTATTAGATGTAAACTGAATACGAGACAGATGTGACGGAATTTATATTTCTCTTCCAACAAATGTGTTTAATGGCAATGTTCCCATCGTGGTTGTTAATACCTACAATAATCTGATTATTTTATTCTATACTCGACGTAAATTCCTTTTTATTACTAATAGATCTTTAACACGCCTGTTTTATCTTGGTCCTGGTATAAATTATATAATATATTCCTATACGGATACTAGTTTGAGCTCGTGAATCTTATTATTCACCACGATTGGTAATTTGTAACTTTATATAAATTGCAACTTCTCCCTATATAATATTAAAAGTAACTTCTTCCGAGTACGAACTGCTACTACTACTTCTCACGAAATATAAAGTACATCCTCTCCCTACAGGATACAGGACACAACTAAATATTTTGAAATATAAACCGGACTTATTACAATGGATTGTAATATGAATTATGAATTGAAAATGAATTATTTTCAACATATGTAAAACTAAATGAATGAATGTTTTTTAATTTCCATTGAGTCTCAATAATGCTGTCTGTCTCATGTTTCATTCTTGGTACACATTATTAATGTTGTTGTGTTTGCCATGAGGTGATTTTCTTGATATTACAATTTTCTTTATTTGTAGTTAATCTATTCATATTCTTGGCTTGTGTGTGTGGGGTGGGTCCTTTGAACCGTTACATTTATATTATTGAGTATTGTCATATAGGCCAAGAAACAAACATTGTAATAGCCCTTATCTGATATACAAAACCTATACAACTGAGCTTAATAGATTTAAGCGATTTAAAACATATTACCAACGAATATTTATTATTTAAAATGAAAATTAAAGCCTCTACCTAACATAAAAACATGACCAATTTATGTGATATGATTAAAAACATATTATTAATGAATGTTTGGAGATTTAAATTGAATATTACAGCCTTTATCTAACGTAAAAACATAGGCATATTAACTTTTTAAATTAACATAGCTAAATAACTATTGCCATTAAATGTCTGGTACTTTATATTAAACATTATAGCCCTTACCTAACATAAAAACATATGAAAATGAGTATTAAATTAATATAATTAAACAACTGCTACCAATGAGTGTTTAGGGTCTTAAATCGCATATTTTTCGCTTCTACTTTGAGTAGAGCGCTTTGAGAAAGGCCAAACAAATGAATAGCACGAAGCACCTATTTGAAATTCTTTTTTCTAAATTATCCTATTATTTTAAAATAGTTTATAAGCCATTTGTGATCATACTCATGTTTAGTTTTGTAATAATAAGATTTAAATTAAATATTACTTCTGGCTTCAAACAGAAATATTAGAAGTCATGACCCCATTTTGTTGTACTGTTTTTTTTTTTTTTTTTTTTTTTTTTTTTTTTTTTTTTTACAAAAGTGGCACAGGCTAGCTAATTTAACCAAGTTGCAATAAAATATGCACTGCAATGCGCGATTTTGTGTGTGTGTTTTTAATAATAATGGCGATGAGTAACTTTAAAGCGTGTTTCTCTTATTTTGATGCTGGAATTTCCATCCCTCTCTGCGCATGCCCGTGAACCGTAGAGAAATAGTCTCATCAAATTCACGTCTCTCAACACGCAACGTAATAATGGGTTAATGACAGAGTGTCCTTATTTTCTGTATTTGTAAAAAAAAATCAAGCAAAAACAAAACGAGGAGAAAAACCTCACACCACAGCGGCTTCTGCTACTGATGGGGCTTCCGCAGTTAAGAAGCAAGTTCAAGGTTGGTGTCTGAACTGCATCGCTAACTCGCTACTACCTAATTTCTAAAGCGCCCTCCCACCGCGTCGAATTTAATGACAGGAGAGCAGTTTCAATCGTAACATAGGTTGCTCAATAAAGCACAGAATAAGGATATTTAGAACCACGAACGTTTTAAACGTAGACTGTAAGCTTTAGAATTTTAAACAGAATGTTGCTGGGAGCATGCGAAGATATAACGGGAATACTGCAAGAAAATAACCTCAAACGAAATGCACAAATTTGTTGTAGAACACCTTAAGTGTCTTAGACCTTGTCTGTCTAGCGCCCTTCTGAAAGACAGCCAACGCTTATAATATTCATAGACCATTCCTACGTGGTCTCTTGTACAAAATGCTTCTTTCTTTAGTTTTATAAATAAGACACCACTTGTTGTACTGCCTATATGTTTGTTTTAATTGTCTTAAAACCTCTAAAACGCGAATATATGGGACTGATGATGCTAAAAATTTTTGCACCATTTTAATATTTGGAACTCTCTGTTAATTTTGATATGTTTTTCAGTAATGTTCCTTGGTTAATAAGTATTTTAATAAAAGTTTAATTATGTTACTGCAGAAGTCAATTTTTAGGAATTCGTAAGCACTTGTTCATTAATAATATTATATATCTCAAGAATTATTCCCTCTAGAAAGTTATGATTTGTCTTGGGTGACATAAAAAGTCATATTGCATAAATTGGCAGCGTTTGTTTTCATGATATCATCCTTTATTGTTTTACAATGTTGAATGGTTTTAGTTTGTGTTTCCCTCAAAATGTTTATTTTTTGTGTAGAAATCTTTTCTGGCTGCAGTTATTGAAAAGCTACACTATTTGCATAAGTTGCCCATTTTTATCTATATAAGCTATCAATTTGAAACTTTTACCACTTATTCATGATATTATTATGATGATGTGGATTTATTATGGGAGAACTGGACAAAATATGACAATGAAAAAAATAAAATGTTGAAGGAAAAAGCAAAAAAACGCAAACAATTGAAAATAATTTGTAATTTAGTGCAGAGTCATGGTCTACTAGTTAAAATAGATCAGCAAGTTTTAATTATATGCATCTTTAAAAGTTTTATTTCATTAGCTTTAATAACAATTAGTAAATTTAACATTACAAAGATAGGAATTTCTTACTTCCCTTAAGTGTCTTAAACCTAGTCTGTCCAGCTGCCTTCTGAAAGACAGTCAACGTTAAGAGTATTCAAAGGCTGCGTAAAGGTCCCAAAGTTTGTTCACTTGTAGGACATATTGGGCAACTGCTGCAGAAACTTCCTGCAAGGAAGAATCGTGGCTGATGAATTCCTACAAAGTTGCGGTTAACTCACATAGATAGGTGTACTCCTTCCAAAGTACATAAATAAAATATTTCCTCCTATTTTGCACAAACTTGGAACTTAATAATCATATGCAGATTGGTTTATCTTTCTTCATTGTCAAAATAACAAAAAATGTAAAACTATTAGTCTTAAAATACTTGGTCAACAATTTGAAAACAATGTTATTTATGTACGAACATCAAATCTTGTAATGAGTCCACTTAAACATTCCAATGTGGTCGCTTGTAGAAATAATTATGTTTTCATTTTTATAAAATAAGAGACTATTATCTGTACTACGTGTATTTATTTCCATTATCTTAAGAACCTCTAAAAACTTGAATATATGGGACTGATAATAATTACAGCATTTAAGTCGGTATGAAAATCTCACAGGTATTAGTAGTGTAAAGGAAGTGTGAAGAAAAGGAACACATCTCTTGTGAGAAAGTTCCCTGACATACAATGTGCACTCCATAAGTTTCCAGCCTGGCAGAAATTCATTATCGCGATGTTGATACTATCTGACACTCGCTTGTTTCAGGAGTGTAAACCCTGTAATTCCTTTCAGTCTAAGCCTAAACCATTCATTTGAACCTCATTTAATTCAGATGTACTGTATAATGCAGAGTGATGTTCAAAACAGAGCAGTGGTTACAATTATAACTAAACAACGCCTTGATGTAAAATATTGATAGGCTTTCCTTTCATATTCCAAAAATATTTCGATTGAGCAAAGAGATCCTTAAAGATGGTCTAGTTAAGGATAAATAACTGGATGTGTGACACAAGACACTTCCTTGTCGAAGAGGAAGTTATGAGTGACATGCAAGGTTGAGACTTTCTAAAATAACCTGCTTCATATCCTTCCTCAACGTTTACATATCGCACATAAGTTTAGTGCAAGATGAATACCATAAATTCTTTCAGCAGTTCAACTGCATGTGTGCGTGGAATGTTGTCAGAAGCTCTTGAACCTTTGTTGTTACGAACGAGAGGGCAATTTTGAAATACATCGTCACTCTCGCCTTTTCCAAACAGAAAAACAGAGGCGTTCCGGAAGAAGAGTAAAGCCTCCCTCCTACCTAGAAAGTCCAAGGTCACACAGTGCACTAAGACCGCGGGGAAACATTTTTGCACCTGCAGGGGAATTCTGATGATAAACTTCAACGAAAGGAAAACATAGGACTGTGAAGTACAGCTCAGCTACTGCATGAATTGCGCAGTGCCATCAAGGAAAAGATATACGGAATGCTGAGTCGAGTTTGCCTGCTGCGCCGCAGCTTCAAGGAGATGGATCATTCACATACGGTTCAGATCTTGCTTCCAGAGACCGTTATTGGTTTTGATAAGCTGAAGGAGGAGGCGTTTTGCAGATAAATTATTTTTAGAGGAGTTGAAATGTTAATCCAGGGATGTGAGAAACACATTGAAGAAAAATGTTTTTACGTTAAAAGACGATACCTCCGGCTTGACTTGACTTGGTCAAACCGCAAACCTATTTTCCACACTTATAATTATAAAATTCGTCTAAAGATGGTCTTCACAGATATTAGTGCTTCAAAAAGCATTCAATATTGACTTCTGTATCAAGAAATGACAAACCAAATAGGTACGTCAACCTCTCTTCTATTTCACAATCACCAATAATAAATTTTTTCTTAATCTACAACTATTGCATTTTCCTGGCGTAAATGAAAAACACAATATTTCATTTTGCTCTCTGGAAAGATTGAGTCGATTGTTTTTATTAGCAATTTCAAAATTTAATACAAAATTAAGAGTAACAACCTCATATTTTTTCATAATATTAAAAGAGACTCTCATATATTTCAAACGTGGCGTTTTTCGATCTAGGGAGCCGCACGAAGGTAACGACGGGGTGTCAACATACTGATCACTTAGCCCCTGTATTACTGCCCTTTATCAATGAAGTCGTAAGACGGAGGTAGAGGAAGCAGAGGGCAAGACTCACCCTGGACTGTAGCGCCAATGAGAAAAAGAAATATGTAGATTTTATATTATTATCTGGTAAAAGTGCGAAGGTTATTGGTGCGTAGTTATTACTTATGAAACCGTGCACAGTGTAATATTGGTAATGTGGAATGTTACATCCATATAAACGGTTGGTTTACTTCTGCACTTCATTAAATTTGTTTCGAACGAAAAACTATATCCTACTTTCTATGTAATTTTAAACGATGAAATGTTTGCCACTATTGTTCTTTATTTTAATTTTATTCAATATTTTGTGTACCACTCATCTGCACTTAGGCAGAATCGGATAAATGCTTCACTTAGGATAATGCATTTAATTATAAGTTCAAGGTTTGATGGCGTCAGTTCATTTTCATTCATATTTTTCTATATCACTTCTCTTATTTTGAAAAACTTTCTGGAGCCTATGTAAATATTATTTGTCTCCCAAGCGTTGCTTCGTTCTTATCTCTAAATTATCTCCATCAGTCATGTTTGTTTGTATCAAGAATGTTTGTACTTACCCCATCTGTGTATACATTGGCCCAACTGTTTTGGACACAGCGTTATGTTCTTTTTGTTCATAGAGGTATAATGCTTAAAAAGTTTAATATATTTTACAATGAGTAGCTACTTACAATATACTGGCAGGGTGATTTTATAGCCAACTCTCTAACTGCTATGCACCAATACAGAAAACTTGTTCTGATGCGCTGTTGTGAGTAGATCAACAGTTTTACCAACTAAACATTGTAGGCATTCACATATACAGATTTTTCTACATGCAATGATTTTATAAGAATTGACAGTGACCCGGAAGAAAACCGCTGGCTATGCATGGGATCGGAAAGCATGCCTAAGTTCTGCATGATGTTCGAAGAAAAAAAAAAAATGGCCGGAAGAGAGGAATCCAATGAAGTATGCGGGAACGACTCGACCTTGATTTTGCTGATGTCATCTGCGTTCTGTCAGATTGGTAAAGAAATATGGAAACCAAACTACAGAAAGAAGCAGAAATTCTGAAATGAAAGTAAATGTTGGAAAAACAAAATAAATGCAGCTGAGCTCCAACATAGATGCATACCTGAAAATGTGGGAAATAATAGGATAATTAAACTGGTTGATTCCTTCTCATATCTTGGCAGCACTGCCACTGCTACAGGGAACAGAAGCAGATGTAAAAAGTCGAACACGAAAAGTAACCTGAGTATTTGTCCAATGGTACCCAATAGAGCATCTATGATTACTCTCCAGAAGTTGCTTTGGCACCAACGCAAACGACATTTTTAAAGCAAACACTCATTAAAAAGCATAATACCAATTTGAACATATTTCTGGTTTATTCAGTCTCTATAAAACAAATATTAACATATTCATTACTCTTTGCTGCAGTAGAATAACCGTTTTGTTATGTCAGCGACCATTCCGAGTGTTTAGTTTCTAAAACTAAAGCGAGAAAGAACCCGAAGTTGCAGGGTTTCTGTCTAGCAAATATCGAGGATGTTTGAGTACCTTTCATTCCAACGGGATGCATTAATTGTGCAACAACCTAGCAAGTCTTTTAACACATCGGATGTATTATTCCTAGCTTTCATACCAACTCTCCCAATGTCTATCCTCTTCCAGCAGAAGTTGAATCAATTCCAAGAAGTGTGTTGCAGTGTAAGGGCGATTTACACACAAGCATCTTCCACACTACCTCATTCTTTCCGAAATACGGACACCCAACGTACTACCGTATAAAGTGCAATGCTTATCATAGATGCTCATAATATTCTTTAATGTTCCTTCCATACTGACATCTCAAATTAATTCATGCCCGCTGTTTAAATTTAGAAAACGTAAGGGCAGTGCTCTCTGTCACCACCACTTCAAGCCGTTTTGTGCATTCCTAGTTGCCCTGAATATGCCTGCCTTCCATCTACGAATGCTAGCAAGGATAGTGGCAATGTAACTTTTTTTTTATAATCCTTGTAGTTAAATGTTTTAGTAGATTTAATACTGGATGCACAGAGCCTTGCTGCAGTTCACAGAAGTCAGTCCATTATTTTAATCACTGATAATGCACCATATATTATAATTAGATTAACTAATTAAGTATAATGTGCTAACGGATAAAGCATAATTATAAATAAAGCATAACGTTGGATACTTTGAGAGCATTAGTAGGATTACCATTTGCTACACTGCTTATTATGTTTTATAAAAGAAATGAGTAAAGTGTTAGAAAAAATTGTAATATTTATATAAGTTTCTAGGTTTAACTGTTAAAAATACTGATTAAGACATTTTCAGTGTATCTAATTAAGGGAAACAGCATATTTTTCAACTATCTTCCCTCCTTTAAGGGAGGATGTTGAGAAAAAGCAGGGAATGTATCATATAGCTTAAGTTTTTTGCATGGCTCTAAAGAGCAATTTTACAATTTGGGATTTGTTGACCAATCGCATTAAAATTTTTGAGCATTCACCTTTCAAGGAATGCATTATGAGAACAATGATTTGTCTGGATATTAAGGTTAGCATATACACATAAAAAGAAACTAATTTCATTCTGGTACTCCTCGCTTTGCAATACTCTCAGTTATCAAGTTGTAAAAAGATGCAGGAAACTGTATTTTCAACCCTTTTGGTATGTCCCCTAATGAAAGTTAGGACTCCCGGGTCTGTGCAATATGCATAAAAGTAATATTCAACGTGGTCCAGGTTGTTTTTATTGTGTCAAAGGAGTTGTAGGGGTTATAGGAAAGGGTACTGTTTCCAAGCACCACCTGTATAAACTTTTATTCACATAGTTTTAAGGGCTTAAAATGCATAAGGAACTTATAAAAGGAGAGCATTTTAAAAGGTCCGCAACATAGATCGGCCGACCAGCGGACATATCCCATCCAATAACTGATAACCCCCAAGCGAGTCGCTCGACACCGTTCTCTCTTCCAATCAGTTGCGAGAGGGTATTCTGCAGAGTCGAGCAACTGTGTTGTGAAGTGAGCGTGAGATTTCATTAAAATTATTGCAATGAGAGCTATTTATTACGTTGTCACATATTCGTCTTCAAAGCATACATAAAATACAAAAGTTGTGTGGCAGAAAGAAACAAACATAAGTTTAAATCTCTTAGCAGCCCAGTTCCAACATGAAAACCATTTTATTAAAGTTAGTACAGGAGTTAAATAAAACAAGTTTTGTGATTGCTCTTCAATCCATGACGGATTTGTGCCCTGATTTACGCTCTCCTCGTTTCCCTGAACATGGTTTGTGATTATATTTAGAGGACGTAGGAAAATATAGTATACTCAATTAACCTCACATGCTGGAAGAACTTAAAACATTCGAATCGAAGTTAGGTCCATTAGTGACGGGGAATCAATGCATGTCAGTAATAACTTCCTAAGAAGATGTGGGTTGTGTGTCAGGGAAAATGAACAACATTTCCAGCACCTACTGGGGTCTAATCGCCGATTGGCTGAAGTGTGTATCGGGACTTTTAAACTGTTTTACTATACATTCATGATATACTTCAAGATTTGATCCCAGTGACTCCATCTAGTATTAGTTATTCCACCTTTTCCTTGGTTTTTCTCTGTTCGTCTTTTTGACTGACGAAGTTCTACAATTTTTGACTTTCGAATATACTCCATTCTTGATATGTTATCTTTGCATAATTTTAATAACTTTTAATTATTTTATTTAATAAAAAATGCTGTACCCTGATACAGTTTGTAAGAATCACATTTCTGCTGATTCAGTTTTTTACTCTTGTTATTCGTTGTCGTAACTTCGCAGTAAATTGCCGTAACTTTATATTGTTTTAAAATTACATTTCTAATACTTTATTCATGAGGTTCGTCTTGGTCTTCAATGTTTTATCATATTTCACATTTTCATGTTTCAATTTGCTCAAAGAAACTCCTCCTTAATGTTGGAGGATTCGGGATCTATTCTAACTTTTTCACGAATCTATCATCTCGTTAATCAAGAATTGCAACTTGATACACCATTATCTAAAATATTCCAAATGTCAGGAGAACAAACGATAACATGAAGAGTCTAACAATAAAGGTCGCGTCGTGTACAGAAGAACCCAGCGAGGCAAGGAGTGACACAACATAGCGTGACTATTACTAGTACAAGCTTTCACTGAGGCGATTATTGAAGTTTACTAGAGCATGTTGATAACACTATAAATATTCAACTTTCAAGTATACCCCAGGGGTACAATTTCTATATCGTGTATTTTTTAAAAAAAAATAGTTTTATCACAGTCTATTATATTAGCTTAATACACGTTGTCAGATTTCCATTTTCACGTATCTAGCAACATTTTAACAATTTCTTTTATTTAATTTCAAATGCTAATGTGCTAAATGTTCCATAAAATACAGAATTAATACCTTTGGTTAATACAAAATGTTAACATATTAATTTTATGTTAAGAAAATAAATTTTCATATGGATTTTTTCGTACTGCTCTGGTTACCTCTAAAATGGTTCTAGAAGTGTAATACTGCGTTTTTCACATTTTAAATAATTTATCACATCAATAATTATTTATAAATTGAGCAATATAAAATGTTCTGTAGTTTCTTCTTCTTCTTCTTCTTCTTCTTCTTCTCTTCTAATTGTTTATCCCCTCCGGTATTTGGACTTGCACCTCTAAGGAAATACAAGTCAATCGTCTGTAGGGGAGCTTATTATCTCTGTACAAACTTATAGCACGCTGAGGGACTATCTGAACGGGTGTTCAGAATATTTTAATAGTGTTTAATGCTCGTTATTACTACTGAGGTATCACAGGCGATGGACACTGATGATACATGAGATAAAATGATAAACTGAGGAAGGACTTTTTATTTTAAAGGAAGGAAGCATTACAGATCTAAGCTCAGGGTACCTTCCCAACATTGGCCATTTATGAGGACTGAGGAACACCTGGAAAAAAAAAAACTCTGTCAGGTAGGACGGTCCTGGTGGGAATCGAACCCCAATCCTCCCGCTCACGAAACCCACGGGTGGTCAGGGCCGTCTAGTAACATCACACTCTCAGATAGGTGGAATGAAGGTGAATTTCGAAAGCGAAATACTCACCCGGAATTTTTCTTTTCTAAAAAATGGACTAGGGAAAACCACGGAAAATCTCAATTAGGTTAGGCGACTGCAGGATTTGAACCTGGCAACTCCGGACATAATTCTAAGCGTTATTACCTCAGCGAATATTTATTCATATTTCCTGATTATATTATGAAATTTTGATAAAAAAACACTCGAATATAAAAATTAAAAAAAACGAAATTTTAAAAATATGTATTTTAAAACGTAATTAGAATTGTTTCCCATTCATAGTCATAACAGTGTTTAGAGCTTTCTTCTGTAAGAAATCTTAATATATCATAAAAATAGGAAATTTTCAATTATTTTAAGTTTTAAAACAAAAAGTGTAATTGCTCGAAGATTATGACCAAATTTAATCTAAGGATATCATAAATGAATGTTGCAGTTCACTATGGCATGTTGATAGTTTTTTAAATATTAAACTTTTACTGCTCAATTCTGTGAATGTCGACAGTCAATAGTCGTAGACACTCATTGGATTTTGAACATTTACTGAAATATTTCTATTTTGTAGACACTATATACTTAATCCTAAATAGGTGAATTGGCTCACTTATTTAATTCGATGATTTTAACCAAAATTTGGTTTGAATAAAGCCGATTTTTTTTTTTTTTTTTTTTTTCATTTACGACGTAGTTTCTGGTCACTGCAAGCTGTTTGGACCGCCTGTGGTGCCTCAGTAGTAAAAACGGGCGTTAAACACTACTCAAAAAAAAAAAATAGCTGTTTGGATTTTATATTCTTTCCAATAAGTATTCTAAGCTCGTTGCTTAGAGAACTCTATCCCCTTTGCCTTCTCAAGCGGGAGGAACTCTATTAACTTTGCTTCGAACAGAACATGGGAAACACACGCTCACCAGCAGGATGAATAGAAGCCGACATGCCATAGCCCGTTTGATTAGGCAGTATGATAAAACTCCGCACTCTTACTCACGAACGACAGTCACATCTAGATCTTGTTTTGACGAACCACTGCCACCCATGCATGTTGGAACAACAAAAAGGTTCTTAAGGAATCCAGATAGTCCGGTGTAGCTTAGTATAATATGCATTACTATGCTTTCTTTCTTTCTTTCCTTCTTTCTTTTTTATTATTAATCTCACTCTCCTTGGCCTTCGATGTATGGTTTCTAAGGTAATTGATGGTTATACCTCCGTGCTTGGCAGGCCCATAAAAGTAGTGTGTCCTAAAAATGTGTTTGGTAAAAACGGCAGCAAGGCAACTTTTGACGAAACGGGTAGCTGGTTTATTAATAATGGTGATCCAGGCTTAATAAAAGTGAGATTACAGTAGCCTGACTCTCGCTGATATTATTACTGTGTACGGCGAACAGAGCAGGAAAACAAAAAGAACGTAACAAAGTTGTAGGGAGGAAAGAATGAACGGAAAACAAGTCGAAATATTTATCACTGCTGATTAACGCGGAAGTTCAACATTAACATTAGCTGCGCATAATAATGCTCGCAAAAAGTATAAATATATAAATAAAAATAATTACTTTTCTGTTTTACGCAGCTCACCTTAGCATTTATATCATTTTGGTATAACTATACACTATTGCTCCTTGATTTTAATACACCATATAATTACTGACTTTTCTCTGTTGAACTCAATCTAATAAATAGGCATAGAACAGTGTTTATTGAATAAAAATATAGCAATAGGAACAAAATATATTCATTATAAAAAAAATCAATGCTTATTTTATTAAAGTATCGGCTTTGATACCTACCTGATAAATTCTGGAGTATGCCGAGAGTGAGGAAAACGCTAAAAGTGCAATCGAGAATTGCAATTTTCAGGCTGATGGAAGACGTTCGAACCAAAGGCGTTTTTATTGATAAGAAGTCGAGACCAAACATCCTTTTTAACAGAGCAGAAGCTTGATTAAATACGCTTACGAATAAAAAATGCTTGATGAACACATTAGCCCAACAAGTTGGTGTAACTGTCGACTGTGGGGTATATAGTCACTCAGCTGCTGAATCTTTATTCATATAAAATTGCTCTAGTACTTGAAATAAAACACGTGGATGTGTGAAACAATATTCGAAAGATGAATTGCAGGAGTGTCTCAAATATTTTCAATAGGAGTCAGGCATATCTCACACCGGAGACAGGCGTTTCAAGTTTCTACTATGATGATAAGTGCAATATTAATTGCTATTTTCTAATAATAAATAACGAAAGAATAAAATGATCTGAATTCTGACTTTATTTCCCTCAATAGGTGACAAGGTCATTACGCAATAAGTTCTCAAGATTGTATGTATACACATAAAGTTTTAGGAAGCGAAGTTGAAGTATGGAACCTCCGCTAAGGCATGATTAGTAGCTGAGACCTAAAAGACCATCTGGCGGACAAGATCTATAACTAAGTACATTTTAGTTTTGGTTTTATTTATAGGTTGCATTTTTAGCTCATCTATTATTTCAAACATATGAAATATTGTATATAATATAAATATTTAATATTATATAAAGAAAGTCTTGTCCGAAATGAGTCCATTGATCTCTCGCAATTTAGTGCCATTGTATTCTACCCAAGCTAAAAGATCGGGTTTCTCTGGAAACATTATATCACACAGGTGTATTAAACTTGCGACAAATACGGACTATAGTTATCAGGTACTTTGATGAAACTAATTAAGACTGCGGATACCCAGATCTCGGGGAAAATTGATTGAACTCCTTGGAATAAACTCGACATACAGCTGAGAAATTGCGATAATTATTTAAAAATTATGGAATGAATAAAATAAAACATTGCAAGAAATGTTTGTTAGGATAGACCGCTGTAGCTCGAAAGACCCAAGGCTAAGATTAATTAGCAAAGAGCTAGAAAAAGAAAGCAAAGAGGAGCAGAGGAGAGCTCTTAAGATACAATAATCCTTGCAGGGACTACATGTTGTCCAGTAATCATTATTCTCTGTAGTTCGTATGCTGCTTGTGCAAGTGAACTGATAGATATAGACTCCCGTTGCCTCGAGGACCGCAATAGCGGCGGCAGAAGACTTGCATACTGTCCAAATGGTGAGCTATTTATTTACCGCTTGTCTAGATCATTATGAAGATGCGTTTATGAATATGAATGAACCAAACCCAAAGATCAGAGTGGCTGACGAAAGAATGCAGCTAAAACTCTCAGCCTGCTATCTCCGTTTTTTGCAACTGTCTTCAGACAATTGGGCAATATTTAATTACCTTTAAGGATAGAGGTCTGAAGTTTCTGAAACTTTCACAACTTCCTGAAATAATGTGAAAAGGTTTAAAATTAGCATTTATGTTCTGAACTTTTGCATTCTAAAATTTTGCATTCACAGTAAGTAAATTATCATACAGCAAGATAATAAATTACCAGAGGCAACAATGGCACATAGATTATGAAAAATTGAAGGAGGGTTAAAATATTGCAGTCATAATGTTTTTCTGTACCAGAAGTTCAAAAATCTTTAATAATATTAATTATGCAGAGCGAAAAACTTTCCCAAAAGTTAAACAGAGGAACAGTTTCCTTGGCTTTTGTTGTACATTCCCTTGCAATTATTTTTCAAAATTAATCAATACTTCTGCATACACAATCGGATATTGATTTACAGATGTCAGTACACAACTAACGATTGATTCATTTCTAAGCTGTAGAGAAACTTTTTGATCGGCTGTTGTAAATGATTCATTCAGATCATGTTATTTCTGATCAAGAGCTTTCACGATATCCAAAGCGAAAAATCACAAATATGTGTTCGCATGGTCTGAGTAACAATTCTGTTGTGCTACGATGATCAATCTTTTGTTTAAATTTTTCTATAAGGAAGCGGTGCTTCTTCGTTATATCAACAGCATCTCAGTAAAGCTAAGGTCGTTTACGAGTTCTGGAACAGTCATCTCTTATAACATCTCAACATATCATTTACTGGTAACCGTTCTTTCAAAACAAAATATTTGTTTCCATGACCTCTCCACTGCAAATACTATCACAAATTGTCACACAGAGATGATTTAGTCATGATAGTGATTTTAGCCCAGTAAAAATAAACGTGTTTGATTCTGTTTTCACCAATGTTGTAACATAAAAATAACAGCAATTATTGGTAACAAAATTAATCACGACAATCTAATATCACAATAAAAATAAAACAATAGCTACTAGGTGGAATGTTATGGCTCCAACCGCACCATTGGAAAACTGGGTCTTTTCTGGCATTTTATACATAACTCGTTTGTTCAAGTAATGACGAACATATACGTGTGAACAAGCATGAATACACAAAATGCATTTTGGGGAAAGAGAAACGTTAATCTGATCGTGGAATATCTTTCTGTTTTCAGCTATATATTACCTTAAAACTCTTGCAAAAGCATAGAGGAATTATAAAAAAAAAACTATCAATGCTAACATTTTCTTTAAAAGGAATAGTTCATTAGGATTAAATATCGAAACCATAACCAGCCTTTTGACAAAACGAGTAAGAACTGCATAGTATAAGTTACACAAAATATTTTTAAATACACTGCACCACAATAGGTGAAACTGTGCTGAGCAAATGCAAAATTTGCTAGTTGACTGTGTTGTCTTTCTGTGAGGGTAACTGTTTAATTTTCGGGATTCTCTTAAGTGGAAGAGCATAACTTACCCGTCTATTTTTTTATAAGTAGACCCTTCCCCCTCTCAATGAAAGTTACTTCTACTTCCACCAATCGTGAACCGCTTCCTTCCTTTAAAATAAAAAATGCTTTCCCAGTTTACCGATGGCACCAACCTCTTCATAAGACTTCTTAGTGTCTCCCAAAGAGATGACCCTCTCCTTTTTTCCGTTTATAGTAATAAGAACAAGTTTCAGGGACTTATGGACTGTATGGCTCACCAGTGTCACTTCCATTCTTCAAGTAATTGCATTACTTTCAAAGTGTGGTGTGCAGAGGCATTGTCCTAGTAAACAATTAATCCTCACAATATAGACTTCGGTCTTTTCTCTGTTACGGTTCTGAAGACCTTTGAGAGGCAAACTTGGCTTACCATTTGGCAGTTTTTTTTTCTTTTTTTTTCCTCCCTGTGAGTAGGATGGTTACAATATGTACATTTGCTAATAGGAACGACCAACCATCTTCCAGGATACTTTCATTTCTCTTTACTTTCACTGTATGATCCTCATTTGGGAAGACACAATTCACAGTCTACTTCTTTAATTCCGTGTCTTAATGCTAATTCGAGCTTTGAAGACCTGTAAAGATATCGAAGACACATCTGGAGATGCTGTTGTAGAACGAGAACCTTTCTGGTACCAAATCCGTCTTGCTGTCTTCTGTTCTTATGTGAAGTTGTGGGGTACCCGTCACAAAAGTTTGCATACATGAAGATATTTGTGCAAGATTTCTGACATCTGTGGTGAATTAATGATTACAGATTTCTCTTATTTCCCTGTAACTCACTCGAGGATCGTTTTTCACGATGGCTTCTACACGAGCGGTGTTTTCATCCGTGACTATTGTTGCTTAACGCCTCGTGTGAAGCTCATCTTTTTTGACTAAACTTTGCAAACCAGTTATTAACTTTTGTCCTACAAGCTCTCTCTTAACTTTTTCAGACATTCTTGTTGGCTCAGACCGTGCTTATAATCGTATAATGTTATCGCACGAAATTTCTCTCGAGTTATGTGTATATTAGATCATCAGTAGCGAGGGCAAGACCACAATCAATATTGGAATTTTGCTGTAGCTGAAACACCAGATGCTGCACGCTAACTTCCGCTATTGGTACTAACCAAGATATGCTCTTTTCAACGCCGCTAACAATAAATTTGCATCTCTCATATATATTTTTTTTTTCAAATCCAGAAAATTAAATAGCGACACTTGTATTCTGAAAGCAAATGAAAAATCTAAATGATACCGAATAAACTTTATTAATTTTCATTGTCATACCTAAAATCTTTCGTTTTTATAATTAAAATTTTCAACAAAAGTTGAGTCGCTGTTAAACATCTTAAGGCATTATAATTGTATTGATAATATCTGAACTACTTCTTTCTGAGAATGTGAGGGCTTTTTTATTAAATGCTTTTATTTCAAAGCTTACGAACACCCAGCTCAAGGGGCAAGATACATACGGTATTCATTATTGAAATACAGCAAGAAAGACCAAACGTGGTCACTTTCACATTAAAGTCTAACTTTGTAAGAAATAGGTTTTATAACTTACAATCTTGAACATATACAAACATTTTAGAAGTGTTAACAGCTGCAATGCTTCTAATTATTAACTAACGTCAGATGTACCGTGTACTACAAAAACTAATAGCACCGATAAGCAGAAAGTCTTGCGGTTGAGGTAATACAAAGCAGTAAGAAAGAACCTGCCACTTCATACCAGCGAAGCTTCTCCTCTCACTAAACGGAAATTCACATTTTATGACTCATCATCTTCCCTTCTACTTGCCGTTTACTGTCTGTCATCTGCTTCTCCTCTCTTTGCTGAGAGTATGGAAACAGTTGTTTTCCCGTTTAATGGCAGTCTGTATTGCAAATGCAATAAAAGTCTAATTCTGAATTCAACAGAGAGAGGGAACTTTAAGCGTTAGCATTCAGCTGTCAGATATAAAGGCTGAGTGATATATGTCTGAATATGAAACGTGACAGACAGTTCAATAGCTTCAAATACCTTTAAATAAACTCTTTGAATAATTCAATAACGACTCTTTAAACTCCAAAACGGTTTCAGTTCCAATGTATTAGTTTCTCATGTACCCTTGGACAACGAAACGGGAGTATTTAGGTAGAAGATTATTTTATGATCCATCCGATTTATCAATCCTAGCCTTTCTAAGTAAGATTTTTTTATATGGCGGGTTAACTGCCCACAAAACCCCAACCTGAAGGACCAGTGATTTTCTGTTGAAGTCCCTTTTCCTTAGTAATATACCAACTAAATAAAATAAATAAAGAATACAACATAATAATTTCAGAAACTAAAACAAAAGTAATGGTGTTACAAGGTTAATACCCAAAAGGTAAAAAGTTGTGATATAATAAACTAATAGGACAAATACACACTTTCACTATTTAGATTCTGATGTCACATAGGAAGAAGATAAAGATGTTAAAATAAAAATATAAAATCTCCAATCTGTGTGTGGAGTAATTAGAAATACTTTGAAAAACAGTGTTAGAAAAGACACAACTATGGACTCGCCAGTTGTGTTTTGTGAAAGTGAAGTGTGGACTTAAAAAAAAAAAAAAAAAAAAAAAAAAAAAGAAGCAGAAGAGGAAGAAGAAGAGAATAAAATCTAAGCAGTAGATTTTTACTATCTGTGAAAGGTTACAAAAGAAGATCACATAAAAGTGAGAATATAAGAAAAGAAGTGTAACCAACATTACAACAATTAGGGAATTATAGACAAGAAGAGATAAAACAATAAAAAGAATGACAGAAGATACAATACAAAAAATATGTTGACATATATCCCGAAAAGAAGAACAACAATTGGAAGAAAAAAAAATGTGGGTAGAAGCAAAAATGTGAGACCGAAACAAGCGGGACCTAATCCGTGATGAATGAAGAAGATTATTTTATGAAAATTTTCAAATAATTTGACACCCTTGGATCACCCAAAGCACAATTTGAATGTAAGTTATAAATAAAGAAATTCTCTACCCATATTTCCGATTGAATATTTTGGGTACTGAACTGATAGCTCCTCAATTGGGTGTTCTTATTGTTTATTGTTGATTTAGAAAAAGACAAACACTACGGTTCTTACTATTGATGTGTATTTTTCTAATACCTTTATCTCGAGAATGATAATGCACTACATTGGTGCTGTAGTGAATCGAAGTATGAGAGAATTGGTTTGTATGCGCAGTACGGCCCTACATATACGGAAGTTTGCTCCAGTTATGCTAGGCGACGCTTGATCACATCCATATGAATCTGCGGTCATTGTTGCAGTGGAATGCAAAGTTGGTGAAAAATGATACAAGTACAAATTGCGGATATTTAGCAAGAATACATTGTAAGAATTTCCGGCGTTGATTTGGTCTGTCAGTGGTTATAAAACATTGCAAAGAGAAGGGCGTCACCATAAGCAAGTCGTATGTGAATTACTCTACTTTACAAAACGTTAAAAGAAAGCGCGCACAGCCAAGACGAACGGCAGCAGTAGAGGTCCCCAGGTAAAGAAATCAGTAACTCATGAAATCTCACTGACACAAAGAAGCGTTCCCAGCCGCCGCATAATTCATGAGCTTTTGGCGTTAGAAAGGCACCAAAAAGCACGTGGGTATGCCTTCAGAGAGCAGCATATCAAAGAATGTTCCACAGTGTATGAGCGGGAGACAAAATTTCTCTGGATGAGGTGCAAATCGACCACGTCCAATGGGGTGCTTCCATTTTCACTCGGGAGAACGAAGAAAAAGTTGTCCAGGAATTCAGGTGGCTGCAGGTTATTGCTATTGCTCCCGGTGATTCAAAGGCAAAGAATGTGAAGGTAAATTAAAATTACTTTCAAAATATTTAGAGCCCATTTTCAATGAGAGAATCTTCCTTCTGAAGGTAAGAAAGCCGTGGGTCCCGTGTTTTAGATTTACGGCACGTAAAAGAACCTCAAGCCTGAAAAAATGCTTCTGAGCAAAATTTGTTGGCCGTTTAACTTCCTGAATTGAATGGGACGACGATGACATGATATACTAAAATTCGTAAATAAATCAACTTTACACAATTATTTTTGGTGCAGCGCATAATAGCAGACAGTTCGCGCGCTAAAGGCTGCAAGTGGACTGCCAGCCTTAGTTTGTGTTCATGAGAGCAAGTATTTTTTTCCCTCTTGTGTCATTATAGCAGTATGTGGTTAGGAGATTAGTATAACTCAAGTCTTTGTGCTATTGCAGGTTATTAGTGCGTCAGTGTTAGTGAAGTAAATTTAAAGGGCACATCAGGACAGAAATTGGAAGAACTACGGAAGCAGAGCTGTTTTGCTAATTATGTGACTGCAGAGTACTTCTACTTCAAATAACTTCATTAGTGATCAAAGTTGTACGAATGGAAATGCGAGGGTAACATGTATATCTACTAAGCCGGCGATTGACGACTAGCCCTCCGTTTGCATTCAGCTGTGGGCTCACGCTAAAAATATCTAGAAGCAATTACCTATGTAAGAATTCCTTTATGATAAAAAACATGACTAATTAATTTCATTAAAATTTTTAACTTTTATTATGAGTAGGAAGACGTTCTCGATAAATATGAACAAAGAAAACTATTTATCGAAAGGAGAAAAAACCATACTTAAATTTGAAGACTAGAAGGAATTATAAAGTAATGCCATGAGAAAGTAATTAAAGATAGGGATTATGAAGAACATACAAATGATAAGAGTAAAGTAGAATATGTAATACAGAGTTTAAATTACATACTTTGATGAGAGCATAACCACAAACAGAAAAGAAAACTTTTTATACAGATATTAAAAGCAAAGTAAATGTTGGACCTGAACGTCGGCATTTAAGGATTAAAAACAGCTTTAAAACTTAGGTAGTTGAAATGGATTTTATGCACAGGTCTGCCAGATTCTTAAGAAAAGACGATAAGAAAAAATGTGCACTATATTAGAATTAAATAATTTGGATGGGTAGTTGTACAACGAATAGGGGAAGGTTGATTGCATAAATGTGTAATGGATTGCATACGGAACTACGTGGGGGAGATTTGAGCAAGAAAATTTAACACTAATCAAAATTTTGAGACGTGAGGGGGTGAAGGCAAGCAGTTAATTCACTTCTGGCTATTTACTAAATAGCTAGCGGTGGACCCTGGGTTTGCCCTATAAGCCTGAATAAAAGTACAAAGAAGAATCCTGATATTATTGTATTGGGAAAAATGAAACTGGCCCAGAAGTTGTTGAAGATCTGTTATTGAAGGCGATGGAAGAATTACATGTATACATTTTCATCCACCCACAAATGCTGATGGTAAAAGTATTGCCTTGTGAACTACAACACCCGTAAATATAAAAAAGACAGAGAAGTTAAAATGTACCCATATTACTATATAAACTAGGGGCAGAAAAGTATTATTATGAATAGACTTGTAATATCCCTAATGCTTTCATATGCTGATTTCTGCAGTCTATTCGCTATATCAAAAATTATGCATTATCTACTAGCTCTTGATTTAAGTACCAAACATAATTTATGCTAAGGCAACCAGGAAGTGTGAAATGGTCAAAAATGACCTTTTTAGTCTAAAAATGTTAATTTATTTATGAAAGCTTTGATATACTGTTTAATGCAAACAATACTTTTTAAGCCTCCAAACGGGCATTTAAATATAAATTTAAATATAATTTAAACACCACGCCCGCTTTCATATCTCCCTTTATGCTTTTTTTTTTCTGTTCAAAAACTCCGTAAGGAATGTTATTTTCTTTCATGGTAATGTTTGTTCCGTTGTATTGGTTATGCTGCCTATCGCTTACTGTTATTCATCTGTTACAAACTTCAGTTTGTTTGTATTTACAAGTTTACTTTCTTTGTGCTTCAAAGTTTACAAAAATGAGTAGAATGTTATAGTTTACAACAAATGTAAGTTTCGTGGCAATAGATATATTGCAAATAGTTGAAGTAAAACAGATACTGTTGTAAATAGTGCAGAAAGTGGTGTAAATAATAATTTAGCATCTCTTTCTAACCTAATATGGTCAACACGGGAATAAAGAGAAATCAAACAGTGCTTCAAAAAACAGCATTTTTGCAAATGAGGGAAGTGAAGTGAACATTGATAACACATCTGAGGTTCAAGAAACTGGCAATTATATTTGCAATTGATGTGGAGGAGGCCAGAACTGACAGAGGACTGCAGAAGAAGAGAAAAGAGACAGCTGAAGGTGCCCAGGATCATTACTACTTAGGAATATATTAAGGTTAGATTTAAACTATAATTATGTTTAGTTTTTATTTCTCGATAACTTAAAAATTTGACATAAATGTGCATTTTTCTCTGGATTCGTTGGACTAATCTTGTTGAAAATTTGCACATACGTAATGTATCAATTGTGAGTTCTGGTTATTAGAATTTTTTAAATGTCATTGTTAGTTGATAAAAAGCCATGCCAATAAGAAGTGAAAGTCATTGCTATTTTTCAAAATTCTTTTCAAGCAAGTAACAGTACATTGTTCTAGTTCCCGCGGTTGCTGTGTTTTTGAACACATTGTTTAATAAAACAATAATAGGCAAATTATTAAGAATATGAACACTAAACGCTGATCGTGAGGGTAAAGAATCCTAAAGATTCTAGCACGAGTCCTTGTTTTCTTATTGTTTTATAACTTTTTATTTGTTTGAAATTATTCTTTCCGGAGGTATGCATTTTAGCATTCTTTTATTTATCCTATCAGCCGCTAACATGTGCTTTTAATTCTTATACATTCTATTTTCTATGAAGAGCATTCCGTACATTTTCTAAGTTGTGACAGCGGGTTTGCATGCCGCGTTATTTTTCTGATCTACGCTAAGCATTGCGTTGGAAAAGAAGTCTCTCTGGCTATAAGGAAAATAAGATACCTGCTGCCGTCGAGGACGGAGGTTACAGAAAACACCTTGTGGTCAGCGAAATACCTACATGCATGGGCGTGGGAGGCTGAGGGTGTTGTTACAATACAATTTCCTCCCGGTCACGAGCGCGTAGTCGTGATTCGTGTGACACAGATGATTGCTGCAGCACTGGATGTTGGATCACCTCCCCTCCCTTCCTTCTTGAAGCCCAGCTGGCCGCTCCGAGATGGATACCAGGTTCGCCCAACATGTATGTAATGTTCATGGTAGTCACTTAGCGATAATGGAAGTAAAATACGGTTACTGACTCTGACAGAAATCTTCTCTAATGACGGAAAAAGTGAAAGTATAATAAATGCTCTTATCGTTCTCCTTAACCTGTACTTCGTATTACTATATTTCATTTCTAAGTTATTCTTCCCAGGAATGTATTACAACGCGACGGAAACATGTAGAATGTAACAGTATCCAAATTAATGACTTTCAACTCTTATTTCTTATTTCTTATTTGAATCGCATCTTGTACCATAATAGAGAAAAGTGTAATTCGTAACTTAGGCCTCTTGCAGCTCATATTGCAGCCCGTGAAGCTGTCTTCTGTAGAAACCAAAGTCTCAAAGCAACCTGCGTTCTGTCTACAGGTGTAAAAATAATGACCATGGACTAGTAAAGAGGGTAGTACTCCAAAGAGACCCAATCTAAAATCACATATACAGAATGTTTCAGAATTCAACCGCACAAATTTGAAGGATAGCAGTGAGGGTGATAGAAAACATTTTGAGACAGGATACTTAAGTTTCGTGGCTCACATTTCTAAGATAACATAATATTAGACACTGGGTGTTAGTCAGATATACGTCGAATTAAAAAAATGCAGGCCTGGGATGTATCCCTCAGTGGAGAAACCTTGGAGTGAAAATCAGTGATTATTAAATTTTAATGCTCGGAGCATCCTCTTTTGCTAGCGATTTGCTTCTGACAAAGGTATACATACCGCTGATAACATCGTAAAGCATTTGCGACTGGCAAAGGTAATCATACGGAAGTTACTTGTTTGTTCAGCTCAGTTGACAGAGATTTCTAAGCAGAGAGTCGTTGATTCGAATCCCGTACCTCAATTATACATTTTTGTTTGTTTGCTTTTAATTTTCTTACAGCTCCCATTTAGGCCTACTAAGAACACATTTAGGCTTAACTGTTTAATCAAAGAGATATATTATTTTGTGATATGAAAATGTATTGGCATTGAATAATGCTACAACTTTCTACCCATTTTTCACTTTCAAAAATAAAATAAAAAAAAAAATCAACAAAGACAAAAACGCGAACTTAAAATAGCTGACTACTAAATCCTAGCATCTAGCAGTATAGCCAAATTAACAACAAGAAACTCCACTCTATCCCAATAAAAGTGTTAGTAATACTCCGCATGCAATACTAGCGGATAGTGGTAGTGACCCAACAATTGTGAAAGAAACAAGTTACTCCCAGGGGTGCCGAGGTCGTTATGGCACGGACTCGTGAGCGGAAGGTCTGTGGTTCGTTTCCCACCAGGACTGTCCTCCCTGACTAAGATTTAACCCAGGTTTTCCTCAGTCCTCATAGATAGCAGTATCATCAGTGGTACCACCTGCGATGCCTTAGCAGTTAAAACTGTCGTTAAACACTATTAAAAAAAAGGTAGAGGTATACAAAGTTCTAGTTGCCATTTCACTTGCCTAGTATGAGCCGCTGCCACACAGGCGTCAACATGGAGAATTCTGATATCATTCTTTGGGATCCTTTGCAAGTTCTACATACAGAAAAACATGAAAAACGAATATTCGTTTGCAGAGTTTGTCGTTATGCATTTAATATAGGGTAAAGCTAGAGGTCGTGCATGTATAGCTGAGCAGCTGTATCGGAAAGATATCCAGATAGGCGACATTCCCATCTTAGTACCTTTCAGTCTATCCATCAGCGTTTACGAAAGACTGGATCCCCGTTAACCGCGTCTATATTGGTGCCAATAGAACCCGATGCATTCTAGGCTTCGAACAAGCAGTGCTTAACAGACTGCAGGCTCATTCTTCAACAAGTATTCGTGCATTCGCAGTGCCATGGATAAGCAGCAGTTGAGTTCTGCAGAAGGAACGCCTCCATTTCTCTTTTTGACCAATGGTTCCCGGTTACAATTTAACTTGGCCATTAAGGGTATCATGTTAAAATCCATTGTTTTTCTCAGTGCTGTTCACCTACGAAGCCATTTTAACCAGAGATGGGCATATGTTCAACCACAGCAACAGCCACATATGAGACTATGAAAATCCACATGCAATCGTCGAGTCACATAGTCAGCACAGGTTCAGTGTGAAAATGCGGGCTAGCATAGTTGCTGACCATTTAATTGGCCCGTATCATCTTCCTCTGCCACTAAATTGGCAGGTATACCTACAGTTTTCATTAATGTACTTTCTGGAAATACTACATCAAATGTGGTTTCAGCATGATAGCGCTCCTCCCCATTTCTCTATTGCAAAATTATTATTTATCATCCCTCCGCATTCCTTTGAATTTGTGCAATCGAATTTTTAAATATGCTGTAAAATATCAATTAACTAATTACCTCACATTTTGAATGAATGAATGAATGAATGAATGAATGAATGAATGAATGAATGATGTTTGACGCCCGTTTTGGCTACAGAGGCACCACAGGCGATGGACACTGATGATATATATGAGATGAAATGATATATTGGGAAAGGATTTTTATTTTAAGGAAGGAATCGACTGAGGAAAACCTGAAAAAAAAAACTCAGCCAGGGAGGACGGTCCTGGCGGTATTCGAATTCAGACCTCCCGCTCACGAGTCCGTGCCTTAACGCCCTCGGCCACCCGTGGCGGTTCTCAAATTTTGGGTAAATACTGAGCAAGAAACTCAAATTATTTCCAGCTATTAACATGCTTATGCTGTCCAAAATTATCTTTTAAAGTATAGGAACGTAGTAGAACACAGTCATAAAGCAATAATTGGATTACACGTGTCGCATTAGACTATTAAGAAAATTTAGAGAAATGGGGCTTCAACTCTTAGAAATGTTTGTAATGACTTCCTCTGTAATAAACAGATACCTATATGCGCATTTATTTTAAAACCCGATATATCATTACTTTCATTAAACTCTTTATTTGCTTATGAGGCACTATAAAAAGAGATTGCCGCACACACAAATGCACTTATAAGCATTCAATTTGAAACTTATAACAGCAATTTTACTTTTAAAAACTTCTTTCTAGACTATGGTTTTATTTTTCTGAAAAACAAAATATTTTAAAGTAAGTAATAGTCATTTTTCGTTACCACATAGTAACTGATAAGTTGTGCGTGTAAACAACAATGGTATAATTTGAAATACTTGTACAATTAATTATACGCTTTCTAACAATATTTATACAGATCGTAGAATAAACTTTGGTGCTATAATTCTATTTTTTATATTTGTATTGCTAAAAACAGAGCAGTTCATAGTTATGCCTGTTTTACCATGCTTCTTAAGTCAGGTTTTTCGTTTACCACAGGTCGTAAATTATGCTTCCATTCATAAGAAGAATATACCACGCTTGTCACTTTGTGTTGCATTAGTTCATAAGGCTGAAGACCGCAAACGAGACTGACTGCCATCTATCAATCGTTAAAGGAATATATATTGGAATGTGAAGGACATTACAGGTTTTTATTGCAGCGATAATACTAATAATAATACCACTATAACTCATTACCAATGATACAGAATGGTAGTGAATATGTTATTTTGAGCAAAATTTCCGACAAAAAAGCACAAATCTAACACAGAGTTTTGTTGTTGAAATTATTGTTGTGTCCTATGAATTGAGTTAATTGCAGAGGTTTATTTGGCTAGGCTTATTCAGGAACAAGAATTTAAAAACTTCCAGCTTTAAGAGCTACTCTCTCATATATTTTGTTTGCTTTGTAGTACTGTTGCGATTCCCACATCCATCGATCCAGTATTATTGTGATTTTTCAACAAAACATGAATACTCAGCATTCTCTCTAATTTCGGGAGATTAGTTACTGTAAATGATGTTATTGAGCTCTGTTCATTGCTCAAAAACTACTGCGTTAATTGACGGAAGAGATCGTGATTTGACAGCAGTTCAGGCTAGAAATCTCCTGAAACACATATGCAACGTTAACATTTGCAAATGGACATGTAGACGAGTCAGAAAAGCAAATTTGAATTCAAGGAAGTCAGGTTTAAAAACGGAAGAAATCGTTTTCAATATGCGCGAGATCGTATGAACTGGTCAATTGAGCAATGGAGTCAAGCTGTTCACACAGATGTGTCCAAATTCAACCACATTACTTTTGCTACAACGTAGTTTTAAATGCTATTCTTTCTTTTCTAAATTTAATTTGTGCATTTTGTATGGGCGTGGCGTGCATTTAAGCATTGTAAGTATTGCTTACAGATTAAACACCCTAACCACAGAGCAACATTGAATATGTTAATCCCACTAGTGTAAGGCTGCACTAGTGTTTGCAGTTTTCAACATATTTCGAGGTGGCATTAAACAACATACTTCAACAGTAAGCGAAATACGTCAGTGGTCATTGCACTCTGCTACACAGCGCGCCAGGCAAGCCACATGTAACTAGCCTAGAAAACATTTGAAAGACTCGGATATGGACCGCAGAAGGACTGATTTAGCTCTTAAATTTTTTTGCTCTTTTGAAGATGTCGTTAATGACTTCATCATCAACCAACCATTACTCCAATTGTACGATTGAAAGTTTACTGGTGATAAAAATGTTCGGTGCTAGAAATCACCCAGACATGCGAACTACAGCTTTTCAAAGACTCAAACCGAGTCGAATTGTAAATCATCGTGAGTTCTAAAATGAGAAACTATGTAGATTGTTTGATCTTCTTGTACAATCAGAAGTCAGCTGCCTTTGAGAAACTACAACCTACGATTTTGCAGCCTACTTTTAGGTAAATTATCATAATCAGTCAATGTTTGTTCAAATGTGTAACAAAATTCATTATTTTTGCATTGGCTAAGTTATTTCATGTTGGTACAGTGACCTTTCTTGTTAATACAGTTTCAAGAATGTCACGCCAAGCCTATGTTATCCCATTTTTTCATTCTTTTCTTTTTTGTGCCTTGTTACCTCTGCAGAACTTCACAGTATGCACTCCATAGTTGTGTCGATTAATAATTTGAGTCTTACGCTTTGGTTACGTTAAGTACATATTGTGAGCCCACAGCTCGATGGAGCATTTCTTTGGAACCGGTTATTGGATGCTGGAGCGGGAGCAAGCCTGATCCTACTACTGTAGGTGGAGTGGGAGGGATGGATAAATGGACCTGGGCTACCCCTCATCCCACCCTTGTCTATACGGTAGCTATTATCTTATGATATTTTATATATGCGAGCCTCGATCTTCCAGCCTCTGGTTCCTCTACTGCAGAATACTTCAGCTGAAGGAGCACGAAGTTATCTCTGCAAGACAGTAATGGGCGGAATTAAATCTTTGCTGTCGCTTACTAGTGAGGATAGTTTAGAAAATGCAATTGTTGCCAGGGTCTTCCTGATAGATACCTTTCCACCTTTTAATTACCCTTGCACCGAATGAAGTGCTAAAAAATATGAAACTAGCAATTGTATTATCGCCATTTGTCATAAAGTTCATGGATATAAACGATTGGCTTCTGCAGAAAGGCGAGTTAATGAGGCGGTTTTTCTTCTACTATTCATCCATTTGCAAATAGACTGCATTCCAGGAATAGCTCGCGAGTTCACCTCATTTGTGAAGAACTTAAAGATACTGAACAGTAGAACGTTTAGAAATACTTGAGTAAAGATTCTACTACCATAATATATGCTAGAAAAGTGAGGAAGGTATCTTAATCTCAAATTTGGCAATTTCATCTGCATCGTGTCAGCTTCATGACCTGATATCCAGCAGAACTTAGATGAATGTATGTATACATACATATATTGCTGCTATTCGTACAGATTTCATAATTATCTTTTTAGGGTATGGGGAAGCGGAATCCTAATTTCTTTAGAAAGTCGGTAAAATTGTTTATTGGTACTGAACTTGACACGCTTTTATTAGTTGAAATAGTTCTTCCATCGTTAGATATTTACCATCTGAATGTATATATCCTTACGCTTCACGTAAATCTGTCTTATCTTTTAAAGCTTTTTAACATCTATCGACTACATAGCTAGCAATTTGACGACTAAGTTCTATTATCTTATGGATTTCATTTTTAGCTGAATATTTTAATATATATCTGTTGACCGACGCGGCGACAGAAGCTGCATCGGGCAATAAGCTATCGCTCACAGCCAAGCGTTTCACGATAGAGACGTGGCGGGTGGGGCAACCAGAGTCTGTAACAATGGATCATCGACAAGTTCCTCCGCACTCGTGATATACACAGAACAGGAGAAAGTTGGTGCTTCTACATTTCAGACATTCCTTCTAATCTGCTAATCCGGTTCCTAAGATTTATTCTTGGGAGTGTATGTTTGCCTTGGTAGTTAAGTTATTGATTCAGTTTATTTAAGGACGCTCTTTAACATCTCGGGTCATCAGCTCCCACTCAATTCAGGGCGTGAAACGGCCGACAAATTTTGCTCAGAGGCCTCTTATTTCAGGCTTGCGGTTCTTCATCGTGCCATAAATGTACGACACGGGACCCATGACATTACGATTTTTACGCCCGAAAAAATTCACCGATCCTGGCCGGGTTTGAACCCACGATCTTGGGTTTAGAAGGCAAGTATGGTTACCACTAAACCACCAGCACCAACTTGGTGGGTAAGTGAACACAATAAATTTACGCTTGGCACGCAATTAGTGCTGCCACCCGAATTCGCTTCCCTAGTGCAATCTCGACTATGGCTGCGGAGTAACTTGTTAATTACCCTTTAGAATCACTAGAATTACAGTCTAATTAATTCTAATTCACTTAAACCATATGTATTCTTTCATGCAACACAAGATGGTGCTAGAGCTGTCATCTACTTATGAAATTAACCATTTTCTTTTTAATTCTCTTTGAGAAAGTATATTGCTATATTGACGGATGTTATCCTTTAGTTATTCTACAGTGTGTGGCTACTGCTAATTTATGAATGACAATATGACTTCACACTCTATCATCTGGAAATTTCTGTTCAAATTATCTCTTGGCAGCACGAGCGGGGTCAATATGCTCATAAGTAAATGTTCTTGTAATTTAAAAATAAGCCTAATATTTGTCATGCAGTATTTTTAGTAGATGTATTCTAGGATTAAAACGTTTTATTTCTCTCACTGTTTAAACGGCACTGAGTGGCATGAGACTGAAGGCCAACGAAGCAGCTCAGTGAATCCCGCCCGCTCCGATTCCTTTAGCCTGACTAGCCTTGAGAGATGACTTTTTAGCCGATGTAGTCTCCCGCCTTCGCATCTGTGATACCTCACATTTACTGGCACCAACCCCCTGTTAGAACACTTAGCAAAATATAGTTTTAGTTAAGTCGCTACATAACACCGGGTTAGAATTTGGAACAAAAATGTTCCTGTCAGGAATATCTCAAACAAATAATCCGAAGAAAGGTAAAGAGTTATGCACTAGATAGTATAATGCTTAAACCGAAGTGTAATCGAAATGTAACTATCACTTTCCGCATTTTATTGCTTTTGAGAAATAGTGCAAAGTTTATATGAACCTGTTTTTAAATAGATATCTATAATCACTTTACAAAAAATAAAAATAATATACAGGTAACAACTTACCAAACTAAGGAAATTACTCCCTTAAAAAATAATAGGAAATAGTCTTGCATTCTTCAACTAACCGATTTGAATTATTCTTATCGTGGCATTTACAAAATGGTTTATTTTATGCTCAACAGAAAGCTGGAGGAGAAACCTAACGTTAGTTTTTGTATTTTCCTTTATGAAGTCAACTCCTGTTTCTACCTCAAACAAAGTAGGAGGAGGGTCGCTCCCATTGTTTTCCAGCACGCACTGGTTTATGGCAGACATGGAACTAATTTTAAGAGCGTGAAGGCAGCAGACTTCTGGCATATTCCTAGAACATGAACATCAGCGCTCCTTTACGTTTTCTTTTGTTTTCAGTTGTTCAAGTACCCACAGAAAATGCAGGCTATAAACTGGGATCTCTTGGCGTGTTAACGTCAAATGACCGTCAATCGCCTTCTGTTAAGAGAATAGCAGCTCCTAACAGTATACATTGAATAGAGGATTTTGTTATCAGTAGGGGAGCACAGTAGCGTAACGGAGAAAGGTTGGACCCTCCTGCAAACTTTAATTTGGGTCCCCTAACAAAACGATTTATGTTCAAGCATATGGGTTCAGTAGCATGTTTTCAACCGCAGGAAATATCAAACTTGATAGGCTGACAGGAGCTTGGAGGATCCGGAAACATTAAAATTATTATTATTATTATTATTATTATTATTATTATTATTATTATTGTTATTATTATTATTATTATTGTTATTATTATTATTATTATTATTATTATTATTATTATTATTATTATTATTATTATTATTTGGGGGGTGCTGGAGCAAAAAATAAGAAATAAGGTAGGATTATTTCCTAGTTGTTATATACAGGTACCGCTTACCTCCAAAATCTAGCGCATGCCCACTATAATATGTAGAGGCGGTGTCTTAGAGACAAAAGCTTCAGTACTTCACTCACGTGATCTCTTACATTCAATACTTAAAATACTGAGTCACTTAATCACGCACGTGATATTGTGCTACGTAAATATGTTTTTATTAGTTTTAATTTTGAAAAGGATCGTTCAGCCGACGCAACAGTTACAGGTAGAGAGAGAAATAAAGTGCAAGCAGTGCAAACGTCTAGTATATTTCTCTAAAGCGTACTTTTCGATTAGCAAGATGTGTGCCAGTTCTCGAGCAAAGGTTTTGTTTTTTTATCTCGTTTTTAATTCACTTTTGAAACTGTGTAACTGAAATGAGAAATTTTCTGTTATTGATAAATGTTGTGCTTTACTACGCAATTATTCGTCTTTTGCAATAGACAGAAATTGTGGAATTGGGTACGCTGAAGAGACCACTTAAACATTTCATAGAATTTAACCTAATTTTGATTGGATTAAAATGTCACGTGAAACATATTTACTTGAAAATATTTTTCAGGGTCGGACAGAGGTTCGTCTTTGACCAGTTCATCAAAATGCCTCATAATTTTGCTCATTCTCTTGTTGTCAAATTTGGCGTCAACTCCCCATTGTTTTGCAAGAAACATGCTGGACAATAATGCTTCCTGGATTATTTCAGTATTCGTTTAGCAAATATTCAGCTGTTTAGAGTATCAAGCTGGGAAAAGACCAAGGTCATTAGATTGCAAGACTTCTGATATCAAATTAACAGCTTCAAGTGTTAGGACAGCTTGGAAAACACATTTAATTTTTTCCATTTGTTTTGTATGAACACAGGCTTCATTAAAGTTGTTGGTATATTTTGATTCCAACACAGTTACAGTTAGTGCCTTCATAATATATAAATAAAAATATCTTACAGCTTTTATTGAGTCCAATCTTGATGGCTAATGTGTAGGACAAAGATTTTTAAAGAGTAAGAAGCTAGTGATAACATTTCTCATCGCTTTATACTTTGATTGAGAAACAAATAAACTTTGTAATAAAAAGATTTTGTTTTCATACACATTTATAACTAGATCCAAATTATGTGCGGCTCAGCGAACATATTTAACTGTTTTCTGTTTTTGTTCGATCCTTGCTTTTATTTTATTATAGGTCCCGGACATATTTGCTGTACCTCTTAACCTTGGCCTGACATTTGGCTATTGAGATATACTTTTCATCCATTGAATTTAGAATTTCGGCTTCAATGATGCAGCAGTATGGTATTTCATCTCTTTTAATGCTACAAAGCTTTCATTCACTTTTGTTTCACAAGCTATTCCAAAATAATCGTTAATTATATGAACATGTCTAAAAAGTTGACTTAATTTTTTCTCACATCTTTTGTAGTTTGCAAAATTATGGTTAGAAAATGTGCACATTTGATTTCATTCACAATTTATTTCTCTACTTTCTGTGATAACAGCTGAATTAATTCATTTTGGATTTTTGGACTTACATATTTTTCAGATCTTACCGGTCCTTGTACATGCTGCTGTAATACCGGATCACACTTACACCATAAATCTGCAATAGTTAACATTTTTCCAAAGTGAGCTTTCCCAGATTCTTCTCGATGACCTCGTAAAGCCAAATTAGTTACTGTTAATATGACAATAATGACATTAATTATGTGATCAAGTATTTGTTTCCGTATGTTAATTGTTTTCTTTAATCTTTAATGACATATAATAATTCTTTTCATTGCCAGACATAAATAACATATCCTCTATATGGAAAATAGATACCTTGCTTGTAGTTATTTTTTAATAAGTCTTGCCAATTACGTAGGCCCTTTATCCAGGAAAATTGAAAAGACGGTCCTATTAGCAAATAAATGACTCACAATAAACAAAGTATCCATTTCTAGAATAACAGAACCATTCTCTTGTCATTTTAACCGAGATTTGTTAATTTTTTCATAGTAATTATTGGAAAAGCATCTATAATTTTCTTAGTATCTTTCGAAAATGGACCTTGGGGTTTAATGGTCATGTTGTGAACCAAACTCCTTGTGTCGTTATTTAAAATATCTGGAAAATTATTACGGTCAGTAGGAAAATCCTCTCCAATAAGAGAAGTATCATCAAAGAAGACTTACATTCTGCTGTGCGCTAGTACTTCCGTTCTCACTTTCAATAGAACTATCATCTTCATCTTCACCACCAATATTCTTTACTGTACCATGCTTTAATTTGCATTGCTGTTAGTTGTTCTTAGAGAAACAGATAACCTATTAGAAAATGGGCCGTTACAATTTTTATTTATTATTCTCAATTTTTGCGCACCACTCAAATGTTTTAAGTGGCTTCATTTCGAAAAATAAATGGGGGGAAATAGAATTAAATAAAAAACATAAAACACAAAAATTGAACTGCTAGTACTAGGCTGTTTTTAGTTTAATATTGTAAGTCACACGATAGCATATTCAAATATTTTATTTAACTTCTACTGCCGTTATCCAAGCGACATCTGCATCAATAATGCTGAACCAACGGAAAATAAACAAATCATTTATTATCGCAACAATAAACACTGATAAATTCTCCCGCATAAAGTCTCTGATAAAAAGTGGCGATTAATTACACGCCATTGTTACCTATCAAAGAAATCCGGTTGGGGACACAATGAACGTGGCGTTTCGCGAATGGAATCTAAATATGCATAGTTGGCTGCCCCTGGTGCAGTGACAAACAACAGGCTCATGTTAATTTTCTATACTCAGTTTGCTGATTGTTGACATTTATTGGCGTGTTCACTAAAAGTTGCGAACTCTTTCTTTTACTGCTTTGCATGTCTCTCCCATTTGAAAACATTTTTTTTTTCAAAATGTTTTTTTGCGGGCAGCGGGCCCCCTAGGATCTCTGCCCCTCCGTATGGCGGAGTCTCCGGGACCCTCAGTTCCGCCTCTGGAGGGATAGGTTGTTTTTTTTTTTTCCGCAGACTAGGGACTCTCTTGTTCATGTAACCGAGCGGTGAAGATGAAACATGCACGGTTAGCAAGTTTCTGCTCGCCTAGTTTTATCTGCTTTCCGCAATATGATTCACAGGAATGTGCGCACGAGCTGTTGTGTCCCTCTTGCAATGTGATCTCAATATGGCGTCTTGCAGCCGTGTGAACGCGTAGCGAAGGTTGTTGGAAACAATGTCATGATAATCGTTCCATGTTCCAAGTTGCTGGCCCATTGGAAACACCTTTCAAGCAACGAGTTCTCCTTTTGTTAAATACTTGTTCATTAATTTGCAAAGTCGTTCAGAGAAGATGCAAAGTCATTTCTAAAACACTGTAGGAGTTAAGGTTTATTTTATTTGATTGCACTTTAAAACTAAATAATGTTTACAGTTCTGAAATATTAGCAGTAATTAGAGTAATCAAGACATAATCTATTAAACTGGATATCTCATACCAGCCACGTAATCAAAAAAATTATCCCTTAGAATTATGGAATTCGATTATTGAAATACAAATAAATTTAATTCAATAAAGTATATATTCATTGAAATTGTACATTCTAGTCTACAGTCGGGAGGCGAAGTGACAGACGTGTCTTTCAATCGTTTCGTTCTACAGCTTGTGTTGTGCATTCTCTACCGCTCGTCTCTACCTTCCTTCATTTCAAACGGGGGAAGATAAAGTTGGGGATATTAAGACTGGTAAAAATATTTTAAGATAGCTCAGACGGGTTTTAAATGCGTTAATTGCGGAACAATTTCTCACAGCAATTGTGTGGCCTTGTTGAGAGATATTGGAATTATAAATGGAAAAGAAAAGCTTATAAATTGCTGTTACAATACATAAAACTTGGAACTTTCTTTTATTGATAATCCGACTGATAATATGTATTTAAAATGTAATTTATATATTAAATATATTCTTAAACCAAAATATGAAATAATTAACAAACAAAAAACATACATATACTTTAAAGTTGCAAGTTTGATTTTGATGTTCATTCCAAGTATCGATATACGAAATGGTCAGTTAAACAGACTGAAGCAGTTTCTGAGGTAGACAGAATCAATTTGACTGTTCAACTCCTACAATCACAGGCTTGTTTCTGTAGGCCAAGTGGTAAATATGGCGACTCTTGCGATATTTGTTAAAAATCCATATGAGTTTATACAAGTGCGCAACATTTCTAATTTAGTCATACAGGATAATTTAAAACTTTGCTGTATTTCACCAAAAGTTTTAATCCTTATGTATTGTTTTCTACAGGCATTAAACTGGTTTTAATACTATTTAATAATACTAATACTATTTAATACTATTTATGTCTGTTTTATGATTTTTAAATCGAACGTTTAAGCGGAAACTGTATTGATTTTATGAACAACAGTAATAATCTGTTAGATTTAATCAATCTTTTTGACTGTTTTGGTTTATAGTTTTTGATTAAACAAACCACCAGACCTGTTACTAATACTTGTTTGGATAATGTCGCCACTTCTATGCATGATAAATGTTTTACTTAAGTTAGGACACTATTTATCCTGATCATGATATCTAATACTATTTTCGGCTAATATTGATGCAATGATGATAACGTAAATAAAAACGTAAATTTATTGATGCAATGATGATAACGTAAATAAAAACGTAAATTTATTGATGCAATGATGATAACGTAAATAAAAACGTAAATTTAACAGTCGTTAGAAATATGAATAATTGTAATGCATTTTATGTTTACTTAAAATGCAAATTGGGTTTTTCTACAGTATAATTAATTAGGCCGATATTATAAAATATGTTATTAATTTTATGAATTAGTAATGGCATATTTCCTCTCATATCTGTTAGTTTTGCATCCAATAACAAATATAGCAATAAAGTTGTACACTAATGAACTCCGCATTTAAAAAAAAATCATTTTTGTTACCTTTTTTTGTTTTTTTTGTATGTATGAATACAAATTTAATACACTTATTTCAAAAATAAATACAGTAACACCTTAAAAGCAACCAAAGTATATTAAGATACTAACGATATGTTCAAATCTTCTTTGTCTGTGATACATGAATTCTTGAATTCTTGAATTATTGACATATACTTATATTTTCAAATAAAATGGTAAATAAAACATAGTATTTTAATTGTTGTAAAAACTGTCATCTGCAATGCTACTTTTAAATGCGTTTTTACATCAACTGAAAGAAAATATATTAAAATTACAAAATATTACTCCGTTATTGAATTTGTCATTTTTTCTGTATTTTTATGTTTTAAATTAGGCATAATACTCGAATACAATAAATATATCAGTGAATATACTATTTTCTTTTAATTTAAACATAAAGAGAGATAACGATGATGAATATAGCTGCTTCCTAAGAAAACATACCAACTACACTATAAAGACAACATTTAAATAAAAAAGAAGTATTAATGTATGAAATATGTATTAACATTTCAAAATTTATTGAATCTAAGAAAGAGGTAACTATAATTATCAAGGCAGAAAAATAATTTTATTTTTTTAATTAACAGAATACAAATAATTTTGACACTACTTAATGAATCTCGTAGTATCTGTAGAGTTATAGATTCAAGATTTTCGAAGGGAGCTTTTGAAAATACTTTTAAGCCTATGTAGCTCCAAATAACAAACCAATCACTTCTTAGTTGTCCAGTTAAGTGTTCACAACAAGAGCCATAGTGTGTGTGTGTTTTCCCTCTTTTTTTTTTTCTTTTTCTTTTCCTCTCTACATTATGTGTTTCAACTTACTTTCTTCCTCTTTCAGAACGAACAGTTTGATCTAACATGTATCTCTTGTTTTTCTCTCTGAAAATTATGATACCCGCTTTTTAGTAGAAATTGCAGGAAATGCAGTGTATCTCATTGAAGGCTTCATATTTCCTATAATTATTTATGTTAAACTGTTTTCCATTTCAACTTTACAGCGTTTGAAGTGTAGCACATGCTTATTTTGTATATTTTCAATTACTTTTGTTTATATTTTCTACATTTCTATGTGCGTTTTCTGTTATATATTCTATCATCAGAATTTGAATTATATATTTTATTTTTCTTAAAAAAATATTTTGTGTGAACTTTGTCAACAAAATGGCCTTTATAACGTAAGTACTATTAAACTGATCATCAAATATTATGTTTCTAACAAATAAAAGTTTGTGTAGAGAAGGATATTCTCTTTCAGGTAATTAGAAAAATATTGGAAATATTGTTGAACAATAATCGTATAAATGCCGAGTTTATACTTGCGAACTCTTTCTCAAAATATTAGCATTGAATTTAGTTATGCGTTTATTTTTTATTTGACTATTTATTTTTTCCAATGATCATGACACCGCGACCTTAAGATCTATTACACCAGATGAACTTAATAGCGGATAATTTGGTCGAATGAGTTCAAGTGACTTTGTTACCCAAGTTTCTCAGGCATTTACTCAAGAATTGAGAGGAAAACCTCTGAAAAACCTGAATCAGGAAACTAACCAAACCGGGAATCGAACTCTGGCCCAAAGTGCAAACTCTACCACTAGTCTACGGCGATGTTTTAAGTATGAATTACTTTTAAACAGCCCTGTATATAGAAAAATACTGATGAAGAAAAGAGCGGGAGAGGCAGACAGGGAGAAATAGATGGAGTGACAAGAATTGACCGACTAGACCATACGGTAAAGAAAAAGACAATGGACAATGCATAATATAGTCTTTCATTTCATTTGAATAACGTCGCCAATAGCTGCGAGGTCATTGAACCAAGGAATGTCAGAAGCATGCGTGTGGTTTTCAAGATTCATCAAAATACACAAACCACAGATGTGCATCAAGACTGTTGTACCATGACCTTGGATCAAATACTACGGCGGCCTTGCCTGGAAGTCTGTTTATCTTTTGCTCGGTAAAGAGTGCAGCGAATATTTCATGACTCGTATTTTTCATACTCTACACGATGGCTTCTTAGCTTAGTGCACAAGTTAGAATGTGTCACAAGGACGCATCATATCAAAAAAATGATGTACAGTCTTAGAATTTGGTAAATGAAAACATTAGCCGTCTACAGGTCGCGGAAAAAAATATTTACAAAGGATTTACCAGTAGAACAGACTCTTGATACTATTTTGAGAGTGGGAACTCGTGGTCTCATATGCTTCAATGTGGAACTACAGACACTGATATCGGCCAACAAAATATCTATGTTGCAATGTGACGTGTGATCATAGCCAGTAAAGGTTTTTTTTAAATGGTGTTTAACGCCCGTTTTCACTACTGAGGGGCTGACATGAAATGAAATGATACGTAGAATGAAATGTTATATTGGGAAAGGATTTTTTTAAGGAAGGAAACGTTCAAGGCCTAAGTTCAGGGTACCTCTATGGCATTTGCCAGTTATGAGGACTGAGTAAAACCTGGAAAAAACCTCAGTCAAGGAGGACGGTCCTGGCTGGATTTGAACCCCAGACCTCGCACTCACGAGTCCGTACCTTAACGACCTCGGCCACCCGTGGCGGTAACGTAAAGGTGCAGTCATAATGCAGGCTGTACATAATGTCATGCACTGTCAATCAGTGAACAAATCTTTGAAGTGGTAAGGCATTTTGAAAACTACAGTAGATAAGTTTTGTAAACTATTACTACACTTGAACTTCAATAATTACATCGCTTATTTCACAAAATAAGCTATTTTAAGACAATTTATCGTAGTATCAGTGCTCTTGGTAATTAATAAACACATTTGTAGCTTTGGCATTAACGCCTGCAGCACCACAACGAATTGCATAAGATGATTTGTTCCTATTCTAGAGGTGTTCATTTGCCAACCTTTTTTCTGCTCGTAGGTTCGTTGTACATCCCCCCCCCCTGCATCTTGCAATAAGCAAAGACAAGCTTTAATTTACTCACGTTAAGTGCAGGAACTTAAAATGGTGTAAGACATGAAAACTACATATTAGTTGCGTTAGCACATTTTAGTTTATCTCAACATAATGTAAGAAAACACTATAACCTTTTAAATGCAACCATGCAAGCTGGAGCACCCAAACATATCGGCTTTGCTAGAATCGAGTTTAAGGCTTTGAGTGAAGTTCCTCAGATTTCAGTCTCTGAAAACAACTGAGCGAGCATATAGCATCATTTGCTCGGATTACTAAGAAAAGTCATTATGCAGCATTCTAAGTAAGAAAATGCGAGACAGTACGCAGCCGGTCTCCACAACAGACATGCGAGTGCTGGTGGCAAGCTCTTTCTTACCGACGAGGAGTATTTGAAGTGTTTGAATGTTTCAATCAGTACCTTTTGAATTATCCGAATGAACTTTAAACATTATTACAATAGATGTGATGGAAATGATTCAGCGGCCTCAATGGAGTCAAGGAATACAATGCGTGCTCATTCTCATTTATCCAGCAACAAAAAGGAAATTTTACTCTACAGTTTTAAGTTCAGTAGCGATAACTCAGGTATTGCATAATTAGTATTATTTTTCTCAACTATTTCCTCCCTATATATTGTGCAATTTATTGGAGAAGAAATTGATAAATATTACATTATTTGTGTAACTGTTATTATTTTGAGGTGGTAGTAATTAGTTGAAAGGTGAGCGTAATATTTTATTTAATCCATTACTTTAAACCCTTATAACTTGAAAATTAGGTACAAAAATAGAGGAATCTAACTTACATTTCAGCAGAACACAGATCCAGATTAGATGATGAAACAAAGTTTAAGATTACATAACAATGAAACATCGAGAATACTAACATTTCAATACAAAACATAAATCAATAAGTGGAATTTAAATGCGCTTGTAAATTCTTATTTTTTAAGTTTAAAATTCAATTGAAAGTAATGAATTTATATCTAATTCTTATGTATAACTAGAGAAATAGAAATGGATAAAACACTTTACAGTTACACAAATATTCCAATGTTGCGTTCTTCTTCAAAGGCAGAAGACAAGTTTCTTTATTTTTAAATTTTCTACAAAAGAAGATGCTACTGGCTATCGCCATCGTCCATTATTTTTGGCACCTCTTTAAAAAGTATTCATCAGTAACTGCAGTTACTGATGCTATTTCCTGGCGGATATTTTGTTCCAAGTTCCCAGATTATATGGGCTGTTTTGTATACGGCATTTTTTTTAATTTTTTAATTTTCCCCAGTGATAGTCGCAAGGGATTAGATCGGGGTTCCTAGCAGGCCACGAAACTTTATTAAATCTCTGTCATTGTGAAAAAAAAAATCAAATTCTCTCTTCGAAATATTCGGTATATGAGATGTAGTAGAGTATCGTTGTTATTGATTTATTTAAGGACGCTCTTTAACAGCTCAGGTCATCAGCGTATATCGTTGTTAAAAGATAAAACCACGCTCTCTATCGATTACTTCTCTAAATAACGGGAGGAGGGGGAGAATATAAAATTGTGTTCACGTATGCCATAGCGAGAATCCTACGCCTTTTGCTAAGTTTCTGGGTTAGAACACTAGCGGGCCTGTTTTAAAGATTATGTAATGATGCACGCATATAACTTTTAAATCTGGGAATCTTTCTTCAAATCGTCTTTTAACTTGACGAACTGAGTTAACACATATGAGTCATAAATAAATACAGTTATGCAGTAGAAAACATATAAAAGATAAAGATAAAGAAAGCCTATTGTGTTCCTTAAGGCCAAAGGCCTTCTAACCATTAGGAAAAGCTCACTTTTTCCTAACGTGGTAAGCTATTCCACGCTAGTTGTTCGTATGCTGTTTAAGACGCTGGCTGATTTGTTCTTTGGTTATTCCATTCTCATTGCACTAGTTGCTTCTCGAGAGATTTCCATTTTTCCCTTCATCTTGCTACTCTTTACCAACTGTGCCTGCATGTTCCTTGAAGAGATCTGTCCGTTACCTTAACTGATAACAAAGACCTTTATCATCAGATCATTAAAATTCATATATAAAGACTTTATAAATATTAATTGTTGGGAGTAAAACTATAATAACTAAGTCTCTTTGGCATTGAAATAAAATCAAAATACATGTGACTGAATATTCATCTTTTTAAGAATAGAATTACACAAATGTTCAAATTAGTTTAAAAAGGTATATTAGCTAGAAGGAAACATTACGTCATAAATAAGCTAAACTTCGCTTTCTTCAAAAAAAAACTTTTTTTCAATTTTCCTACTTGTTAAAGCAAAGGCTATCATTACTTTGGGTAACAAAGTCTCTTGCACTAAGTTACAGTATAAACACAGTATGTGAATGGTTACGTTGACAACATGGTGTTCTACCTTATTATTGGTGTCTTATTTATTGAGTGCAAGTGTTCTTTGCAATTTGTCCGTAAATTGAATGGTCAGTTAACTACAGAGCAAAGTGTTTTTGTGTTACAAAGTTGATAAAATTGAATAGGAACAAGATTTGATGTTAGTAGACTTTGGACAGTAATTTCCTGATTTTCAGCTGCCAGTACGTCATGCAAACAAATGATCTGAGCGAGCAGAATCTATTATAGAGCTAACCGGCAGCGGTCAACCAGAAATTGTTTGTATGTCTTATTATTAAACGTTGTGTCTTTAGTTTTCCAGAAAAAAGTTGCCTGAACTGGGGTTAATCACTAAACTTTAGAAGCCTGTTACGCTATATGAAACTCAAATCAGACCGATCAAAACTTTTGCAAGCAAATGATCCGAGCCGTCGTTTGAGAGTTCTGAGAATAGCTCCTTATATGGGATGAAAGTGATCTTAACTTTTGGAAATTAATTTTATGAACCGCTGAACTACGATGTATATTGGCATTATTTGTATTTGTTGGGCTAATAAAAAGCCCATATCAAATTATCACGGAAGACTTGTATGCTCCTTGTGTGACTACTTTTCTTTTTTGAATGAGCGGTTATCCCCTAACTATTTGAAATGTTATATGTTATAAGAAATAGTTATTTCATAGCTTGATAACATACCTCATGGCCACCCTGGTAATGCGATGTGATTTTTTGCTTAGGAATATCATGAAAAATGACGAGAGTTTTCTCAAACCACTTGCAACGGATGATCGGACAGTCATTCCAGAACTTGTAGATCAATCTTCAGTTATGTTCTGCAATCTTTGAACTTAAATGATGTATCGCTAATTTCGAATAAACAAAGATAAAAACAATAAACTTGTTACTTGTGGATATTGTTTTTGTATACATTCACCAGAGCTTTCAAGAACATTTCTCTCCACTGAATACCGCAGCCAAACTAAACGAATAGAGAAGCAATTACTTTTAGTAAACAGTCAACAATATTCTATCCCTCTTATTGCATCTTAGAGGGAAGATTAAAAAAAAAGAGCACCCTCCTGCATGACCTTAGTTCTGCATTACAATGGGTTATTCCAGCGTCTCTAACGACCACTCTGGCTCTTCACTGCAGAGCCGAGAAATCCTGCCTCGCCTTAGGGTGTTTAGTTTGCCTTCTCCTCCCATGGTCTTCTTTTCCCCCCTTCCCTTCTCTCAACGTGAATATTATAATATAATATTATATGTGGCAGTCAGTCGGAAGGTTCCTTTTGAATAGGGCGTGAGCTGACCACTGAATGTTGCGTGTCTGCCCCCTACACCTCTTCTTTTACCTGGCGCTGCTACAGCCATGCTGTTGGTAGCAGTAAGTACTTGGCCACAAGGCATTCTGAGTGTTGTGCAGTTATCGACATACCATTCACTTTATTTATTTATTCAGATGGTTGGCATTAAGACATAATTATATTTTCGATTTCCATTTAACTAAATTTATATGGTATTCATTTTCCTTTAGAAAATAAATATTAACTTTAGAAACTTTCAATGTGAAATTGTCTTTTAATAAAATTAAAGTGAGGACTCTGGAAGAAAAATGCAATAGAAGAGCTAAAATCATAATAAAAGATCTGATAATAGAACAAGTGAATAACTTTAAATATCTGGGATGAGACCTATCTATTATTTGAACCAAAATCTAGACACAATATTATAAAGTATAACGCAATAAATTGATGCATCAACAGATATTTGGAAAATTCAATGAGGAAGGAGGTCAAACTCACATGACACAATATTGTGTCGAAACCAATGCTTATCTATAGTAGTGAAACCTGGGTGACGAGGGAAAAAAAAAAAAAAAAAAAAAAAATTAGAACGCTCAGAAATGAAATTTGAAGTTATTTATCTCTTTGAGAGATAAATTGAAAAGTGCAGACATAAGAATGGAACTGGATGTCAGAAATAGTGTGATACAAGAGGTAATAACGACCAAAAGAACTGGCAAGAGCATATCAATAGACGTCCCCTGGCAGACTACCATAGTCAGTTTTCCTTTATAAACAAAATGGAAGACGGGATATAGGACGGCCAGAACCAGGTAGAGAGATCAATTTAAATAATAAAGTATCTTTGGTGCGGAATAGGATAAACGCAATCATTGGAAAGGCAGAATAAGAAGAAGAAAAATATATTTCTTAGATATTTGTTTGGCATTGTAGACTTCTCCAAAGTCTTGCATTTTTGAAAATTTTCCAATTGCAATCTCTTCTTTTCTCACAGTGGGAAATTGAGATGTATTAAACAATTATATTTGGTTTTCTTTCAGAATTGTAACAAATTTAGCATGTTATCAAATTTTCCCACTAGCCATTAGATTCACTAATGAAATGCCGGTTAAAAGAGTATTGCTGCAGTAAAAACGGAACAACCAAGCTAGTTCTTGTGATGTTACTTAGTACGGAATGAAAGACCAGCCCTCGGGCCGAACACTACGGATGAAATGAATGAATAATTGGAATGATATACGAATTGCGACCAGTTCTTTGACTACTGTATTTATTACAGAAGGAAATGGAAAGTTTTCAGGCCGATAGTCATACACGTTTTTATCCTCTGTGCTTGCACAATATTTCTCTGAATAACTGTGTCGTCCTGGTGTAGTGGTAACCATACTTGCCTTCTAAACCCAAGATCGTGGGTTCATACTCGGCTAGGATCGATGGATTTTTTCGGGCGTATAAATCCTAAGCTTTTTTCGGAAGGGAAAAAGTATAAAAGTATAAATCCGATGGTTCCTTGTCGTGCATTTACGGCATTTACATTTACAAGAACCTCAAGTCTGAATGAAGAGGCATCTGAGCAAAATTTGTCGGCGTGAATAGAATGGGGCGCTGATGACCTGAGATGTTAAAGAGCGTCCGTAAATAAAACAAATCAATAACTGAATAATAGTGCTGAAACTGATAATATCTTATCACTAAATGAATAGATATGTAGCCTATGCTATTGCTTATATGAACACGTATACTATGGTTTTATTAAGTGTGTTTTTGAGAGTTGTACGAAAAGACTTATCTGGCAGAGTTAATTAAAGTTATTAAGCACGCTTTTGTTACTGAAAATAATCTCAGACCTGCACCTGGAGGATGATGCACAGTATGGTTTCTATATGGTGATCCTTATGTGGAAATATTTCATTTGTTCTTCAGTTATTATACGATATTTGATGTGCAGAAATACAAATGGTAGGTATGTATAAGGAAAACTTGATGAATAATATACTCCCTTCCGAAGGGAGTATAAACTTCCAGTCTAGATGATTGTTGAGGACCAACAATCTAGTCTTGAGGTACAGAATGTTAGGTACTAAAAACCGCCATTGAGCAGTAGGTTTGGGGTTCGATTCCCCTCGGGAACGTCCTCCCTCACCGATTTTTTTCCAGGTTTTTCTCAGTCCTCATGGATGACAACTGCTGGGTAGGTACCCTAAACTTGGGCCTGGAACGTTTCCTTCCTTAAAAAAAAAAAAACCTTTTCGAATTTGTCATTTCACCTCTTGTATCATCAGTGTCCACCACCGTGATGCCTCAGCAACGAAAACGGGTGATAAATACTATTAAAAATCTAATAGTATTCTCCATTTATGTAAAAAAATGTTTAATTACAAAATATGATTAGTTACATTATTATCTTGGCACGATAGCTCTTAATAGACTTAGGTCCACGAACAGGCTGTTGCACCGAGGACACTATGCAAAATCTGACTGAAATTTATAATTGATATGTTTTCTTTTTAAATGTAATATATGTTTCTACTATTGCAGTATATAAGGAGAAAGCTTTTGTGAAATATTACATCCCAAAATAGTTTTCATGCTAAAATTCGCAAAAGTTACAGTATTTTAGTGTCTAATATAGACATAGCTCCTGAACATCTTAAAATCTAAAACCTAATTGTAGCTCACTTTTAAGCTCATATCTTGCCGAACATAATCGTTTGTAAAATATCCATTATTTATAAGATTATAAGAGCATTTCTTTTATGCACATCTGAACAATTTCCCCACAAGGATATTAAAAATTAGAATATGGCAAACTTGCAAATTAGTAACATAAAATAATAGTTTTTGAAAGTTTGCTCCAATGCGAATGAAAAGAAAAGAAAATTTGCCTAAAATTGAAAATACCTTTTTCTTTTCTTGCATGCCAATAGAGTTGTCAATTACACAATCAGCTTTCAAATTACTGGTAACTTCTTACTGGTTCCCTACCAACATACGTGGATCCATCCGTCAAGTCACGCCTATTCAAAACTTAATTTAATGAAATTATTTTTAAGGAATTTTTTGATAGAACAATAGATAGAAAGTAATATTGACACATTTTTTTCGCCAAAAAAGAGGGGGATAGAGCACATTCAGCCGGTATTTATATTTTTACTGTTTAAATATGAACTAAATGACCTATGTTGCGTTAAAACTTCATAAAAATGGTAAATTGTTCGTTATCACCTAAAACATGTAAAGTGTTTAAATTTCTAACATTAATCTTTCCCGATTCTCATAATACGAGAATATTATACATCTATAGGAGTAAAACAAGAAAACTAATGGACTTAAAGAAAGAAGCCCTCATATAAACACGCATCTCTTAATTCTTTTCATACTTAACAGCTTCAGAGAATTATTAATTTGTAAGGTTCCTTGGTATCCATTTGTATTGCCCTTACATGATTAGTGCAACTAAACCTCACCAACTTTAATTTTGACATTCTAGACCGCATAAGACATAACTCAATTATTTTCCATGCGATGTTTTATGAATCTCTAACAGAAAAATAAATCACTAACTTTTATAAAAATGAACATATTACTAACTAAAAGCAACTAAATTTTTGCGAGAGAGATGTGTACATTATTTATTTTTTTATTATAATTTCCTTTTCCTGTCTCCTTGCCTAACCATTGCCTGCCTCTCTACTTATGAATGTATTTAAGAGGACCACCACGAGTGGCCAAGATCGTTAAGGCACGGACTCGTGAACGGGAGATCTCAGATTCGATTCCCACCAGAACCTTCCTCTCTGACTATGGTTTTTCCTCAGTCTTCATGAATAGCAAATGCCGGGGAGGTACCTTAAACTTTGGCCTTAAAATAAAAATAGTTTCCCAGTTTATAATTTCATTTAATATCACCAGTACCCTACATTTCAAAACAACGCAAGTAGATTATATAAACACATGTTCCATCTTTGATACTCTTCGAAATGCAAACCTTCAAAAATGTTGGCGGATATCAATAGCCATGTTGCAGCCTTGCTCATTTACCACCAGTGACACATTTCACTATAATCTGCTTGACATTTTTTCTTGCTCAGAGCCTGCTGGCAACTGACATTACTAATGAGTATGAAAATTAAAATGAACCTAGGAGTATGCACTTGCATCTAAAGGTATCTACCATACCTGCAAAACAACAAGATATCAACATTCATAATCTAAACATATCAATTTGAGGCTGATTTTTTATCAATAAGGTTTGATTCGTTAAGAACGTAGGCTTTCTTTTCCGAAACTTTTTGTTGATGCTCGAGTTTTGCCACTGGCTTCAGAGACTTTAATGATGTTGGGAGCAGTTTTCCGTGCTGCCTTCTCAGTGAGACTTGTACTCTAAATCATGTTCCGGGTGGGGTCCACCTCAGTCTCTATCGTCAATTAACACGCACATGTATCATCATTTGGTTCAGGAGGAGGAGGAGGAGGAGGAGGAGGAGGAGGAGGAGGAGGAGGAACGGTACGTGGACGCCTCTTGACAAGTTTTTTTTTTAATCTTTTTAAGAGGGTGAGTGGGGGGATTAGCCGCAAGAAGAAACAAATGAAACTGAATTACATTAATGTCTGTATTTCATACATTCATTGCAATATTTGCAACTTCCAATCCCAAGGAAATTCATAAAACGAGTAGGTTCACAATAGTGTCCCTACTGTTAGCGATTATTTTTCGAATGTTTGTTTCTTGAAATAGTAATACAATAATAATTAGATTGGTTGCTGAAATTAAATATATGCAATGTAATGGTTAATATACAACAATAATCAACGGAATGTTTTAACAAATTATTAGCCACTAATCAAAATTTTTCTCAGATAATAATAAAATTCAATGGGTGGAGGAATGTAATTGAACAGATGGCAGAATAATCTCCTCTTAAAGTGATAGAGAATATCAGTGATCTAACCCTAAATAAGACCTTTTATTTTTTAAACACATGTAAGAATATTCCACATAAGATTTCGGTAGCTTTCGTAATCAACTCGCCTAGAAGCAAATATAGTTTAAACCAGAAAAAGGTCTACTTTTCTTGCAATTACTTTAAACTCTCTTAGATGTATTTTCTTCTAAATGGTTTGGAAACCAAGAATTTACAGTTTTATCATTTGAAAACCGCTGTCTACAAAAGTTTTCTTAAAACTCAGAAAAGAGAATAATTTAAGGGACCAAGTCAGGACTATAGGGTGCATGAATCAGCTGCTGAAACACACATTCTAAGATGAGAGATTGCGCTTTACACTGGCGCATTATCATGGAGAAGCAGCATCTTGCACTAATCTTTAATGGGCCCACGTTTTATGATTTTTTCCAAATTATCTATCCATCTATCTTCTTCTTCTTCTTCTTCTTCTTCTTCTTCTTCTTCTTCTTCTTATCCTCCTCCTCCTCCTCCTCCTCCTCCTCCTCTTCCTCCTCTTCAATCACCGATTAAGTCCTGCCTGTTCCTACCTCACATTTTCGTTTCTACCCATTTTTTTTCTTCCAATTGACACTCTTCCTTTCAAGTTATATGTCAACATATTTTTTGGTATTCTATCTTCTGTCATTCTTTTTAAATCTTTTACTATTTTGGTCTATAATTCCCTAATTGTTGTAATACTAATTCCAATTCTAATTATTTTCTTATATGATCTTTTTTGCGCAACCTTTTACAGCTTGTAAAAAATTCATTTTTGAGGGAATTTATGTGGAAAACTCAGACCCTCGAGCGATATTTATTAGGACTATTTCACGAATTTCACGAATAAAATAAGAATTTAAATATAATTCCTCTAAACTGGGCTTACATTATTGTAATAATTGTGCATTTGAACTTAACTTTTCAAGCAATCTTGCGACAGAAGAACACAATTGTTAGTAGTGCCAATAGAGAAGAGCAAAACAAGGGTTTAGGACTATTTCATGAATAGAATAAGAATAAAAGTGATATATATTTTAAATGCACACACAGTATATTAACACTTGTATAAAATGTTTTACTTATGAATATCTATTCTATTCAGAAACCATGTGATTGAAATTAGCAAAAGTAGGCTATCGTTCTATTTTCTAATACCAAATGAAAAAAAAAAAAAACTTACAGTGGGTCTATTTTTCTTTTATTCTGTAGTTTGGGATTCCTAATGATAAGATCAATTTGTGCATTTGACACAACACCAAAACGCTTTGAAGAACCCTCCATTTTGCATTATAATTGTCGATTGTCCATGCTTTTGTTGCTATCAACAGCTTCCCACCCGCCTCTTGCAAAAGTGGTCAGTGATACTTGTTCAGGAACTATATGGTGTAGCTATAGATTTGCCTGTGACCACAATAAAAATGGCCGTCGTGTGTTAAAACGCATTTGATAACTTTTTTTGGACAATTTCACTCCGTATCTGACTGTGATTGGTCAAAATACAAAATTTTGTTTCGTTTTATTGATCGATTTTAGGATGATGTCACAGGAGTGAAATAGTCATTGTAGTCGCACCATTTTCAAAAGTTCGTATTCACTGCAACAGTTAATACAACTTTAAAAAGTAAATTTAAAATTAAAGTTGAAAGAGAAACCCAGTCACCATTTTCTTTCTCAGTTATTATAATGAATAAAATATATACACAAAAATAATTTGGAAATATAGAAGTACAATAATGAGATAATTTACTACTGTGGCGTCACAGGCGGTGGATACTGATGATACGTGAGACGAAATGGAAAATGTTTTCACATTTTCCAATTCATAAAATAAACGTTGTAGACATAAAATTAAGGTATCTGTTGGTTTAGTTCTCCGTTTGATCTTTTACAGGCATTGGGAGAGCCATACAAGTATCGGCACTTCACTCCCATTGTCGATCGATGCATACCTTGCTATACAAGATCACGAGAGTTACGAATCAGCGTTCAAAATGTTTGGTGTTACTGCACGAGTGTGTAATGTCTCATCATAACAAGCCTCTATATATTTCATAGATATTGGCAGAGTCATTACCCAAGCTGGAACACAATTTGAACGAGATTTCCTAAAGCTCTAAGTCATCATCATTTCAAAAGATTCTTACCGAGGAAACATTAGTTGATAATTGGTCACGCTTGGAAATATCTCCTACAGAAACCATTACAGAAATACTAAGGCGTATTTAATTTTATTTTTAAATTATTTAAGAAACATTTTTATAAAAGTTTAGATAATGAATGGCACTCTCATTTCGCAACCAGCACAACGTTCGTTGCAAACCAAAATATGCCTTTAGGGCTTCTGCAAAACATTTTCTGTTCCCGCATCTGATGGTGAGCGCACTTAAATATTTGCAGGACTATAAAATGGCAGATAGCATCCAGTGTTACCCATTATTTCAAGTACGTACATGTAGGGTTCGTTGCAGTAATTTTACTGTTATAATGAGCAAATTGTGTATGTCTGTGTACGCGTGTGCATTTGTGTAAGAGAGAGAAGCCAGTGGGTGGGTGGATAACACAATAACGCGGTAGTATAAGAAGCATGAGTTGCCTTAAGCGACGTTACGACGCTGCAAAGCTGTTATCAAGCTAATTCATGGCCTGCCATTAGACATGGCCAGTGTTGCAAGTAAAGATGATGCCATTAAAAACTATATTGCGATTTTATTCACCCATAAATTGGATAGAAATGTGTTACTATACTATTATTTTCTTGAAATGGCTACAAGGGCGAGCGATTATTAGCGGAGTGGGTTTCTTCAAAACATTAAAAAGTATATATAATAAGGTTTTGATTAAAATTTTGATCACACTTTATATAGCGGAGCAAAATTAATATGAATGCACATACCAGGATTTAATAAAACATTGTCAAATGAAAGAATTGACGGAATTTTATGTGTTAACTTCTATCTACAAACTTGCTGTTAACCATTTGACATTTAGAAAAATGTAAACTTTAAAAAAATATTGGACTTTAAAATATTAATCATGTAATTAAATATTTTCAAAATTAAATTAGTCTTTACATTTAAAGGGTTAAATGTGTTTTTTTCTATAACACACCATTTGAAAATAAATAAAAGTTATGTAACAAATATATTGTATTTTCACTGTGGTTTACCTATCATAGTGTATTTCCGTTTTAGCCCAAATGTTTTTGCTTCCAAATATGCCATCCCTGGGAATAGCTGTAATTATAATTAAGTGGATATTTGTATTGCATATAGATATTAAATTTAAAGATTGTTGTTTTTGTAAGATTCTTATATTTAATTTATTTAAACAGGGGTGCATGGAAAAATAAAGTTGTTCTAAAGTATTGTCCCCGGCTTACCTAATACCACGCGCAAATAATGTAGTTAGTAATTTTTGATACTGCTCTATTCTTTGATTTTCTTTAAGGGGAGTATCAAATGTTAAGTTATTGTTAAGTTTACCAACTTTAATTCCCATTTCCTCGAGGACTATTAAAGCTGATAAAATGAAACTTTTGCAGCATGCAGATATACATAATTAAAATTTGCCGATCTATTTACACTTTTGCACCGTGGCTCTGAAGCCACTTATAAATTAATTTGCTATTTTTCCCAACGTTTTATTTGTTTACGTTGTTATATTTTATCCTAGCTCTACCATAAAATATTCATATGATCGCAACAATATCATAAATAAGTAGTAAACGTTTCAAACTGATAGCTTATACAGATATTTTTCAATAACTGCAACCATAAAATTGCTTTTAAGTAAAAACTATTTTTTTTAAGGAAACACAGGCAAAAATCCTCCAACATTGTCAATCAACAAATGTCATGGAAACAAACGCTACCAATTTATTAAATACAACATTTTCTGTCTTGTAAGATAAGCCATGGCCTTCTAGAGCAAATAATTTCTGAGATATATAAGTTTAACTGAACAAATGCTTTCGAAATAAATAAATAAAGGTTTCTGCAGTAACATAATAAAAATTTATTAAAATATTTATAACAAAGGAATATTAATGAAAACCATATCAAAATAAACAGAAAATACCAAATATTCAAATGGTACAAAAAACATAGATATGATTTTAACCCCCCCCCCCGCTTTTTTCACTAGGACTTAGTGAAGTTTGTATTTATTTATAACGTTTTAGTGACAGTTTTCTCTGTCTTTATTCTGTAAGTGGATTCAATAGCAATGATTTACATGCATATTTTTCTGCTCTATAATCGAGTCGTTTCTAGGTAAAAATGAATCTATAGTTTCTGACAGAAAAAGCTAGAGAAGCTTATTAGTTCAAGTGAATTTGTTATTTTTTTTTATTTTATAGGGAAACAGAGATAAATAGCTTTCGTGTTTCTTTTGCTTTAAGAAATTAAATAACAACAACAATAATATTATTATTATATTATCATTGTTATTGTTGTTGTTGTTGTTGTTGTTGTTGAACTTATTAAACGGACTCCGCCATTAATCTTGGTTCAACGTTGTATGTAAGTTAGAAAATACCGCACAACCATAGGCAATGCGGAAAAGTAAATATTACCCATATTCCTGATAATAAAACGGCTATATTCAACTGTATTTCATTTGATTACGGCTTCCTTAAAATGAAACCGAATTTATTCCTTTTGGGGGGAGTTACAGCAGCTTCTTTGTCGAAGCCAGGTGCATTTCTTCATATTAAAACAACTACGGTTGTACCTCTAAAGGATTTATGAATGTGGTCCTATTTTCAGGCCAACATGTGTGGGACGAAATGAATGTAGTAGCCCTGAAGCTAATATCTTGATATGGACAAAGAGACGTTTCTCAAACCAATCATGTAATTAACCTTTATGTGATTCAAAGTTTGGCTTTTCATTAATTTCTATGATAGGAAACCTGTTTTGCTACTACACATATTGCTTCATTACGAAAATTATGTGTGCATTACATCAACCTGTACGCCCACTCTACATGTTAGTCGGTGATATACTGCTGGCTCATTTGTTGAGGCAATGGTCATGTGAAGGACATTCTCCCCCCTCCCCCTCCTTGTGCTTTATACTGCACAGGATGTAGCAGAAGAACTTGCACTAAATACCTTAAAAGAAAAATGAGCGAAGTTGTCATGACGAAGGTTACGTTATGTTCTGCTTCTTATAACTGGATAGAAGTATTTTGCTTCACCGGAATTTTATTTTATAGCTTTTAAGAAGGAATGCTTTAAATAAGATTGCATCCTTCTATTCGTATTAAATTAAATGTGGATTTGTGATTTAAACTTCAATAAAGCACAAATAAATTCAAAATTAGCTTTACTAATCAATTCAGTTGTGACTTCTGCACTTAAAGAGGAGGGTCTGCAAAATCCCTCTATAATTTTTCCAGGCATTCTTGTTGGCTAAGAGCTTACTCATAATCGCAAATAATCATCGCACGAATATGCTGTCCAGTCCCCTCCATCTTACAATATAGACAGTGCACAACAATAAATATTTTTATGTAGATGCAACAACTTCCACGTTACTAACCAAGCCATGTTCTCTTCACTACTGTTGCCAACTGGAAACATATCTCTCATAGTCTCTTCAAATCTCAAAAATATTCATTCTGATAATGCAGCAACGCTTTCTGAGCAAATTTATTTTGTCCATTTCATGTCGAGGTCCTTCAGCATTTGTCTGAACTTAGTAGTTCATCGCTGATCTTCATTCACTTTCAACCCTCTCTTATGGAATTTGCAAGGATAGACTTGTCACTAAGCTTGTGCTTTGTTAAGTTAATATGGATGTATTTGTCACCATTTAGTGGTCGAGGTGGCTTCCACTTCAAGCTCATTGCAGACAATTCATTGGTACTTGAGTGGATGATCTAAAAATGGTGATATTCCTGAGTGTTTCTACATTTTACAATTTACACATTTCTTAAGTTGCTGATTTTGCACTCGTGTCGCGATGCCACATAGCATATTCAGTTAAATACTATCTCAAATGTGTTTTAGAACAATACTAACAGCTAAAATCAACGTCCAACTGCTCTAAAACAAATGAATTTCATATTTACTGGAAAGGGTTTTTGGGAAGATGTGTACTTTCTGATGCGCTTTTTTTTTATTGTAAGTTCATTTGCTGAAAGAACCGCCAGGTTTTGGAACCAAGAGCCAATAGCTTTTGGTTAGACATTTTCAATTCCAACGGGACAGTCAAGGAATTAAATCCTGGGAATAAGCCACGCCCATACTGCGGAGATGCTCTTGTGAGAGAAGCAATCTCAGAAATGTGTAGTTATTTAATCATAATCAAGAAGGAAATATATCTCAAAGAAATGCTTGCAATTAAAGTTATCAACATACAAAAAATGACTTTGCCAACGAACTTCAGTCTTACAGAAGCTGGACATTCTACTTTATTGAGTTCATTACACGAACAGATAACAGCAACAAACCGACTGAAAGAAACGGAGCATAAACAATCTTAAAAGGTATGTTCGAAGGCTTCTACGATCATAAAATAATTATTTACTTGCCATCCATCCCAGGCGTGGTTCTAACAACACTCGCTCAATACTACAAGAAATTGGCCGAAATAATTCAGACACTTCGACTGTTTATGCAAATGAACGAGGTGTAGCAAAGGCGAACAGGTTGGCAAGAAGAACGCAGCTCGGAAATAAACTAGCGTAGACCCACGCAGGTTAATTTGTATTTTGTTGGAAGAAATGGAGGTTTGCATTACGCAAGCACCCCTTCACGTCAACATGTCTGGATAAAACTAATGCTTCCTTCATGCCTGTGGATTAAAATGAGGGAGGGGCATAGCGATATGCTGACTCGTCCTAGAGAAACGAGGTTTCCGCCCTAGCGTTTTGACGAGCTCACAACATGAAGTTACAAATACGTGGGATAGGTTACGTTCTCGTAATGGTATAGCAAATTTGACGTAAATGTCTATGCCTTAAGCTTTGTATATCGCAAATATAAAAATAATAAATAAATTTGAATAAACGTTAATCACCATTGTTTTCTCTATAAAGTTACTAATATTAATCTCAAGAAATACCATATGTTTTCACTGGTGACTTATACAACAGAAGCCTTGCCGACATTTCAAAACATTTCAGTTCTAAATAAATATTCTGGTTTCTTCATGGAGGTTAAGAATATATACATTCAGCTATACTAGGCGTAAAAATACCGAGACAATGTTCGCAAAAGTCTGATTTGTGAGTTACTATTGAGAGATAACTTTCAGCGCATTTCGAGATATAATCCAAAAACTTAAGATTGTTAAAATAATAATTAATATTTTACGCAGGTGAGTGAAGATAGCTGCTGATATGTTTCCATTGACATTTATTTACATTTATAATTTGTGGTAAGTCCTTTTTTTTTTTTTTTTATAGTTTTGCTGCGGATCAGTTACACTTGAGCATCTAACCATATCGTGAGCAGGCGAATGGTAATGAACCTGCAGTTACACAGCTGTTTAAGATAGTCTTCCCAGACCGAAGGCAGCTGAATAATAAAATATTTTAGCATCTATAACATCATTTAATTTTCTTAAAAAAAAGTATTGGTTTTCGGTTTATTTACGGATGCTCTTCAACATCTAAGGTCATCAGCGTAAAAAAGTATTGTTTTAACAAACTAAAGTTGTTGAACCATGCCTATAACTCTTTGAATGTTATAGTTCAATAATAAATCCAAAATCAAACATTTCCGCACATATGTTTGTATGAATTTTTTCTTGTTTTAATCTGAGGAAATCTCCCCAAAAGTTAGTTCTAGTATTTTTACGGTATATATAGCCGACTAAATAGTATATATAATATATATCCTAGTATTTTTACGCTCTGTATAACTGAATAAATAGTATATATAATGTATATTCTTAATCTGCAAGAAGAATTTCAGATTTAATTCAGAAGTGAAATATTTTGAAATATCAACAAGACTTCTGTTCAAAGAAAACATGTGGTTTTTTACGCTCTATATATAGTGGAATAAGTAATTGCCTTAGTTTTACAAATATTGATTTTTATTACTTACATTTATTTACATACTTAAATTGGCTATGGATTGTCATGTATTACATTTACAAAAATTATGTCAAAAGATTGTGACAAAAATTCACAGTGGTCGCCTTTTGAAAATACACGAGTTAGCTGACATTGCAAAGACCTCGATAGGCCATGTCCCCTTACTTTTTTCACAAAGTTTTGGATAAGAGATAGCTTTACTCTCAATTGATGCTGCATTAATGAAACAAAAACGCATTCGAATGAACATTTTGCAAGAGTGTTTAGACTTGTTTAAACGAAATTTAAGTGCGTTCCTCCGACGTTTCATAACAATAGATGAAACATGAATTGATCACACCACGCCAGAGACCAAAGACTGGTAACAAGCGAAAGTGCACCAAAGAAAGCAAAAACGGTTCCATCTACAGGAAAAGTCATGGCTACGGTTTTCTGAGATTCTAATGGCGTGGTGCTCAAAGACTACCTCGAAAATGGCATAACCATTACCGGAGAGTATTACGATACCCTACTGGACCAACTGAAAGATGCTGTTCAGGCTTAACATCTATACTTTGCGAAAAAGAAAGTTCTCTTTCGTCACGATAATGCTCTCTCACACGTGTCTGGGTTGTCGATGCAAAACTGTATGATCTTCACTTCCAAGTGCTTCCACATCAGCTATATTCACCGTATTTGGCTCCTAGTGATTACTTATTGATCCCAAACTTAAGAAATGGCTTGGTGGAGGTTGAAGCTGAGACAGACGCTTATTTTTTTACAACTGGACAAATTTTATTTTACTGACTATTAGAAAAGTTGGAAAGTTGTTGGATCAAATGTATTGATTTACAAGGTGAATTTGTTGAAAAATAAAAAGGAAAATTATCTTAAATCTTGAGTTTTCTTGGTCAGACAGCGAACTGTTAGAACACCTCTTGTAGCATTCCCGCGTTTTAACGATAATTTCAGAACCTAATACCTGCCTGTTTCATGGCAGTTTACGTTCATTTTCGAAAATGGCAAAACAGTTTATTCTAGAATAACGGTTTTTGTGTGTAAGAATAGTTCATCTAGTGCATGTGGAATTTATTCATAGCTTTCCTGATCTATTGCTTGCTTCCAAAACTGCAATTCACTTACATTGAACACAATTTAAATATATTGCTTAGACGAAATAAAACCACGAGTGTAAACGAAATGATTAGGAAATCAGAGCAAATCTTGAAAGGTTGCCAATAAAATCACTCATGAAATAAGTACAAGTGGGGATTTTGGATTGTGAAGAGAAATAACAATAATGAAATCAGAAATCTGAATGTATTTTCCAATGCAATGCCTGTTTAGCCAATGACAATTCCAGCACTTCTATAGGATAATATTGTGTACACATTTCAGAAAGCGGAGTCGAAGCACGGGCACCGCCCTGCTTAGACACGATTAGTAGCCGAGACATAAAACGCTGCGTGAGCGGACAAGGTTTATATCTAAAGTCTGACACTTAATATAAAACGCTTTAGCATTTTGAAATATTTACTACTCGACTTGATATTAGATACTGCTACATAACACACGTCATTTAGGGCCTTTATCCTTCTGAGAGTGTGTTATTAAAAATGGATTGTTTACAACTTGAGTATGCGTGAACTTGCACACTGGGATCCCGGTCTCTATATTTCTTCTTCTTTGTTTCAAAGAATAACAAGTAAATAAACAATACACAAAGAGCCTATGTTGTTTCATAATCTAAACTTCGGCAACAAAGCTCCCTAAAGGCGTCAAACGCCAAGAATATTTTTCTAGCCGGTTGTTTCTTGTGCGACAATCCATCAAGCTTAGCTAATAGCGGCGGGTTCTTCCACTCTGTAATTTGATGGCGATCCTGTGAAAAACTCAGATCCTCGCACCACTCCTGCGTTGTTGCATTTTAATATTCATAGCTTGGGAATTCATTAACGCCACTTCATACCGAAGTTTGCACGTAGCTTAATCTTATTCATATTTGGCCACGATATGAAAAGAGAGGTAAGAGTTTCGGATTTTCATGTGCAATTATTAATTAAATACTATTCTCATCTTCCAATTGTTGATTGTTTTATTTAAGGACGCTCTTTACTGTCTCAGGTCATCAGCTTCCCATGCAATTCCGGACGTGAAACGGCCGATAAATTTTGCTCAGAGGCCTCTTCTTTCAGGCTTAATTCGTGCCGCAAGTCTACGAAACGGGATCCATGCCTTTACTTTCTTTCCGAAGGAAGCCATACGTAGGCTTTTACACCCCCCCCCCAAAAAAAAACATCGATGCTGGCAGGGTTTGAATCCGCGATCTTGGGTCTGCAAGGCAAGTATGATTAGCACTAAACCACCAGGACCGACTCTCATCTTCCAAGTATTTATAAAAGCTATACTGAGTATTTTTATCAGTTTGTCCTTTCAATTATGGTGTAACATTTAGATGTAAATTCTTTCAGTTAATTGTAATAGGTTTGCAATTTACATTGCTTCATTTTTAAGCACTAAATAAGCAATTGATTCGTCATAAAAAAAGCTTGACCTATAACGCACTGCTGTCCTTCACTTTTTAGTTTTACGGGCATAGTATAACTCGTGTATAGCTTCGCCTGGCCACTCCTGCAATAGACTGTAATTGATTGGCACTGCAGTACACTACGTGAAGTGGATTTAATCTGAGAGCGGTGATGGACAATGAAGAAATTGGCTTTATAATTATTGGAAAGGCTAGGGAATCGCAAATTCGCATGCCGTTGGGGGTATAAAGTACTTGAATAACCTCCATATTCACCAGACACAAGCCCCTGCTTTTCAATTTCTTCCGAAAGTAAAGGAACAACTGAGAGGAAAGCGTTTTCAAATCAGACAAGCCAACAATGACTAGTAAGACGCTCGTTTGCTCACATCAATGGAAACATACTGTTGCTCGGCCAGAAGAATGGCAAAAGGTGATAAACATAAGGGATTATACATAAGGAATATAAAATTATCCTGATTCTCAGCTATAAAAGTTATCTATACCTTTTTTTGCAGTCCTCATAAGTTTCATTTCTACTTCATTGAACAAACATCAACATCGCTAGATTTCTAAGTACTAAAAGCAGAATAAGGTGGAATGAAGTTGTCAGCACGAGACTGTAGACAATAGGGGGAGGAGTACGATAGATCACAAACTACAATTCAACTTTTCCCTTATGTCATAGTTAGCTTTGTTTGTGTTTGTGTTTGTGTTTGTGTTTGAAAGTACCTAGCATGATGCTAAATAAGAAATAAGAATTCCAATGCTTAATTATGATCTTTAGTACGTTTTGTGGGTTTTATGGGCTCACTATAAGTAGATAAAATATTCATAATTTGTTTACCCGAAAACTTATTGTTTATTTCAGAAATCAGGAAAGCGGTGCTGGAGTCTTGCTTGCAAATGCTTTGAAGTAAAAGCAGGGAATAACGCGTGTATGCAGAAAAATATGAAATATTCACTAAAGTATATGAATACAGATTTCGGGATCGTTTATGTCAATGCGTTAATTATATTAATTTCCTGGAAGTCTCCGATTATTACGTTAATTAGTTACTGGAAAACGAAGGTGATAGTATTATAAAAATAAGTAAATAATTTTGACATCAGAAACATAATTGGACAACTACCATTTTGTTCATGATATGAATTTAATTGTAAGTAATTTTATTTGAGATTTTTCTATATCTATAATGACTGGTTTTACTGGTTCATTTTGCTGATATGAAATACTACGTTATAATTAAAGTGAGAATTAATTTGCAATAAATTACGGAATATCCTTGGTAAAAACTTTAATTCTTTTTACCAGATACGTTTTTCTATTTATATTCGTAAAGTTATTAAGAAGACCGCCACGGGTGGCCGAGGTCGTTAAGGCGCGGACTCGTGAGCGGGAGATCTGAGGTTCGAATTCCACCAAGACTATCCTCCCTGACTGAGGTTTTTCCAGGTTTTCCTCAGCCCTCATAACTGGCAAATGCCGGGGAGGTAACCTAAACTTAGTCCTGGAACGTTTCCTTCCTTAAAAAATCCTTTACCAATTTATCATTTCACCACATGTATCACCAGTGTTCACCGCCTGTGGTGCCACAGTAGTAAAAACGAGCGTTAAACACCATTAAAAAAAAAGGTTATTAAGTTCCAAACTTAATAACTCCAATTGCAGAATCTTGGTTGACTTGCTAAGAAAGTTGCAACTCAACATAGTAACGTTTTCGCCACTAACTTTATAAAACTAATTTACCATCATACTTATTTTAAACGTTGCAAGGCGTGATTATGATCAGATTAAAGCGTTTAAAACTATCAAATAAGTAATCCAAAACTAATAAATAAACAAATTCGCAGGCACTGGTTAATTCGATGTCGTCATGAACTACTAGGCCTATGCCTGGATATACTGGAAGGACAAGTTATGAATTATTCAGATGCAATGATAGACCGGTTAAATTTACAACTTGAGTTAGGACACTGTTGGGAAGAGGACGAGTATCGTAATAAATTGTTTTTGAGGGCAAGTTTACAGTGGCCCTTTCATAATTCGACTGCTCAAATGCAGCGTCTTTACTAGACGCCAGACCAGCTGATGACTAATACTATATACAGTCGATATTGCAGTTAAATAGTAGCAATAATTGCATCAAAATGCTGTCATTATCTGGAAACTGTTTGGAAATTTCGATTTTTAGTGAGCTAGGATATGCCTTTCTGGTGAAATTGGTTCCTCTCCCTCGCAAGTATTTTCTCCTTTCATATTATCTATTTTAGTCTGATGAATATTAGTCTTTTGGCTTTCACTTCCATTAAGTGTCAGAAATAAATACATTGGACTGGTAGACATAAAGTCGGTAGGAAGGAGGTGAGGGGATAAACATTAAAAAAACTAAATACAAAGATTATGGCGTAATATCATAACACATCCGAGAAACCTACAAGTGGTCAATAATTGACTATAATTATAAGAATAATATTGCAGATGAATTACTCATAGTTGACTGGAATGTACAAGTTTCATACCTGCAGTGTTGTTCGTTTGGGAGTTATCTTAATTTGTCTCACAATTTACAAAAATGTTTAATGTCACAACTTTAGCCGCATTGTTCAAAGGTTTTCCTCTTCTGTTTGTTATAGTTGTGACAAAAATGTGACAAAGCTTCAGAATGATCTAAAATACCGTAAAACGGAGTATTCGTTGATAAATCATTACACCATTTTAAGAAAAACTGTTCCGCCTAAAGCAAAATATGGCGAATAATATGCTGCTCTGAAATTCTGCTTTCGCCTCAACAAAACTCCAGCTAATAGGAGCCCTATGTAGAGTTTGTTGTTCCCTATATCAGACTTCAAGATGGTTTAAAGGGAAGCAATCAGTTTGAAAGTTGCTCCAGTTGAAGAAAACTTTTAACTCCGCTGTTGTTATTGTGAGAGAGGATCGTCGAATAACATTAAGAACACTTTCAGAAATTCTGAAAATTTATTGGGTATCGTCCATCAATTGGTAACTGAAAAGATGCACATGAGAGGTGCATGTGCACGGTGAGTTTCAAGACAGCTGAATGCCGAGAAAAGAACGTTCGCAGTTTTCCCAAGCAGTTCAAGTTGATGCGGAATTTCTTTCAAAGGTACTAGTTTAATTGTTATCACTGTGAGAGGTGTACAAGTTGATACATGTTCTGTTCCGCGTAAGGCAAAATCCAACGAATAATATGCTGCTCTGAAATTCTGCTTTCGTCTCTACAAAACTTCAGCTGATGCAATGTTACAGGAGGTCTCTGGAGAATTTGTTCTTCCTTATAGCACAGTTGGAAGATGGTTTGAAATGTTCAAAGAGGAAAACAATCAATTGGAAAGTAAGATATGTTTAAACAATTTCAGCTTATTTACTTTATAAAAGATAAAGAAAATTATATTATCTGGGATAGTTTACAATGACGAATAAATTATAATAAGATGTATTAAAATGTACGCATATCTTCATGGAACTTGTACTTTCCCGTTTACAAAAAAAATGTAAAATGGAGCGGAACTTGAGAGCTGCATAAAACTCAAGGCTATTTGCATCATAGACGGCTATCTGGATCATATACGGTTTTCGTAAACAAGTATGAATGCAGAAGTGCATCATTTAATTAATTTATTTATTCTGGTAGAGCTAAGGTCATTAGGCCTTCTCTTCCGCTTTGCCAATCTAATGATAATTACATGAAGTTATAGGGACAATATTACAATCACAATATTGACAGTAAAGTTGACAATACTCGTACACACATAAAACCAACCATAATCAATAATAATCTCTAAATGTTGGTTAGGCCTCAGACACATTTAACATATCGAAGTTATTTGAGACCCGCAGCTCCTAAACAACTTTCATGAAACTGCACCTTGCACTTATGGCACTTAATACAGCAGCCTTTCTTAATATATCCACATAGTATTGTGATATTTGTTGCAGCAGAAATCTTTTTCTGATTCAGTTTGTATTGTGGAATCCTCACTTTCATTTATAAACGTTCTTGTTATAGGTCTTGTATGTTTTTGTAGTCCTTTTAGTTTTCTTTTCTTTTAGTTTTCTTTGAGATTTGTCAAAAAAATTTTTTTTCTCTGTGTGAGCTCTAGGTTTTTTGTTGAAGCTATGTGACATAATGAACTTTTTTCTCTTTTCACACTTATTTTATAGGTTGTTTTTATTTTTTGTGTTTGTAGAACTGTAACTTTTATGAGTGAAAAGGGTTCTATTAAAATTAAAAAGATGTGATGCGTTTAAAGCCAGTCAAATGATCCAAGAACACGTAATGTCTCATTAATGGACACACAATAGTCAAGTACTACCTTCGCACAAAAATGGTATTTATCATGTTGATTTTATAGAACCCAACATGTTTCAGAATGTAGTATAGAAACAATAACTAAATGAATTCTATATGTGATACAGACATACTGCGTGTTTCACGGTATGAATTAAAGTTTGTGACATCCAGATAGCACACGATTCGATTACTGAATCGAATTGTTAGCAAAATACTGTTTTTGATTTTGTCTAGTTCAGTTGGCCGCAGTTTGCTTTCTTCTGTGAACAAACCTAAGCACACATCTATTGGTCGCACTGCATCTTTGCACAGAGCCAAATTCGAGAAATAGTTACACGATATTATCTGAAACTTAACTGTAACAGACTAAACATTTCCCTTTTACATTCCCTGAACTGCAGCCGTAATTATAGAATGGCATTACAGCACTCAGCGATCAGATGTTGCACCATTGACTTTCTACTTCCACTGGTTGGGTTAATGATTACATAGGTTTCTACTAGAACATCACTACTTTCTAACCTCCATGTTCAAGATAATGCATAGTAGATATCTGTCGATGCATACATATTGCCACAGATTAACCTTATTGCATACACGATAATTCCACTCATTGTATAAATTTTAATACCTTATTTTTTATGTAAAGGGTGATTTATAATTCAATACTTGTTATTCTGTGAAATATATTAGTTCTTATAGAGGCGTTCTGTATCTGAGAGGCTCAATTAGTGGCGTCCCAACATTACTTCTTTATCTTGCGGCCTAGATGTGCCACGACCTTGATGTTAGGTAGTGGTTGGATGGAATTGACGAGTAGCAGCATCCCGGGGTTTTGACTGAGATTCTGGTGTTAATGTGTCTAATGACGGGGTGCCAAGCGCTCCTTATTTATTACTAATATTATAATTAAAAAATGAAAAGGTGAAAGTTGCCGTAGTTGTTATGAACATTATAGCGCAGCAAAATGATAACGATTTCCATACATCCCTTCCCTCTTAATAACACACTTTATGTTTCTTTATAAATAAAAAAGGAGAAAACGTCGCAGACCTGAAGAGTGGTTGGATAACGCAGGTTATTACAGAACTGGTGTCTATGTTTAATTTATAGAAAATAATAAAAAGCATCTTAATACATGTAGATTGTTACTAAAAGCACAAATTTGTATAACTTTAATTCATTGCTGCTAACCCTATTTTTATGGGGGCTTCCGAACCGAAAATAAATAATTCAGAAGGAGCAAGAAAAAATGTTTTATAAGCATGCATTTTGAACCCTATGCTCTAATTATTTTACAATTAATTGCCTACAGATTTATTTGCAAATGAGATTTTCATGCAATTTAAAAAACCTCTCTTCAAAATGCATGCTCTTTTATCTAAATGTTATTTAAAATGTTCAGTTAGCGAACATCACAAATCTGATTTACATGTCTTACTAAATCCCAGAAACTAATATTTTCCATATCTTAGAAAAATTACAGATTAGAAGAAATGTCTTCAGTTTTAAACTGTATTATGTGAAAAATATACCTGCTTTCTATAACTCACTTTATTTAAAAATCTTTCTATCTTTTATTCATTATCACTTTGACCGCATTGGTCTTTCAGCGACGTCTGTAGGTTGTGGACTATATACTAAAAATGGGATGAATGAAATGAAATGAAATTAATTAATAATGGCGCAAATGAGATCGGAGTCCTTGGCACTTTAAAATATATCTAGTTTTCATCTTCTCCGGGTAAGGAAAAATTCCTATGCTTCAACTTCATCATGATATTTGTCCGCGTATCCGGCAAAGAAACTGATGAATTTTGATTAGGACACATTACCTCAACCATCAAATGTCTGGATATTTTTTCAAGTTCACCGAAGTCTTCAACTACCAAGATCGGAGTCTTTAGAATCTTCATAATCTTCAGAAATTACAAATTGTATCTAATTATTATAAATAAATTTCTTATAACTGGCAAAACAACATATGATTCACTAATTGAATAAGGTTTTATTGATGTTTATGAGTAAGTGATATAACCATCAACACTTTCTGAACAGCGTAAAAAATATAAAAAAATCTGTTTCAGCAAATACATATATGCATGAAAATACTGAAATACTCTGGTCCTTCATATGGGAGAAACTTCCAGACCTGTGTTCTTCCAAGTATGTGCTCCAAAAATGGCAGAACGACCGAGGTTACATCAGTATGTAAATCTGTTTGACGGAAGCAGAAAGACCAGAGCAGCTGCGGTGTGAGTTAGCATTCATTCTGACAACTACCATTGTTTTGTTCTGGCCAACGCTAAACTTGTTTAACAAGAATCTCCTGCAGATGATAATGAGATCCAATAATGCTAGCCATATACTCACTGGTCAACAGAACAATCAGGAAGAAAAATGTCACTCTGAGATTCTGGTAACTTTTTTTAAAAAAATCTGTTTCTACTCTGTCTCCACTTTCTTATTGTGGACTCAAAAAGCTGCTCCAGTGAACAGGCGAATATCTCAAATTCCACGCATTCTTCCAGTCTCTTCTCTACTGCTTTTACCTGTATCTTTCTGACAATCGCAACCACCTCAAATATTTTTGATAATACGAAAGAAGCAATAAGGTAAAATAATGCATTTTGTAGAGGTAGGAATTTCTGAGTAGTGTTCGCAGTTTTATTCTGATACTTGATGTGGTTTAATGGGTGGTTCCAAGTTGGACGCCAAATTATGAAGCGGTTTTGTATGAACCGCAGCAATCAAAGTCAAATTATGAAACTATTTGGTTGTGGCCCCACGTACGGCGCAGCATTTTGAAGCGGTTTAGTAGGCTCCAGCTAAGTGTCCCAGGTTCAACACCAATTTTGAAGCGATTTGGTAAATTATGAATGTTTGTTTGTGTGTTGTTGCCCACGCTTCAATGACAGTAACTTATCAGGATGAATTCTGCTCTTTTGTTGATTTGTACTCACCAGGACTGGAGAGGAGTTCAATAGTAGAAATAAGCACGCGATGTGACATAAAATATATGTCTTCTTGCCATTGAAGAATGTTACATTGTTAATAGTGTTACATTAAATATAAATTATGTGTATATATATATATAAATTAGCAATAATTAGAAGAACAGAAAAGGATAAAACACTAAGATAAAGTGTCACAGATTTGCAATCGCTGTATTTCAAACTGCTAGAGTTCTTAAGGTAGTTTTTCTCGTATATGTTAGTACTTTATTGCATCCAAATTCTTTCGCGTGCTCTGGTGTTTTGCGTACGATAGACTTAGCTGCGTCGAACATAAACCTAGTTGCCGCTTGCGAAACTTATCGATGAGTGCCGCGGCGCGTGAAACTGAAAGTCGCGCGTAACCGAAAAACATCAAACGCTTTCTCTTTTGTACAGTTCTTACATTAAAGTTAGTGGTACTGAAAGTCGAACTTCAATGAGTTTTGCCAACTGCTTCTCCGAACTGCGTATATCTTGCCACATGTATATCTTATAACTGCGTCTGCCTTTCTCCGCGTTTGGAACTTAAGACTGATTGTGTCTCGCCACATGTCGAACTTGAAATCGAGTGCCTCAGCCGATCAAACGCTTCCTTATATATTAAATTAAAATAAAATAATCGTTGGCTTAACGATTTTCACGGGGTCACAAAGGTACGCGCAATCTTTGCGCCTGTCTTTAAAGGTTCAAATTGTTTAAAGTTTAAAACATGTTGATGGTGTGCCTAGTTTAAAGGATAATAGTGCAACGTCGTCAGGGTCAAAGCCCGAAAAGAATTTAAAAGTCCTTCAGTTTATTAACCTTGCAATGGTAGTCCTTTAAAAAGGGGAAGGTCTTCACGCGATTTTCGATTTTTTCTTATTATGTAGTTTTATGACCCCCTTGTTTGCTTTCCAAGCTACAGTAATCGAAAAACATCAGAGGCTTTCTCTTTTGAATAATTCTTATATTGAAGTTAATGCTTATGTCACACACACACACACACACACACACACAAATATATGTATTATAAATTTCAATGCAAAAATATGATTATTGGGCTTACATAAATATACATTAGAATTATATTTCAATGGGAGTGGATCGAGGAACTGTTACAAACTACAACTTTGCGATACAGTTTAGGCTCAAATCAGAACTCTCTTCTAAAAGAACATAAAATTGTTTTGACACCTTTAATGTCTGATTAGTGGAAATTATAATTATGTGTGTAATATCGAGAGTTATTTCTGTTCTGCGTCCGAGGCTGAGGCTCCTGTCATTTAGCATGCATATATAGTAGCAGTTCGCGATAATTCAGTTGGTTAGAGCATCGGCACGGAAGGCTGATACGAGTCCCGGCCGTGACCCAAAATTTTCAAGTCTGATTCTTCCTTTCTAATTGACTTTCTTCTGCCCGCGACACATAAAAATTAAATTTTTAATATCAATTCCGTAAGAAAAGTGAAACAATAGGAATCTAAACTCTTGGCAGCACAAACGACCATTCACCATCATCCATATCTCGCCAGAAGACGTTCCCTTTGATTCCAACATTCTCTTGCTAACTATCAAGAAACTAATGGAGTTGAATGCAATCAATTTCTATCGGAAATATTCATGTACATGAAAGTCTGGTCATTTATGGTTGAATAGATGGATAACGGTGTGTATTTTACAAATTATATAAAACATTATCTTTTACATTACATCCACTGGTCCAGAGACCGTACACGCTACTATTTAACACCAACTTACCATAACTGCATAATATTTATGTAAAACTCAACACACAAATAATTATAATACACGAAAACATTTATATACAATTATTAACTTGCAGATAATTATATTATGTAAAAACGTACACACTCTGTTTTATACATCTGTATACCATAATTGTACATTGTTTAAACACACACAGATTCTTATTTGGTGCACTTTATATAAAAATTCACCCAATTTTGACCAATTGCCTTCCTGCTCAATCAAGTCCCAAAATGCTAACCTGGATACTCGATGGGTCCTTTAAATTGAAGTTATGTGCATAATTATTATATTATATATATAATTCCTTTCCCCAGTTTATTTTTAGCTCATTACTAAGTTCCAATGATATTTTGCTCTGCATTCGGCTTCTACGTATGACTTGTCTGGTGATGTCAATTAGCTTTCTTCTAACTTTCCTCCATACATTTGTTATTACTTATCCCTCCCCTTCCCCTTCCATTCCAATTCTTTGTTATTCTCCAGCAACTATGGTGTCGTTCCTGGTGTAGCGGTAACTATACTTGCTTTCTAAACCCAAAGTCGCGGGTTCAAACCCGGCGAGGACCGATAGATTTTTTCGAGCGTAAAAATCCTAAGTATGGCTATCTTCGGAAGGGAAGTAAAGCCGTGGGTCCCGTGTCGTACATTTACGGCACGATAAAGAACCTCAAGCCTGAAAGAAGAGGCCTCTGAGTAAAATTTGTCGGCCGTTTCACGCCCTGAATAGAATGGGACGCTGATGACTTGTGTTGTTAAAGAGCGTCCTTAAATAAACAAATAAAAAAATAAGCAACTATGGTGCCAATTTCTTACTTGATGGAAGTAGAAAATTGTCCTTAGTAAAGATTATTCTTCCTTTAATATTCATAACCAATATTTTGCATCCAAGAGTTTTACAATGAACGTTATTTACAAAATGCCCACATTCCCTTAAAACGTTATAATTCATTGTACCCCTCCCCAAGCCGAAGACCATTTTAAGAAACCATTCTGAATTTTATCTAATATCATAACAGGCAACAAAATATGGATATATTGCTATATTTTGAAAATTAAATATCAGTCGCAAAGACCATGCGTGATCAACTATTGTGAGAGCGGAAAGGGTAGCATAGCAACCTTTCCATTTTAAAACCAGCGCACCATCATTGCAGAATGCGAATAGTATGGGAAGATCTGCCTTCCACGTGTCTAAACAATAAAAAGTAGCAGCACCCAAGATAAAGAGAGAGAGACAGAGACACAGAGAACACTTAATGTTATGGCACTATAACGCTCTCACCCAAACTGCTGCAATTTCTTAGCGAAGAAAAGGTCCCAATGCTGCTGTATTAAGCTTTTACCTCTTGTAGCGTAGCGTTTTTATTCTCACAAAGGGGAAAGAAAAGCAGCGACATATTCGATGTTCTTCTGGTGGTGTTCGTATTTCTTCTGTGATAGTATGGAGTGCAAAAATCGGAGCCATCCCCCCCCCCAAAAAAAACAGAAATAACAGACGTTTACACTAAGGAAGCGGTATAGAAAGAACAAATTAAATGGCAATTAAAAGAGAGTAAGAGGGGAAAGAGAATAAAAAGGGAAAAATGGAAGGAAAATGCAAGCTTTATATAATAGACAAATAAGTAAATAAATTGTAAATACATATACAGAATAGTCAAAAAAGCACAAATGTTAACATTTTTAAATAGCACAATACCTATCAGACCTCTATGTGTTTTCTACCGTTGTATATGATGACTTTAGCATAACACTGCTCTCTTGTACCATTGTGCAGAACTGTGAACTACGCGAAAATGAATGTTCAGACGCATCATAGCAAGACAAAGCAGGACCTCATGCAGGATATGGAAAGTCTGGGTGCATGTATGTGTGCGTTTGTGTGCAATGCAACCTGCCAGGAAACAGGAGTAGGCACCAAGGACCAGTATGAGTAGTCGCCTAAACAACTTATGGAAACACTTGCTTGTCCATATCAAGATGGATTTGTGAGGTGAGTAGTCACATCCTCTTGAAAATGTTCAATCTTTACAGCTTTGCAGTGATTGCTGTGTTTCCATTTTCACTCCAAATGAAACGTAAGCCAATATTGCCTTGACAAAACACACAGTTCAAACTGTAAATTAAAGATTTTGATACAAGAAAACAACTTTGCTTACTGACAAAAGCACTCAGAAAAGCATTTGTCAGACAATCACCAATTTTGCACAAACTCAAGATTTTCATAATATTGGACAAGAGTTTGGAAGTTCTGCTCCTTCAGTTCATGGAACAATTGAATGAGTGCGCTCTACTATCTCCAATTATGCTATAAATGCTGCACTTTTTGGAGGTCGCGTCCAGTATTGTGAAAGGTTCTTGTGGTTTTCGGCCTACCTACCTACCTACCTTAATGATTAAGAATGGAACTTGTTTCTACTGAAAAAAAAATATTTAGGGACAGCGATGGTAGGGGTGATGAGTTTTGAGTCTTCTCTTCGAAATTCTCAAATAGCATTTCCAATTTTCTTTCCAGCAACATAGCTGCTAAATAATATTCAACAGCTAAAAAGACTCTGCTACAGCTTAATGTGGTATTGTTAGCTCAGTTGCTTATTAATCTGTAACAAAAGTAAATTTAATTAATTACACGTGTTATTTTATCTTTTTTGGTCCACTCTTAATATATTTCATAACAGAAGAGGTATATAAAATACAAAAATAAGAGAATGGAGTACATTAATATAGGCTTATAATCTTGGTTTACTGCAATATGGTACATAGACCACTGATTTAACCTTGTGACAGTACAATGAGTTGATTGTGTAACAAACTACGAAAATAGGAAAGTGTGCATAAAAATATGCGTACATTTATAAAATTAAATTCAAATAACCATAAATTATTACAACAGTATAGTTTAATAAATTTCCCTATTCTCTTCAGTACAAAACACTTTCTTTTCGTTTTGCGTTAATAACTGTCACAGAATTATTCGTCAGTTCACCTTTCCTTCACAATCCATCTAACCACAATTACAATGTACAACTTCTCGTATATCTGCAGTGCCTCAAACGTGAATCTTCCCCTATTATCATGAAAACAATTCTTATGTTGGTAAAACGAAAATAAGGTATAACATTGTTCTGTGGTTCAGAAATGCCCGCGTCTCTTAGTAAGTTTTACTATTGAGTATCTTATTCCTTATTTCACATTTCTTGATTAATCACTATTTCTTTGCTTACTTTATTTCACCCACTAGTTTTAGGGCTCCAGGCGTCTGAAAAGTTTGTTAAATTGTATTGGAAAACTTATGCATAGTATGAAGTGTAATACACTTCTGTTGCAAGCGTGTTTATAATTTTATTGCAGAACTTGCACGTCACCTAAGATATCAATTACTTTCAAAATTGTGTTGTATGATACTGGCTGGTACATATTGTTGTTTATTTCCTCCTGCCTAGCTTTAGGCTTGCGTACTCCATCATAAGGATAATTAACTTGAACCCACAATATTTTACTTTATCGGTTCCCAAGATTATGAGCTTAGTGACGAAAAAACGTTGAAAGAGGAAGCGCTAAATAAAAAACCAATGTGATAAAAAGTAAGCAAAGTAAAATAATAATAAGAGGTAATAAATTATAATTAATAATAATAATAATAATAATAATAATAAGATAATCTATGAATGAATGACACTCAGTGAGTGCATAAGTGAGATAATTGCTTATTTTTCATTGTAAAATCAGCCGCGCCCGTTGCCTGGAAACACACAATAACATTCAATGGGTGGGGTGTGTGCGATTGAAGGAAGAAAAAGTGAATTGCAGGAGGAGGAACAGAAGAACCGGCGGCACGCGGTGTTTGAATCCTTTTCTCAGTTTAACAACACCACCAGCACCTTGTCTTATAACTAGTTGTACGGGCAACGGCAGCTTCCAATCTTTGGATTGCGTGACTACCTCGCGAGGCAAGTAGCAGGGGTTCCATCATGCAATGGTCCATCTGTTACCTCTTCCTCCACCCACGAGGAGGAGCTGGTATAAGCCCCCGGGGTCTCCGCCCAGGAACTAACTGCCGGCAAGACGTAAAGGCAAAAGAAAGAAAGGAAAAACCAGCCACCAGACAAAGGATTCGGAAAGCGAGGGCTGGAAACATGAAATAAGACTTTGCCACTGTATTCCCGTCCAAAGCAATTAATGTTAAAAATGATATTTCGTGGAGTCTGCAATAAAACATACCTAGTATAGCTCGTTACTCTGCACGGCGTTTCTGCGTTTCTTACTAAAGGATACCATTTAGTATGATAAACCCGTCTTCATTTTTCAAGGTTACTTTCCTTAGGACTTTTACCTGACCAGAAGCACTTTATGAATTTATAATATTCCAGAGATACATTACTTCAGTGAATAACCATTGTATAAATGAAATTTGGAGCTCCACAAATGTAGTGAAACTCTTGCTATAAAGCGTCCAAAGATAACGTGCATTGGTTGTAAGTTTGTCAATCCTATGTAAGTTCTTCAAAAGCGTAACATATATCTGGAGATAAACTAAAGAAGGTGAGATTTAAAGTCACCACCAGACAATCTACCGTTTATAAACATGAGCAAATAATGGAAAAGACACAAGAATTTAATCAGCAAATCTATATAGTCTTCATTGACTTCACCAAAGCATTTGACTCAGTCAAACACGTTCCTCTATTGAAAACTATATGTATAATATTTAAATAAATTTCGCAAATTTTTACAGCGGAGCTGATCAAAACTAACAAAAATGTACAATGTATATATGTCCATAAAATTAATTTTGGGATATGAGTAATGTTATATTGTGAACTATTTTCCTCAACTGTCCGTTCAGTATTCACTGTATTAGATGTTCTTTAGTGTAAGGCAAAGAATAATGCTAATAATTCTAATAAATAAGGCGTGTTTATGATTGCAAGACGAAATATTTAAAGTAGCGGTTATTTGTATTTAACAGTGGAAAACCACACTACTTACAAAGCCGATTAATAAATGTGACTTAAATTTTTTGTCTGTTATTTAACTTCCTGTGATGATTATTTTGAATTGGGCTTTTGTTGAACGTTATTTCATAAAAACTTACTTTATATGTGTTTTGTATAAGCATTTGAAAATATTTATTTACACATACGAGATATTTAAAGAAATGTATTTTAAGGTGACATGAAATTTAAAATACTATCATAAGGGATTACTTAGCCCTGAGCGCAACTTTGACCCAAGAAAAGAAAAATATTTTAATTTTTATTTATTTTAGTCAACTAATTTGAAACACGGTAGAGAGAAAAACAAGCTGACAATATGAAAAATTCATATGTCTTATCTTAAAATGTGAGTGCAAGAGGAAAGTACCAGAAGTTTAGTTTAGCATTAAGTTTTTCTATATTAGTATAATTTTGTTCTAAATCTAATACTATATTTTCTATTTATTTGTGAGCTAAAGTTTTCTCAATAATTGTAAAATGTTATATCAGTTAAAATATAGCGAAATTATTTTATTTAGTTCGTTTCAGTGAAATGAACAGTATTCAGAATGCTTAGAACTAAACTTCTGAATTATTATAAGCTCTTAACATCAAATTTTGATACACTCAAACGGTCAATAGTACGAATGATGCTATGATCAACAACTCGGCAGTCAAGGGGAGAATATTTATTTATTTTAATAGTATTTAGCACGTTTTTAGCACCACAGTGATGGACACTGATGATACATGAGGTCAAATGATAACTTGCCATTTATGAGGACTGAGGAAAACCTGGAAGAAGAATCTGTCAGGGAGGACGGTTCTGGAAGGAGGGTGGTGAGGCTCGTGACCTATTGTACCCTTCCCACCTGTTGTCAACATAACTTAATTCAACTGCATTCTGGTTTTAGTACTTATAAATTCCGATGTGTAATCAGAACATATTTTAGGGTACTAGGATCCCGTACATATGCTACTAATTATTAATATACGAAAAAGAAACTTGAAAAATGTCTCCAAGAACATTAGAACAGTATTAAAAACACAGAGGACATATTCACTTCATTATAGTATTTCCAGAGGAACAATTAATTTGCAGTAAAAGTTTAAAAAAGTTCTGGGCATTCGACGGTATTTACTAATGCTCTATGAAGAAGAGAAAGTGATTGTTCCACATTGATCAAAATGACAAAGTTTGGTTCTCCTGCTTTGGAAAAGGATATCCATTTCATGTCAAACTTGAAAGTCAGAAGTGGAACGTTGTCCAATGTTTAAATAATTCTGAACATGAGCAAATGTATTTTGAAAAGAAACCACGAACTGGCAGGTTGTGCAACATAAAGAGAGATCGCGCATTTGTTAATATGCGACAATAGATAACTTCAATTACATGGAGGAAGTTTTGAAAGATTTCTATTAAAAGCGTGTTAAATTATTTTTACGAAACAGAGGCGTCCTGGTTACTCTTAAGTTTAATTGCAAAAGAGGCACAAAATGGAGAGGAAAATGGATCCTTCAAATTCATCGCCAGTTATACTCTGCGGGAATACCAAAGGTGGAATTCTCCCAATATATACAATGTACAAATCTAAACATTTGTGGACATCTTAGACATGAAATGGCTCTATGGCTGAATATATAATCGAATTAAAATTGACTGGTTCTTTAGATCTACATTCCAAGATTGGTTTTTCCTAGCATTTTACTAAAGTTGAATTATCCAGAACAACAATATAATTGGAGACAACCTTACATCACAAATAAATATTCATTCAAATTATACGTAAGCAAGTACCAAAAGTTTAGCAATGGAACTATACTGTGCATATCATAAAGACATTTTAAAATGAATAAGATATAAGATACTTGCCTTCTTTTGCTCTATACATCAGCATTCGTCTCTTCTTACTCCAATTCCTAGAACATATAAATGAACTCTACTCGTCAAATTTTGCCTGCAAATATAAATATAATTATTTCATTCAAATGATCTATTTATTTTGGAAGAAAATAGAACTGAGCGGTTTATAATTATTCTTACTTGTCTTCTGCCTTTGAAGAAAAGCATAAGCTGTCCAAAATATAGTAAAAATTGTGTGACTAATTTTATACCTAGTTCTGCTTCTGTGTTCTTGTTATTTAGTTATATAATTCCAATTTTTCATTTTCATTATATATTACATAAAATGTATATTTCTTTGTCGTGGGTATCAAGATTCTTCTGATGTTTTCAAGAGGCTACTCTTAATGGAAATTAATGATAATTTATTGGGTTCTCCTTTGAGTTTGTGTCCATAGATAGCTGATGTCAATTTTGGGCACGCGAAAATGATTTAATTCCCAAACCACTTTTGTTGTCCAATCATTCTTCTCCATTGAAAAAAGAAGGCAATGCCGGCACAATAAAGAACACAACCGCAGAACATGTATCATTTTCATACTTGTTAAAACTCATATTTGGCTTTTTGTTTGACTTAGAAGTTGGTTTACCTCTATCTCTTATCTCTATCCCTATTATGTATTTCTTTCCAGCAAAACTGGAAAAGGAACAATGTTGTAAGGTTTCTATTATATAACTACGCTCTTCTCTCGTGAAAATGTTTATAGCAAATACTCTCACAACAACGCACAAGTCGGTTTTGGTTGTCTAGTAGTAACCATACTTGCCTCGTAGACCCAAGATCGCTGTTTCAATCCCGGCTAGGCTCCATGAATTTTTCCAAGAGTAAATGCTTTCCTTCGGAAGGAAAGTAAAGCTGTTGGGTGTCCCTTGTTGTAAATTTACGGCACGAAAAAAACCCTCGAGCCTGAAAGAAGAGGACTTTAAACAAATTTTATCGGCCTTTTCACGCCCCGAATTGAATGGGGTGGATGCACGAGATGTTAAAGAGCGTCCGTAAATTAAAAAAAAAATCTTTACGCCCTTAACTCTACTCCGCCAAGCTCTGACTGGACTTGTCAACAGATTTCGAAGTGCTTACAACGCTAGCCTGCTATGCAGAGAAAAATGCATCACGCCACATTTACGTTCAACTACAATACACATGAGCACCTCCCTCTCATAGCTACAATACGTACGTTAACCTCGCCGAAATGGCTGACAGGTTGACTGCAGTTTGTAAATTTGAGGTACTTAGAATTATATTTACCGCGTTCAGCGTGTCTCTCACACCAAGACATTCTAGTATTTCGTATTTTAACTTTATTTAATTTAACAAACTATTAAATCTTAGCCGAGCTCTCAGTGCAGCATCCTTGATCTCAGGGTAACATTGTCCAAATATTTCTATATATAGTTCTTTTGAGATAGCACCGTGTTGTTTACCTTGGTTGGTAAAGAAATCTAGGAATAAAACATCTTTATTACGATAATTTCATGAGTAATACACTACTTAATGTGGAAAAGCATATTAAATGTAGGCTATGGTAATCCTGTCTGACGATATAATCTAAATTATCTTGTCTCTCTCTTACGAATTGAATTAAAGCATTTAGGAAGAATCCTAGCTCTATCTGGTGATTATCCACGATTCACTGATGTTAGCAATTTTATAGCAATTCAAATATCTTCATCCACACAGTTTTGTGATCTCTCGTCGTTCTCAAGGGATGTTCTGAAAAGCAAGTGGCAGCTGCATGGCTCAACATCATATTTTCCATAGGTCTGTGGAAGAATTTTGAGAGTCTGTTATTGCTGATTCTTGACACAAAATTAGATATTGGCTTTGTGCCCAAATTTGAGATCCAAAATAATGTGTGTGTGCTTATAATTGAGCTCGCAAAGAACGATTGTTATGACAACAGCCAGTTTACTTGTTTTTCTTAGTGAGCGCGTTTGGGACGTGTTTCTCTCGGAAATTAATGATTACACTTCATGTAAGATGTAACGGTCGTCGTTGCTGTTTACAAAATATGTTTGGATTAATGTAAACATTCGTTAAACCAACTCTAAGTCAAATCCAGAACGCACTTATTTTTCTGTGGGTTCTTATCTTGGCAACCTTTTGTCATAGTCGTTTAATATAAATCGTTTTACTCGTAATACATTCTATCAGCGTACGAATGCTTCAGATACACTAAACAACATCCATAGTGAAATATTACCCGATATATATGTAGTTTACCTACAACAAGCGGTGAAAGGTGCAAGGCTTTTTACTTGTTTAGCTCAATGAAACAAGGCTGCTACCGCTTTGTTGCAGTGTTAGAGCATGAAAGTTATTTGTTCCTGGGTTCATAAATTTCCTGTATGACAGTACTGAGGCCTGAACTCTTATGCGAGCGACTCAAGCGATCTCCCATGCTAATAATATTTTTATTTAGAACGTGCTGCTACTACTTGTCAGTGTCGGCGATCTTGAACTCGGCGGAGGAGTGGAATAAAGACGAATGAAAAACATCCATTCAGGTCAAGGATCGATCCCATAACCATTCTTGGAAGCTTTCGTAGTATTGTCAGTACTTGGCAGAGCCATAATTATCTGCGGTAAGATCGGCACAGCACACATCTGGCTTAGCCTGAACGAAAATGTGCTTTATTTCCTGGCAAAGTTTTCTTGTTCTACTTCCACTCTGTTTTCATATTTTGGCATAGCCTTGTTTCTATCTTTTTTCCGAATTCCGCATATCTAATTCTGCTCTAGTGGGATGCGCGTTTGCTAGTTAATCAGAGTGTTTTAATGTCTACGAGGTACATTCAAGTTATAATGCCTCCGTTTTTTTTTTCTCTCTCTCACTAAATAATCACACGAAAACTATGAAACATGTGTCACTTCTCGACATAATTTCCCTACAACCGTGTACATTTTTCATAACGTCTACACCATGATTCCATGGCCGCTGCTTATGTAGGAGTGTGTTTTGATCATTGGAAAATCGCCAATGCAATAGTGAGTGTGCAACCACGAAGATTGTCTTTCAGGATTGAAAAACGGCACCTACGTCTCATTCATGCTGCTATCACGCGTTAACATTGTCCGGTAACATGCCACGCGCGCAGCCTTGTGGTCGTCACCCAGTATTCGTGGCAACCACCTGGAGGACCCTTTTCGCATTTTCTAGTATTCATGCAGGTGTGTGCACAGGTCCCATGGAAATGCAACTTTGGAGGCGATGTGTTTCACGCTCATTCGGCGATCCTCCAAAGCAGTTTTCTCCACTTTTTTTTTTTTTTCGTTTTCAAATCGTTTATTTCCATTTATTTTTCAATGATAACAAATCAAATGTTATCGAAACTTCATGAAAATATACCAAATGATTCTGTTCACCATCATAAGCAGCGTCTTCTATGGCTGCCGCTGCTTATTTTCGTGGTGAGTTTCCATGCACCAAATACAGCTGAGATATCAGCCTATTACTTATTTTCTCAAGAATTGTTTTAAAGTCCCCTTTCGTAGGTCTGGGCAACATTCTCAGCATGCATATTAGTATATTGCAAGGCTGGTCTGAATTTGAATCAGTAGAGCGGATTTTCGAGACGGCTTGAGCAAATGGGGGCCCATAAAATCCTTATCAGTTTCTTCATCTTCAGTCGGAGTTAAGTCATCAGAGCTTCTACAACCATATATATAATATATTATGAAATACATAATATCAATTTCGCCAAATGCGTCGCACATTGCGGTAATCAACACAACCATAAACAATGCAGCCAACTTCATGTTCTCAGTTTCTTCATCTTCAGCTGGAATGAAGTCCTCAGATCCTCTAGAACCATATTTCACAACATCATCTTGACCAAATGTATGCATACTGCTCCACTCGCTCGATCATGTCATCAGACCGGCTTGTGCGAGGCCGAGATTGCCTTGGTTTGTTGTCACACGACGATTGCCTTCCTTGAACTGTCGCACCCATGAACGCATATTAGACACATGCATGGCACTATCACCACTTGTCTCACTCAATGGCGATGAATTTCAATCAGCGTTATATCACGCAAATGAGCAAAACTAATGCTTCTTGTTAAGAAACCGTCCCCATTTTTAAGAATCAAAAACAGTCCTCACTCTCGCCGCTGCCGTTAAAGTTTTGTGCACCGTACAGTTTTACCATCTTTATTGTGCAATGATAACGATTGCCCGTGCATTTTAAAACAAACTGCATGTTTCTATCTGTTTCCAATCTTGAGAAAAAATACAGAGGGTTTATAATTTGAAGGCACCTCGTATTTTATTCATCTATATTATTATTATTATTATTATTATTATTATTATTATTATTATTGACGCTGCAAAAGCTACACTTTTCATTGATATTACCTTCCTATCATTTCTTTTCACGCATTGAAATCTCCTCTGTGCCGTACTTTTGCCTCTTGTGCTACCATGAACGGCTAAGTTTGGGAGGGAACATAACATGGCATCCAAATTATGAAAGAACTGGCTCCATTTGAATAGTGGTAGTGGGTCAGGGGAAGTGCATAGAGGAAAGTTAAGAATCGCTTGAGGGATGTGGATAAGAATGAATAAGTAGTGTGTAACGCCCGTTTTTGCTACAGAGGCACCACAGGCGATGGACACTGATGATACATGAGATGAAATGATTTATTGGGAAAGGACTTATTTATAAGGAAGAAATCGTTCTAGGCCTAAGTTTACCTCCTCGGCATTTGCCATTTATGAGGACTGAGGAAAACTGGAAAAAACCACAGTCAAGGAGGACGGTCCTGGCGGGCTTCGAACCCCAGACCTCCCGCTCATGAGCCCGCGCCTTAACGACCTCGGCCACCCGTGGCGGTATGTGAATAAGCAGTAGACACTTGGGCAATATAGGAAAATAATTTCACTAGAAGTAAAGTTGGGACTAAAAGGTGAATTGGGATGGTGTAGTACGTTAAATAAGAGCCAAACTCACTAGATACAGGTTCGCATGGCTCAGACCAGAGCCAAATTATTGTCAACGACAAAAATGGGTTGGGGGATTGCCCCAGACTGCCTGTGGTGCCTCAGTAGTAAAAACAGGCGTTAAACAATACTCAAAAAAATTGCCCCATTGATTAGCAGGGACAGTCCTATATGCATATACTAACTGAATGCAAAGATACGAGGGAATGGGGGAGGGGGCGCATCGAACAGGGAAATGGTCGTGCTGGTCATTGCTGACAGGCAAGGAAGAAGGGAATAGTTGTAAACTTCTGGTGAAAGTGAAACGGTCCAGATATGAAAACCTGATAACAAGAGAAGGAAACAATTGAGTGAATCCAGGTGTGTGTGCGTGCGTGCGTGCGTGCGTGCTTGCGTGTGAGACATTCTGTCATACTGTTATTCCTTTTAATTTTGATTTTGATATTTCCTGTACTTGGGTTTTATTGTAAATCTATTTTCATTTTATATTTTATTATAGAATAGGTTTTCAACGTAGTGTGTCAAATAAAATAAACCTAAGTGAGCTATTGAATTTTTATTATAATGATGTCACTGGAATAAATACACTATTACTTCTTTTACCTTTCTGATCCTCATCAATCATCCCTTTAAGTGAGCTATAAATCAGCTATTTAATTAACATATAAATTTTGTATTGTCAAACATAATCTGAGAAATCGAAGTATAAAATATGTAATAGACTCTTATTTCCAATAATTAACTTTAGAATAGCATACATTTTACAACAATGAAAAATATTCTTAATTTATTTGTTTTTTTTTTAAATTAAGAGGTCAATTTTACTGTTCGTGTTTTCTTCAGTATCTATAAAAACTTAAATGTTTGAGCTTTGGCTTAATGCAAATGACTTTTTTTTTAATCGCCACCCATTGTTATACTTAAACCTAAATGTTGTACGAGGGTAGATCTATAAGTTTCCGGCCTAACCATTTTCTAGGTATGATAAAGGCAAAAAGTACATTTCACTTTTCAATATAATTACCCTTTATTGTAATACAATTCTCACCTCTTTGAATTAACATTTCAACCCCCCCCCCCAAAATAGTCAGAAGTCTTGTCTGCAAAATGGGCATAAACACCATCCATCACGTTTTCGTTTCACTTAAATTTCTTTCCTCGAAGGTCCTTCTTGAGTTTTGAGTAGAAGAAATAGGCACTGAGAGCTATATCTGGGGTGTAAGGTGAATGGTCGATTTCCTTGAAGCCACATTTCTTCACAGCTTCCTGTGCAACAAGAGCTGTGTGCGCAGGTGCGTTGTAGTGAAGAAGGCGCACACGATGCTTTCAGAAATGAACACCTAAAGGGCCGACCTGCACGCTTTTTATCTTCAATGCTTTCTCCACCCATTCGAAAAAGTTTGGCCTATTCTTTTACGGTGGAATATGAGAGGGATGCTTCTGCATTTACATCATCCAATCGCTGTTTAGTTTCATTTGGAGTAAGTCTTTCTTTTGTGAAGGACTTAGTAACAGCTCGAAACTCCATTTTGAACATGTCACAATCTTCTACACATAGCCTTCTTTATGCAACTATATTGAAGAAATGAATACAGCGTAGCGGAAGCTACAGCTGCAATTACTTACTTAACAGATAAGGCATGACACCAGATAAGGGTTTTGTGAAAACGATAATCCTTATCGGCGAGGCCGGAAACTTAAGGATCTACCCTCGAATATGTTCCCACTGTGTACTTGTACAGGTTTCAGTCTCTCTTCAATGTTGTAAGCAGTAGCTCTTGAGTTCGTGTCCTTGAATATTTGTCACAATAAGTCATTCCATTTTCTATTGTGCAGGGGATGGTGTGTCACTCGCAGCACGTCTTAATAGTTAGTGAGTCGGCTCCTGGCCCGTTTCATTGAAGATGCTACAAGCCGTTCCATAGGTCACGACCCTTGTCTCCCGCTCGCCTATTGTGTTTTGCAACCGATCGTGTTTGCAGTCTAGCCTTTGTTTCCTCTTTTTAGCTCTGGCCCAGCTGTATCATCTGATTAAAATGTGAAATCCGAATGGCGCGGTGTTTTAAGGTATTGATTCTAGAGATGCCACACATTATCATTCACAAACTTGCTTGGTTAAAACCACCTTAAATGTGACCAGCTTTTTGTTTTCTTCAAACTCTGTCGTAAAGACATGGCGTTCATAAAGTTTCTGGCGGATTCACTCACTAATACTTGAAAATTTGTTAGAGATAGCAGCTTATGGCTTACGGCACAACTCAAATTCACTTAGCCATTTGATAATGAGTTTCTCTAGTTACTCGTTTCTCCACCGTAGGTAAGTTCTCTTCATATATTACGTAGATTGTCGCTTTAGTTCAGTTCTTCAGTGTTTGGCATTTTACCAATTGTGTATACTTTATGCTTAACGTAACTCCAAGAAGAAATCTAATAGCGTAATGCCAGGGTAACAAGGGAACTAGCCGCTCTGCCCAACCGCTAATGCAGATTTACTCAATCGTGAGGAATGTGCACCATCTTGTTGTAAAATGTTTTATTGTATGTGTTTCACTCGTAGAATAAAAAGAAATGTCCTACTTGTCAAGACAATTTGTTACATTAACAGCTTCCTCTAAAGTAAAGAATGGCCCAAATGACCTGATCGTGAACTACGGAACACGACTCATTCACCTTAGGAGTGTTTCTTTCCGTTTCACAAACCACACTAGCATTCCTGGATCCGACATTGTGACTATTAACCTTTCCGGACAATTGATAAATCGGAAATCAATGCATTCCAAATAATCTAGGACTTCTTAGATATTGCCCAACATGCCAACATCAAATCAATAGGGAAGCCGAAGCTTCTTAAATAATACAATATGAACTACAGTTGGTAGCATATGTAACTCTCTGGATGACCTTCGAATCTACATGCTCAGAAACTTTTTCGACGTCATCATCACTAATTCCCAGAACTTCCACATATTTTGCCGTCTCAATAAACTTTTTATTCGCTAATGTATTCCACTGGTATGTCCTGTAGTGTCTTTGTGTTTGCATTACTGAATCTGCCTTGACACACAAAGCTGTAGATTGTGCTTCATACCCTAACTCCATTTTTTTCTAAATAAATAAAAACTTGGCGTTGCTATAGAAACATTTGGGAATGAAATCCGTAAGACCTTGGTGCACGTTGTATACATTTATTGTAAATGAAGGCATACTACAATTAAAATACATTAGTGCACACTAAAAGTCAACTCAATTTATCAATTTTTATTGTAAAAACCACCACTACAACAATAACAATATGATTCACACTTGCCCCCTGTTTCAGCCTTTTAAGAAACTGCTCTAGTCCCTCTTTGTCTTCCTCTAATTTCCTTTGCTTCCTTTCCTTCAATGTCAGTTTGGGGATGCGCTAATTTTTAATAACTGATCATAATATTTATGTTAGCACTTTTTATAAATTTTATTTATATGAATTGTTGATGGAATATAGATTTGAAGGTGGATTTAATTGTAATTTAGTATCGTTTAAGTTATGTATATCAAATTCTATTCTGTAATTGTGCTGTTATCTATTCCTGAAACTTTATTTTCTGAGATTTCACTAGGAAGATCATCATATGTTGTTGCGCAAATCATATGTAGTGCAATTCATATGGAAATATAATATATAAGACAGACTTTGTTTATTTGGATAGAGGATCAGAGGCAAACAATAGGCTTGTAAATAATAAAGAAATGTGGTTCAGGCATGCACGTTTCTCGCAGTGTGCACATTTGATGAAAGCAGGTGGGTAAGAGTTTTCTTGGAAACGCTCTTCTGTTAGTCCCCCTTCGAATCAATGCCCCAAGATCCTCGTATTTGGTCAAACCACATCGAAAGAAATAAAAAAAAAGTTAAAGATCTTGCTGTCGAGAATTGGAAATACACCAAAGATTGAAGGCATAAGAACTGGTCTGTCTGCATTATGTTAATTTCATTGTTAAAAGATATCATAATTGTATCTTGATAAATGTTTGTACGGACGGAAGAAGAAAACATCGGCAGGTTATATAATCCGTGTACATTTTCGTAGAATTCCCTTCTTGATGAATTCAAGGTCTTCAGGAAATGTAGAGTTGTATAGTTCGTGGCTATTGGTTGTGCAAGAATCAACCAAAAATATTATTTAGGAAACTATGTTTTTTATTTTTCTTGTAGTTGATAGCTGATAAGGTGAACTGCTGCTTCCTAGATATTCGCCACTGGTGATATTGCTTCATCCTTCATGGCACTATCACTTTCTTCATCTGATTCCTCCTCGTGGATTAAAAGTGTACAAACCTCTTTTATAGCACTTTTTTTCTCGGGAAAGTTGTTTAGTTATTTGCTCGAACATAACATGTTCTTCTCCTATAGGTGTATCATCCAAAATACCAAAGTAACCCACCAACAATTTCACAATTACTTCCGTCTCACCTAGCGGACAAATAACCAACTATGTAGACAACTCCCACAACACAAAGCCATGTGTTCTACTCAAGCAGAACAGACGCAACTCTTCTGACTTCTGCATTCTGTAAATTAGGGCAAACTTACACTGCTGCACCTATTCCTCTCTCTCTCTCTCTCTCTCTCTCTCTCTCTCTCTCTCTCCTATATGCCGTTGCACCATAGCAGCTAAATCTTTGCAAGGATATTTTGTTCATGATATTTTGTTTAACTAAACTAAAATGGTCTTGTTCTATTCTCCGAAATGTCTGCCGTGAATCAGTCTCCTGTTTCTGTTGTTGTTTTTTTTTTTTTTTTTTTTTTTTTTTTTTTTTATGTACGATGGAGAGACACCGCTAAAAGTTGTATAAAATTTCAAGACTGTTTCTTTCCAGACTTTGTTCAATACAGTTCATTTGTCGTTCTACTTAATTATTGTAGCTTCTTTTGTACATTCAACTCTTTCGTATTGCTTATTTCACAATCTAAACATTTAAAATCTTTTATATGTTAAAATTGTCATAATTAATTGATATCTTTTTTTTATAACTCTTTACCTAGAAATGTTAAATTTTTTGTGTGTGTAAACATTATTAGCGAAAAGAACGTTTTTAAATAACATATTATTCTTTAAAACAGCGGTTCTCAAACTTTTCTTGATCGCAGATCTCGAAGATTAACTCAAAATTTAAAATCATAAGTTGCACTTGTATGTGTTGTTTTTAAGATTGTTCATCATTGGTTTACGGAATTGAATGACATAAATAACCATGTATAGTCTATTTTTTCAATATTTTCTTTCTTATTATATTTTATTCCAACAAAACAGTATTAACCATAACAATAATATTATGCTCAAAAACTGTATAAAACGATAAAATATTAATATTATTTATAGCTAAAAATTAATGTTTGTATAACAGTACTAGCTAATTTTAATTTCCGAGAAGGATGGTGATGCATTTAACTTATAAACATGATATTTTGGGCTTAATACAGAGCCCTCGTTTGGACACGTGGCCAACTTATTTGGCATTTGTTTGGCACCGGGAAGCACGCAGTTTGCTGCCGGAGTCGGATATTCATATCCTCTTAAATTCAAGCGTATAAATTTCTATAGTACACCAAACACCAATTTTTGGTCATGCAATGACATTTATTGTACAAGATAATAATTTTCTGCACTCCAGTATTTATTGTTTTGTGTCGCTTCGGCAATGTAAATAAAACCATGCTTCGTCTGTAAAAAAAATTAAAAGCGGTTCAATAGAGCGAACATAAATTATCCAATTCCCAATTACTGATATTAGCTCTACTCATATTATTGCGGGTTGCAATTTCTGAACTACAGTTATCATATAAGGATTTACTTTAAAAGTTTAGTGACATTCCATGCCGAGAATTCCTGATTCCTAAGAAAACTTTCTCAGAGATTTCTTTGGGCTTAGTTATAATTTTTTCCCGACATCATCGAGGTTTTCCTCTGTGAAAATACGGGAGTTATACTTTCGGTTTCTTATCAAAAACAGATTCCGTTTCCCTAAATCGATTCACAAGATTACGAACCGTTTCTCTGTGAGGCGCACAAACAACAAAGAATCTATTTATAAAGCGCCGTTTCGATTTTATACAAATGTTTATTGACACACACGAATCATACGTGAAGATTTTGTATGCTGAAGTATATGAAATTTTTGACGTAACAACACTGACACACTGTAATACTAAAATACGTGATCTCACAATGTTCAATTTCTGTGCAGCAAAGACTTCCCGACAGCAAACAGAGAGGCGGTAAGGTGAAGGGGGAATAGAACCGGTTTGAAACAGGGCAAGAAAATCCCTCCTGAGCCGGCCACGCGTCCAAACGAAGGTTCTGTAGAAAAAAAAAAAATGTTTTTTGAGTTTTGATTCTACATTTTCCATACAGTATCTATATTTGATTTTAGATAAATGATTACAGAAAATGATTTTTCGCTTAAGTAATTTGTTATGAAAGGCATAAATATTTTTATGGCCTTCTTTGATAGTCCAGAAAAATCTTGCACTCGCCTGCCTCAGAGAACCCCAGCATTCTCAGCTGGCTGCCGAAAAACCCGTGCTATTGTTATGGAAGCTGTCTGTAACTGTGTATATGAGTGTCTGCTTAACCCACGCTTCGGGCTTACTGATTTGAAAGCTCCCTAAGGATCAAATATTTGCTTTCAATTTGATTCTAACTTACTTACCTTATTAAATACACATTGTAAATTTACATTACTCTTTGTTTTCTCGTAATTCATTGTTTATATACACATTCAAGTATGACTCCTAATGTCTGTTAATATGACTGCCTCCGGAGGTCCACAATCCTATTCTAAATATAAATTAAATAAAACTGGTGTTTAGCGACAACTTTGTATTCACCTTCATCCAGTCTTCCGCCAATTTCAATTTATATTTTTGTTTCTCCTTAAGGACTTTATAACGGGTTACGGAAATCTTTTTTCTGTAAATATATACAATAAAATATGTATTTTACTTTATCAAAACTTTTATATAGTCAATGTAAATAAGAATGCTAAATTCTTGTCTTTTTTTTTTTTTTAACAGAGTAACAGTAAATACACAGTCTATGCAGGACCTTCCCTTTATAAGTCCTTGTTGTTCTTCCAGTAAAATATTTTCAACTATTTGCTCTAGTAAATAATTTTTGCCTACTTCTATTTGCAGAATTTGAAAGACATCTATAATTTAAAGAATTTCTTCTATCTCCTTTTTATATATCCAGATTATTATAGCTTCTGTTTCGTATATCTGTCCGTCACTCCAGTATATATTCAGTAATTTAAAAGTATATAATGAGCATATTTGATGCATATTTCAATAAAGCTTACTTAATATTGATTTGATCTAGGGATTTTATTAAATTTTAAATGCAATATATACGGCATTTGATCCAACTAATGTAATATTAACTATATTTTCACATATTCTATAAAGCTCCTTTTTGAGTTATTATTATCTTCCCTCAGTGGTTGTGAAAACATTATCCACCAATACACATGGATGCAAAATGATTTTCACATAGTGCTCCTTTTGGGAGCCAAAGGAAACTGCAATTGGGTGATATACTCGGTGAATATAACAGTTGCAGCATCCCCTCAGTTTCCAAAGCTCGTTTTTCTGAGTGTAGATTTCCCATTAGCTTACTCTTATTTGATTTGTTTACTATATGAGAAATGCTACGGAGTCAGTACTGCAGCCTTGACAATATGTCAGTCAAATATGTGATACCTAAAATTAATTCCAAAGAGATTGGTGTTTTGGATTGTCCTTACAGATCTCAATTACTGTACACAGAAACGCGTAAATGTAATTTTTCGCTGAAGCGGATATCTTCCTGGAACAAAGTGTAGTTATTGATGAAATATAGGTTAATAATTCCTAACTTGAGTGAAATTGAGAAACAAGTTAGGGTAGAAATTCATCCTCCACATTATTCAAGAAATTCGACAAATACAATGAAGTAAACATTGATCTTTGCTTATTATCACTTTGTAAAGAGAACCATGTACAAAAGGTGTCACCCTAATATATTACTATGACTTTCCCCGAGGGCTTTGCAGAAAAATACACGGCAACCCACCTGCCTTGCTCGCAGATGGTCATGTCGTGTTGCACGCCCACACATACGAAAGATGGTGACAGCTATGCTGGAGAGGTAATAACGTTTTACATCACGCCCGCCTTTACTCAAGACTTTGACTTGTTCCTCTAGTTGTAAGAGAGTTGAACAAATATGACCAGAATTATGTATCTTCAGAATCGTTAATTCGTTTGACGCAGGGAGATGACATAAAAAGTATGTCATGTCTGTAATGAAATTACTTTGAAATAATTCTTGTTTACTTATTGCATATGTGGATGGAGGAGAACTGCCTATGTAAATGAATCACCTGTGTTTCTGGAAATGGAGTACTAAAATGCACATCAAAAGGTGGTCATGTACAAGAAGCGTATTGTGCTGAAGCTAGTCAACATGTAGTCAGAAAGAGAGAATGGTGCGGTGTATGCAGAAATCCACATATTTGCGATTCACAATGAACGGGTCTTGACAAAACATATATTTATCGCGAAACGCTATTGAATATTAAAAAAAATAAAGAGGGATTAAAGGTTTTGGTAAAAATACCAGAAATACAACTAGGAACAATGGAAATTGTGTATAGGAATGTTGTTAGGTCAATTCTGTCGCACGGGATCGAAATTTGGGAATGGAAAAGCACTAAGAAAGTGAATCAGCATAAACACAGGCTCTCTTCACTGCCGCGAGTGAAGAGAGTCAGTGCTGAACAACGTTTTTGCTTCGTTATCGCTATCAAAGTACCTTCCTCCGAGCTCGCGCTTCATGTTCAAGAACCAGTGGTAGTCAGAAGGCCGAGATCGGGGCTGTATGGCGGGTGATTGAACTGCTCGCAACCGAATTGTTGAATATTATTTTGTGTGAATCCAGCAGAATGGGGAAGTGCATTGTCATGAAGCAACACAATGCCTTGACTGAGCATTCCACGCTTTTTGTTTTGAGCTGCGCGTCGAAGATTTCTCGATGTTTCACAGTATCGTACCGCATTGATGGTTGCATCTCTGGGAAGGAAGTCAACAAGCAGAATGCCCCGTCTGTCCCAGAACACAGTGCACATGATTTTTCATGCTGACAATGTTGTTTTGAATTTTTGTCATTTGGGAATCCAATGTGCCTCCCACTCCATTGACTATTGCTTTGATTCTGGAGTGACATGACAAACCCAAGCTTCATCACCGGTCACTATCCTGCTTAAAAATTCATCTCCCTCATCACTGTATCGGGTAAGAAATACTGTCATGTCACTTCGTTTTGTACACATCCGTAAGCATCTTCGGAACCCAACGGGAACACTGTTTGCGATAATTTAAGCGCTTTGTGACAATCTCGTGCACAACAATTTTTGAAATTTGTGGAAACACATTACAAAGCATTCTTATTGTGAACCGTCGTTTTCACGAATTGCCACATTCACTTGTTTAGCCAAACCATCAGTGACAACAGAAGGCCGCCCTCTCCGTGCTTCGTCATAAACATTGGATCGTCCATCGTTGAATTGTCTAACCCACTTTCTCACCATTCTATCTGTCATTACATTTTCACAGTAAATCTCTACAAGTTGACAATGAATTTCAGCTGACTTAACATTCCTTGCGTTCAAAATCCGTATTACGGAACGCACTTCGCAGTCGGTGGGATCAGAAATTGTCGTAAACATTTCGAATGATCACTATAAACACAACGCAATCCGACTGTAACGGCGTTAGTGGACAGACAATGAACCAGAGAGACAAGTGCGCACCACTGGGACTGCGACACTAGCTTGAGGTGGCGGTAGAACGAAATGGTACTCACTTTCCGGACACGCCTCGTAGTTAATAGAGTTTGCAGGATATAGATAGATATGTACTGAAACACAATGTGCGAAAAGGTCTATTTTTACCTGTAGTCTCAAATCTTCAGGTTTGGGGCTAGAAGGATTACTTAGATGTCTATGGGAAAGGGGGTTCACGGTTCAAATTAAGTGCTTGGATTGGAAGTAAAATAGATAATGGTGTCTACTGTAGAGAAATTAAAACCTGTAGGCATATTCTAACAAAATGCAGGAAAATAGAACTTTTAAAATGAGAATATGTACTATTACCATTTCTGAATTCTAATAGAATTTTGAACGCTTACTTGGAAGTAATGGCGCGTGAGAGATGCATACATAAAGCGAGAATATTTCTAGCGGGGATTTGACAAAGAAGGCTGTTTATTTTATGTCAGAATGTCAAGAAAAAGATCGCTTATTAGTAGAAAGAAAGTTAGATTTGCAAAAGAAAATCTCATTATGGATCAGATACGACGCTATATTTCAGATGAAATGAAATAAATCAACACTGATCAGTTAAATTGATCAGGATGTGGAGAAAGAAGAATAGCCGAGACAATGGTGCTAATACAACATGCAAAACATGGTGATGGATCCATCATAATATGGGGATACATATCAGTGCAGGGACTCGGGATTGTCTATAGGATCAACACTTCCACAACCCCATTTTGAAAAACAACGTGAAATAAAATGCCGAAAAAAGTCTTTACCCATGTGTACACTTTTTGCAAAATAAAGATAGTGAACATAGAGCTCACATAGACAGTGGTGAAGTATTACGGCATTCAGAAAGTAAGTCCCAATCGCGCCTAGAGATGGCACCGCTAGTCGGGTAGGAATGCGCATGCGCAGGAATAGAGAGGAAGTATGTGGTAATAATGCAGTAAAATTTCAGCCTTGTGACGGCCGTGGTTACCGCGCTGTGCTAGGAGAAAATGGGTGCTCTGATATTGTCTCCCGCCAACTGCGAGGTTCGTGCAGTCATCCGAGGTTTGCACGCTCAAAAGCAAAGTCCAGCAGAGATCCATCGCCAATTGTGTCAAGCTTCCGGGAGACAATTTCGTGCACAAGGGAGCGAGACATCTGGGGAATTGACAAGGGAGTTCTGAAATTGTGAAGCGCCGGTTCTGCTCAATTGCTTGCCGCACACTTTCCAACACTTCTGCCGTCACGAGGGACGGTCGGCTACTACGGTCGTCGTCGTGAATATTGGTTCGTCCTTCAGTGAACTGCCTGCACCATCGTCTTACCATAATATCGTGTCCATACACTTGACACAATTGGCGATGGATCTCTGCTGGACTTTGCTTTTGAGCGAGCAAACCTCGGATGACTGCACGAACCTCGCAGTTGGCGGGAGACAATATCAGAGCAGCCATTTTCTCCTAGCACAGCGCGGTAACCACGGCCGTCACAAGGCTGAAATTTTACTGCAGTATTCCCACATACTTCCTCTCTACTCCTGCGCATGCGCATTCCTATCCGACAAGTGGTTCCATCTCCAGGAGCGATTGGGACTTACTTTCCAGGAATCCCGGTCTTTAGCCAATTCAGCAGTATGGTCGCTTTTGAAGAAAAGGGTTTAATGACAAAAATCAAAGTGGATGGAGGCATTGAAGAGAAATGTAACTCAAGTATGGGGAAATATACCATCTGATAAATGCAAGAATTTGTAAACCCATACGTATAAGACTCCAGTCGCTCATTTCATCTGGTGAGATACGTTTTAAATAATCGCGATTCTTATGAAAAAAAATATCACTAACTTTTGTTTAAACTTTCTTCATTTTCATAGCATTGAATCTGAAAAAAAAAAAAAAAAAAAAAAAAAAATGTAGTTCAAAAATACATATAAATAAATTTTATTGTAGATTAATATTACTTTTCGCAATTCTAACAAATCGTATGCAGTGGTTCCATATTGAATAACTGGCATAATCAACGCTGATAGATCAAACGTAAAATATAATTTGCCAGATAAGCTTCTAGCATTAACCATTTATGCATTGTCTTTTGCAGTCTATTACATATATAGATAATGTGTTTATTTCATTTTAGCCGTTCTTTTATAATAATCCATATATTTAATACATTTACACAAATTAAAGGTGGAGCAAATACATTTTAAAAGATTTAGTCTATAGTTGTGAATAATGACGTTCATATTGATCATTGGAATGTTTGTATCTAGGGCCTAAGACTGAGAGTAAAACATTTTTTTTTAAATATAGAGAGAGCTGATTTTTATGAAGTCATTTTTTTTCATTACATATGAATCCACTTTTTGACTCTATAAATATCACTGCAGCTGCACTAAATACTACTGCAACATCATCTACACGTTTCGTTATAGATTCAAAAAATTTTCTAAGTAAATTTCTGCTGTTATTTGTGTGAATTAAAAATAACTTAAGCCTTGATCATTCCTTAAGGTACACTAATACTTATATTACGAGTATTAATAATTTTTGTCTTTTTGACTTATTTATTAGATACGAGTTGATTCCTAGACACTCTCAATCTGAAAATGTATATGTGCAGAATGCCCTTGAATGGTCTCATTGTGCTTGATAAACTATTTTTGGATCACGAGTGACCGAGTACAGATGCATTGTTTACAGCACGCTCTTTTAGAAAAAGTTATAATAAGCAAGACAAAGAAAACTTCCAGCATATTTTGCATTTGCTTCAACCAGTTCATTATTATAAGGAGAATACTTTCTATTCTCCTTTAGGCTACGGATGATACAAATAAGAGTAATGCCTAGTTAATCTTCAGAAGTTTAATAGCTTGATCACAATAAGTAGATCTGCAACAAGAGCAATTTGTGCAAAGTTTTAGTTTTATTTAGAATAATCATATACAAATTTGAGTAGCGTATGCAAGTCGGTCTGAAGAAGGTCCACCCCCACGGGTCTTTACCTCTGTACTTCTTGTTTTACGATCTTGTCACTACCGGTTGCTGTTTGTACTTCGCCTAACCTTTTCGTCACAAGCGTTAAGCTTTTTTTTTTTTTTTTTTTTTTCCCCCCTTTCTTTCTTCCTGTCGTATACGATTTGTTTTTCTTGTCTCTCTCATTTTCATTCCCTTCTTGGTGAGATGTGTGCTCATGTAGCAAGTAGCTCGTGTAGCAATAAACATTGGCTTAACAAGACAGGTTTGTTTTCTTTACTGGCGGCAATCGTTACCTCAGAGTTTCAGGTATCTGTGTACACAGAACATTTGGATTGAATGTCGTTTCTACAGGTGATAAATTAGCAAAGGCTTACGTCAGCCAAAATTAAAGAAATTCAACAAAGTCGATACCTTATCATTGTTTTTACAAAACTTGTGCAACATAATTGTATAATTAGTGTATCAGCTTCCCCATGGATGCATCAAAATTTCTCGGCCTGATTCAGGAGTTGTTCAGTAGTCAAGACCTTGAAGCAAGTCAATTTTCCTTGATTAATTTGATGGAGAAGTCAAGTTGTAAAATTTCATTCTGCTATTTATCGAGTTGTCATTTATTAATGTCTATAATAAATGTCAGTCAGAGAAAGGGTATTACAACTTTTATAACAAATGGGCGTTCCTAAGTGGAAATAAAATGAAAACATAGAGCAATCCAATTACCTGATGACCGACACGCTCTTCAGTCAATAAGCCATTGCATGCATCCCGCTAGGTAATACTAAAATCAGGGCGAGCGGGTAGGGTAACATAAGAGTGGGTAGTAGAAACGGTCTAAATAATGCACTTATGTATCCATCTTCGTCACGCAATGAGATGCTGGAACTATCTGTCTTCATTTTCTACACAGCATCTATTTAAAGAATTAAATAATCATATTACCCTTCAGTTCGCCCAAATTTGAATATAGGAACGGTGAACAAGTTATTTAACACGCGGCAAGTGTTTGATGACAAAACCATTATTCAATTGACTACAAAAATCAGAATTTTAAATGCCATTTGCAGTAAATATATTTAAAAAATACGAATTTTTATTAACTACTTTGCAGGGATATTTCAATTAGAAAATGATTAAACTCCAAAGTTTGTTGCGCATAAGCAGATAGTTTCTATGAATTCCCAAAGATGGCATGACTTGTTCGTCTTGAATCAGGGGTGTAGAGGACAATAGCAGTTTCTCCCTCTATTCACGGCTTAACTGCATGCGCATGAAGAATAAGAGGTAACGAAGGTTACACATATAGATGGGGTGAATGTTAACTCTGCCTTCGTTATTTCTCTTTAACATGTTTGGATGCTATTTTCAAACCATCGTGTATTTCACAATTATGTTATCACTGATTGCTCGAAAAAGGCTGCATGTATGGGGAGTGTATCAAAAGATTCTGACTCAATATCGGATAAAGGAGAATTATTTCTGCATTGAATCGTGACATGCGATGAAACTTGGATAGAACATATTACTTCCAAGTCGAAGCATGCAAGTGAAGGAAAAGGGGAGAAATCCATTCTTGTCATAGCAACAGCTCGGCTTTCAGCTAGGAAGATGCTCTTGATAATTTTCTGGCATTTTGTTCATTGATTTTTTTTTTTCATGAACTCCGAACAGGCACTGCAGTTCATTACTGTCGAATCAAAACGTGTCTATCGCCAATAAAGACTACAACAACTAATTCTATAAATTCTTCTCTCCATGACAATGGCCGTTAACATACAGCTTCTTTGACAAAAAGGGATGAACTAGAGGAAAATCATCGAACAGTATGGAACCCCCTCCCTACATTCCGAACTTAACGTCTTGCGATTATCATAATTGTTAGAAGCTTTGGGAGGTGTGCGCAGCTGGCTAGAACCCAACTCGATAATTGGATCATGAAGCTTCCTATTCGCTTGAAAAATGGGTTTATAAATAAGTAAAATTACGTAGAAAAATTAGATGCATTTTATTTATTTTGCTTTCAATTAATTAAAAACTTGTAATATAAAATATCAGTAGGCATTTTTCTTCCTTAAGATACAAATATAAATATTAGACATATGAGCTTGATATGTTAGATACTTTTCTCTTTTTGTATACTTAACGTAATTCACTTCTTTCTTTGTTTCTTTACTTGGTGACAAGGAAAACAAGGTTCAAGTTAAATACACATTTTCTTGTTTGACTGACTTACAGGAACCAGCGCGCGCAGGAATAACAATGTAGGATTTGGCGGCATTTGTTGGCTCAAACGATTGTGGTGCTCACTATGCCCACGGACTTTGCAAAAGAAAAGGAAGATAAAGAGTGAAATGTTTACGAACAGAGCAGCACGTGCAGCTTCGTTAACCGTTTGTGTTGTTTAATTTCAGCTGAGACCAAAAACAGCGTTTCAGATATCAATCAGCTATCGACTTCCTGGTCGAAGAGAAGGGGCAGTCATAAGTTTCTCTTATCAGATAATCGACGCGTTTACTCTTCTATTTAAAAAACCGCCGCCTCTTTACAACTGACGATAAACAAATTATTCAAGAGTAGATATCGAGGAAAGGAGGATACTTCATGGCTTGGCAAGCTTGTTCTAGACTGTGGACAAATAAATCGCCTTTGTTTAAAGAACCAGACCAACTGGATTTTTTCCTTAAATGCGAAACATTTTATTTTACTATCGTGCTAGACTAAAGTATGAATGCACTTTTTCGGACTTGCTTTTAAAAGTAAACATTCGTTGCACCTAATTGACGTTGTTTTGGTGGGGTTACTAAACAAGGTCTGCTTTGGTTCAAACATAATGTTGGAAGGAACATAATTTAAGTCATGTCTTTCATAAACATACAAGTCCAGTTAAATAGACTTTGAGAGAATTCTTAAACAAATGAATATCTTTGAAAATTGGAACTCAAATCTGATTTTTTTCTAGCAAAACTTTGCTTAATTTATTGCCAAATATTAAATTAACTATGACCACAGGTGTTTTTCCTATCAGTTTATGAACTTTCAGGATTTGTACTGCTATGAAACTCATTAGTATATAGATTTGAGTCCAGATACTAAAACTATAATTTGGAAGAGTGAAGTGTTTATTTTGCATGAAGTATTGTCTGGATATTATAATAATAATAATAATAATAATAATAATAATAATAATAATAATAATAATAATAATAATAAAGAGTATAGCCACTGTGCATAAATTCAGTTGTTATTTTGTCAATATCATACAAGTGATACTAAATTTAGTTTACACATCGGAAGTCATTCTTGAACCTTCAGCATTAGGAACCTCATCTTTAGCTTGCTGGTACAGAAGATTTTGAAAGTGAGATTGCTTTCCATATAAAATTGAAGAGATGTGATCCCTGATTTTAGCAAGTTTCAGAGAAATTTAACTTGTTGGTTTCATTTATCTTAGCTTTCCATTTGCTTATGAATGTTTCTGAACTAATCCGCTTTATGTCTTATTACTATTATGATGTTTGACCCTATCCAATTTTTTTGCAAATATAACTTTACATTTTTCTTGTTTATTTAGCACGGGAATTTAGAAAATTTAACAATAATATTAATTTATTTTTGAATTTGTTTTGCATTATGCTTATTCAATCTTCAGTTGTGCGTACGACTTCCTGTTTACGTTTGTTTAGCTTTTCTTACCCAAAATCTTGATCATAAACCTTGTACAAATATTCTTTGGTTGGGTACACCTGACAACTGTAGTCAAATCTAGACAAGTGGAATACTTAACAATAGTGTTATTTTTGTTAAGCTCATGTTACCTGCTTTCCAGAAGTGCAAACAATTTGTACTAGTGTGCTTATGAAAATCAGTATGTCAGTACATCTGGAAACTTGTGTAATTTTGAATGTCAAATTATAGGGCTAAATTATAGAGCTAGGTTAGTCGATTAATATATATATATATATATATATATATATAAACTCATAAAAAACACTCAGAGTGCAATATAAAAAGGTTCACATAAAACTTCACACTAAAAACCGTAAAATTGAACACTAAAATCACACTATATTTCGAGCTTGGCTCTTGGTCACATGATGAAAATGAACTCATTTCATTTTCATGAACTCAGAGTTCATTTTCATCATGTGACCAAGAGCCAAGCTCGAAATATAGTGTGATTTTAGTGTTCAATTTTACGGTTTTTAGTGTGAAGTTTTATGTGAACCTTTTTATATTGCACTCTGAGTGTTTTTTATGAGTTTTTATGCTTTTTAGAAGTTTTTATTACTCTATTAACAGTATATATATATATATATATATATATATATATATTAAACATTAAGTTTAACTTTATTACACAAATATATAATTAAAATAATTTAAAAAATTATATTATCATTTCATATAGAGTAAGAAAGTAAACTTATGCTGCTGTAGTACTCACGTCTGCGGTTACCTATCAAACAGTTTCAAAGATTAATGAATCAGCTTCTTATAGATATAAATATTGTATATTTTGACTTCAAGAGTGCATAGTAGTGAAACACAGATTGAGAATTACTTATGCTTCTGTTTAGCGGGCTTTAATTTCTGTTATTAAATATAATTGTTTGGATGAAAACTTCGCTTTCATAGCCGTGAAGTTGTCTTAACATTGACCATGCAGTGTAGCTAACATTGAGCTCTGCCTAGCGTTCTGTCTTTCTTTCCTATGTGGTAACTATATATACTAATTCGATTAGTAGTAGGAATTGTATTTGTTTCAATAATGACTTGTGGATACAGCAAACATATTTAAGAACCACATCCTCAAGTAAGGTGTTCATGTCAGCCGTTGCTTCATCACATGCGAAATAGGGAAAGAATATATTAGCTTTTATACACGGGGTGATATATATATATATATATTTGTACAACCTAAGAAAGGAACGCTAATATTTTTATGAGAGTAGTATGGTGATTTTAGTCTTAATGGCTTGAGTATTTGGATATGGCATAATTTACGAAAAAGATAACATTAGGAATAAACTTAGAAAATATTTAGGAGTGGAAGGTAAAATAGATTTGTCATTTAAATAAAAAGAATAAAATCCAATTCTGCACATCAGAGAATCTTTAAATAATTGAAAGAATTATTTTATAATAAGAGGAGATTAGAATGATTAATTAAATCAATCTTGCATCAGCAAAATTTGCAATATTTGAGTGTTTTGTGGATTCAGCATCAACATTGCCCATAAACATAAACCTCGGCATCTTTTCTCCGTTTATATTCCACGTAAAGGTTAGTTGCCAAATTAATCTTCTAAGTTTCCATAAGGTCCTATTGGCCGTGTAACGCATTGACTAGTTTTCTTGAATAGCAACCAACATTCCTGAAGCAATGACATAAAACTAGCTTGCATTTCCTTTTCATCAGAATAAATCATATACAGAAAGAATCTACTAACTTGCAGTAAATTCTAAAATAACGGGAAATCGGCCGTGTTTGCACAGATTATCGTGTTTTACATCACTATAAACTAAATAGCTATCAATGTAAGAAATAAAGTAAAGTTATTTACGATTTCCGTAATGTTGATGGATGAACGGGTGTTCTTTATACCTATTACTTTGATCAAGTTAGGTTGTGATCACCTTGAACACTGTAAATTAATTATACTAAAACTATATGAAAATCAGCTAACGTTAACCTACCGGAGTTCTCGCTAGCCACAGTGTTCGAGATATTTCTTTTCGGCATTTGTTATATCGTGAAAATGAAAAACGCAGGGTGCAAGACTGAAACGTTGATTATGAAAGGTGTGATATAATTTGTAACGTCTGGTATCTTGGCTACCCTTAAGTATTGTATTGATTTTGCAATGGTCGTTAATTTACTGCTGTAAACTGCAACTTTATCTCGAGTAATGCATATCCACTTAAGCAAGCTATGCTCCTATTGCAGTTACGCAGTTCCTCTTCATAGAAGGACTATAAAGCCTGTTCTAATCTGAGGTTTTAACCCAGCGTTTCTTGGATGGACCAATGTCTCTTTTCCAATAGCTTTAGTATTTCACTATCCTTCGTCCTTAGAACGTCTCTCTCATATATGCTATTTTTTGAAGTTATTTTATTAAATGCAAACATACCGAGTTGTAAGTATTTCTTACTTTTTAAAGGGAATAATCTTTCACTAATCTAAAAACCCGCATTTGGTTTCTATAATTTGTTTTATTTATACAATTTAATTTTAATACATTAAAATAAGCACATTCATGGGTTTATAAAAATTTAAGTTGCTTAGAGCTCATCTAATTGTTGCACACATATACTGATATAGATTGAGTTTTTTCAACTTAGCATTTTCATCAATATATAATTTACAAATAAAAGTAAAGATGGGTGTTTTTCTTATTGACTCATTTTTTATGAGCTGCAAGTTATAGTTTTTACAACATTATTCATTAAGAACTCTGATGTAAGTATCCAAAAGATGGTTCCCAAGGCAGCTATCTGCTGGACACAAGCAGGCGGGGCAGACGATTTGTAAGAACACTTGAACCGCAATGTTCATGAAGGAAATGCTTTTCTCCATAGAATTGGGAAAGGAGACGAGTCTTGTTCGAGTCATTATGAGCCACAGAGTAACGTACAATGGATAAAGTGAAACACTTGTCTTCGGCCCAGAAATACTTAACTAGACAGGATGCTGATTTTTTATTTGTTTGTGGCCCTATATTGTGCATTTTCAGTAAAAAATAAAGATTCAAAATGTCAAACTAACATGCTGGTGAATAAGTTGAAGCACAAGATAATGTTAAACGCCAGAGACCTCTGAAAAGCAGTTGCAGAGATAGTTCCTGCCTCCATACAAATGCGTCTAACACTAAATTATTTGAAATATTAGTTTTAAAATATGCATTAATGATTTGCACCTTTTTGTGCTTTTGAAAAAATATTTAAGTGTTCAGAAGTTTTCAAGTGATAACGAGCTAAGGGGAGGGAGTGTATTGTGGGTTGAAAATCGTGCAATTTTTTTTTCGCATCCCCAAACAGTTGGAAAAGCTCTGTGGCAAAGTAGGGTAACTAGGCTGAAATATTAATGACAAACAATGTACATAAATACCCTTCTGAAATAATGATAATATTCTTGTTATTTAAATATTTCTCTCGATATTGAAAAAAAAATTGTAAATATTTTAAGAATGTTATAGAACTAAAATTATTTAATAATTCTGACGGCAATAAACAATTTCAACCTACTTGAAACAAGTCTTGTAGAGGAATGCAATAAAACAAGTCCCCCCCCCCTAAAGTATGAACACCTTATATTCTTTGTAGGATAGAAAAGTATAATAAATTTTAAGAAATTAACCTGCTCCTGAATGTCATCTTGGTCATAGAATTTCGACATTCACGGCTGTTAAAACTTTTAATAACGCAGTTTCAACGTGCAGGTGAACTCAACACAAACTGGCTCTATTTATTTTAATGCTTTTTCTCTATTAACGCTGTATTTGTTTGAGCTATGGGAAAGCATCAGTCATTTAGAAATGTTGTCTCGAATACTATTGCATTTCTAATTATTAGCCATCATCAAAGCTATTAATAACCCCTTACAAAGCGCTTAGCAGAGGCTACAAATCATTCTGTCTCACAGGGCCACGCTTTTAATTTCCAGCAATCTTCCGGACATCCAACTTGCTCCTCTACACAGAAGTGACGTTGATAGCCATCTTGATTCCTAGCATTCGTTACAAACAAGAGCAGTCAGAAATACCAGCGTTTCGAATGTACAGCAGAGTTCAAAACCTTACTCCGACGCCTCAAAACAAATTGATATTGTAAAAGTCTATTTACGAGAATTGGAAAAAAGTAATGGTAGTATATTTGTCACATTCCATAGTAACAAGTAAGCGCACACTGCAGTTGCTAGTAGTTGTAGAAAACTATTCAACGCACCCATTGTTGCTATTGCAAAGCTTGCATACTAACTATACGAGGGTCTGAAATAATGTCGAAGATATGTTTTGTAATTACCAATAATGGGCATGAATCACAACTGAGGTGTTCCTTGAAAAGAATGCTAAAGAATATCTTAAAGATCTGCAGAATGCATGTGACAATGATGTCTTGTCAAATCGGACTGGAGTTTTAGTAAACTCGTCATAGTGTGAAGGATTTGTCATCTTCAGGTCACCCTGGCACTGTAGCAACACTATATGGAATTCATTCACTCTGTGCTGGAGGTACATAGGCAATGGACAGTGAGGGTGCCGATTGTAGAGGTAGAAATAATTTATCCAGCTGTGTTGCACACATTTAAAGATCCAAAATCGCATCCTGTTGAGTGCCTCATCACTGGAGAATGAAGAAGTCTGGGCAACAAAATATTGCCTAGATGAGTTACACCTTTAAGGAACGTTAGTTGTAGGATGCAGTCAGTTGTTTACTGTAATGGTGTATAGCAAATGAAAGATATCACGCGAAAGGAGCACTGACTTGATGTAAACAACACGATGTGTATAACACGCTCTTCGAACTTCGATCCCATACATACGAATGTTCAGAAATGGCACATTCACGCCCTTGTAGATGGCCATTTGACACGTTCCATAAGGATAGGCCACGCATTCACTGAAAGGATCATCTCACTGGATAAAACGTAAGCTCAGTCTTACCGGTCAGAATTCAGTCTGATGTATGGCACCATCTATAATCCCCCTTCCACCGATTAAAAAAAACTACGTAATCCGCAGGTGTGAAAGTGACCAATAGCATCATATGTCCTTCAAGGCCCGACTGTTAACCAGTAACATTTTTAAACCTTAATTTCCACTGTCTTTCATGTCATACTGCTACAACTATGGGAAATTTGCTGATAGGGTGGGGTGAGAGATGCTTGAACATCCTCCATATTCTCCAAACATGCCCTGCTACTTTAATCTCTTCCCAAAACTGTAGGAACAAAAAAATGCTGCTTCTGTATTTATCTTTTTGCAAAAGTACTACAGAGGTTGATAAATGAGGCGGAGGATTATATTAATGGATGTAGCAATATACTTGTTTTGTGCTAGTTATATCACAGATATACATATTTTACTACTACTTTTTAATTCTAGTCTCTTTGGTTGGTATTATGTAGATTTAGCTTATGTAAATTGGGCAAACTTATCATCAGATCTTGAAAGTGGTACTCACGGGTGAAATTTCTAAATATTGTGATTCTAAAACTTATTTCTTGATAATTTTTGTTCCAAGTTACTCTACTAGTATAATACGCATGATCAAATTTCATGTTAAAACCTCCAATATTTTTTTTAAAAAAATTATTTATTTATATGGTAATATACTAAATGTTTCGCACGAAGTAGAATTTATAATTCTGACCAAATAAAAATATTAATATATAAATTTTATTTTTAGAAAAATTTTCATATAGGTAAATTTTCGTAATGGCTTGATTGTCTCAAAATATTCCTAAATTTTTTTAATATTTTATAATCGATGAAATAAATGATCGTATATCTTGAATAATATAAACGCTTTCTATTTGGTAATATTTTATTACATGCTGAAAACTTGTAGAAAATGAGATAAAATGTGCATCCTGTGCAATATTTTGACGCAATATGTACATACTAAACACTTCTTTGAAAAATCAGGAAATTACAACATTCTTGCCCCTCAATAAGGGTATAAAACACTCTGAGATGAAAGTGAGATTTTTTAATTTTTTTTAAGCATTGAAACAAAAAATTGCATTATTCGAAGATGCTGTGAGTATCCTTAAAATTATACAACTTTCTCGAAATACAGACCTCATTTTTTTAGCAAAAGTAAATCCATTTCGAAAAAGATACTTACTTCTAAAGTTCCTATACTGTGCTGTGGAGGGTCCCTGCACCTTAAACAAGTCTCGTGTTGGGTGACAGTTCCTTTGGATTCGCTATAGTGTTTGCTGTTGTGACATTCTCCACATTTGCCCGGAACCTTTGGAGTGAACAGCGAGAAAATATTTTTCTTTATCAAGCCGCCAATATTCCATTTTGCGCTTAGCTGTACCTAAACATGTTTTGTTTTCCTCTTGCATCTTGTTTAAATCAAGAATCCGCCGCAGAAGCTTCCGATTTGAATGCCTACCAAAAATAAATAAACAAAACAATAAGCACAACAGGAGACCAAGAGGTTAGTTATGAAGCGATGATTAATGTCAGTTTCTCGAGAGTTTTTTCTTCTTTTTTCATAGTTTTTGCTGGTAAGCTGATATTGTGGTTAACTAATTCTTTTTAGAGGTGTTATAAAGACAGTGGTTAAATAACGTGTCAGCATCCTCGGCTACTACATCTCTGTAAACATGAAGCCGTTGTGAAGACTGGGAAACGCCCTTGTCGTGCATTTCATATACATGGGCTCGTATATTTCCCTTTATGTCTGCAGAGGTTCTTCTTGATGGCTGCATGTTTATATGTGGTTATGGATATTAAAAAGAAAACGTACTCTTAACAGAGCCCACCCAGTGATAACGATAACGATAAGTGCACTCTCTGGAGTGCAAAGATTCAACACTTACTTACATTTGCCATATTGATGGATACTTAAAATTTTCCATTTTATTTCTGGTCTTCTAAGAGTTGAGATTCCAAACTTAAGCCTTTTCCTACTCCAGAAGGAAAGTATAAAAATAATAGAGTAATTGTTAAATGATTATTTTTATGATTTATTTGCTGAATTCTGAAGAGAGAAGAAGCTGAGTTTTAATAAACAGCGGAAGTTGCTTAATTAGAGATGGGTTCTCGGTATCCAAATATCCAAGAGCTACTGATATAGAACGGTCCTCTTTATATGAACTCGATATATATATATAACAATTTACAATTAATATTGAACCAAGTAGCACATTTTAAAGGTGTGGTTAGAAGCAATGTCTCATTCATAAACTTCTAATACCTACCAGATAGCACGTACCAAGGAATTAGGTGCGCAGTCCTTCTTCCTTATATTTCTGCTGATATGGGGACAGTATGTCTGAACTCTAATATTCTTTAAAAATCACATGCTACGACAATAAAAAAACTTTGAATTGAAGTTTGAATTAGGTGTTTTTGAACGTACTATTAGCTTAATATCTAGCATATTTCTTTCCGCAGGTATGGAAAAAACCCCTCCTCCTACAAAATTACCACTTCTGAAACAAAAAGAGACTTATCATCAATAACTCAGGTTATCTATCAAACAAACAATGCACAATAGCAACATCGTACTTGAGCGTCTTTAGCATGAAAACTGATTTTGCATCACTACCTGATTTTCAACTCAGTTGCTATTTTCAAATAGCAGAAGACCATTATCGGATATGGAGAGTAGTTGGTATCGATCTTTAATATTAATAAATATTAATACTTTTATTATGTAACAAAATAATAATTATATTAGTTATAATTATTGGAATACTTTTTTTTTCTGATCCCGTTGTATATAGATCTTCGAGTCTTTTCACACTATTTCACATAGCCATATTTTGACTCTAGAGACAGTTAGCAGTTAGCTTTTAAAATGAAATGAAGTTATGTACGTCATAAAAAGAACAGAAATTGAAATTCTTTTGGTGGAATATGTGGGGTCATTGATAGTCCACGCTTCGGGTAGCCGCCACTGCAAGTACAGCTATGATGATGAACGTACCTACATTCTTATTCGTAAAAATGGGCGAATAACAAGCATACAACTTGATATCTACGTTGCAGTGTCAACACAGTTATCCACCAGTTAGAATAGTCAAAGCTGTATAACTTACTGCCTAATGATCATAATAAAATAGAATCATAAACTGTTCAGAGTTGCTCGTCCGCTACAAGATTGAAGGAGACGTTCTTTGTCCAGCATTGTAACAGAAGATGAAATATGAATTCATCACCTTGAGCCTGAGACCAAAATACAATCTATGGAGTGGCATCACAAATTGTCGTCACAGATAAAAGGTTCAGGACAATATCTTCAGCCTATAGAGTCATGCCCACGTTCTTCTATGACTCTGAAAGTATTATGTTGATCGATGTATTATCTCATGATGAAAAATTATTTCTGGCGCATTCGTCCTCATTAAGTTGTAACTAAAGGTTTTCAGAGAACGCAGTCATACAGAAATGTTGCCACCAGAGAAAGAAACATCGTCTGATTTCTATCTCTTTGGCACTCTTAAAAGATACAATCCGCGGGAGGAGATTTGACGATGACGAAAAAGTCATGGCCACAGTGCGAAGATAACAGACCTTACGACATACAGGTTGATATCCAGGAGTATACGAAATAAAGCCAAATTTTATAGGCAGAAAATAATGAATGATCATTTTTACTCATAATCTTCTTCAAAGTAAATCAGAAATGAATTCACTGCCTGTGGTGCCTCAATAGTAAAAACGGGCGTTAAACATCATTAAAATTTTTTCTTACGTCTTGGTATTATGTCTTGCTTGCCTCCAGGTCGGTATTCATAAATACTTGTATCTTGGTCCTTTTTGTGTAATCCCCAAAATATGTTGGAACTACTTCTCTTCTTTGTTATTAATTTTTTCGTTTATATTAAATATGAAAATGTACTTACATTTAACTCATTTATCACATGGATTCTTAAAATATATCCAATTATGCGTCTAAAGATATAATTTGAACTGTTTTGGTTATTTATATATTCTACTTGTTCATTTTTCTATTTTCTGATCCGTATATTAATATCGGCACTGTGATAGGCATGTAAAATTTATCATAACGGCATCCCTAGTCAGATTCATAGTTACCACAAATCTTCTTTTTTACATCATACCATCATAAGAGTAAATGTAATATAATGCACATACCAAACAAATTGCTTTATTATTCATATTTATTTTAATCTGTGTTTATGCTTTACCGCCTCGCCCAAATTTTTTCTCATTTGAAGTAGTTAATTTATTTGTTTACACTAACCACATTATGTATCATACTCATCATAATAAAGCACTAATGCAATGTGTAATCTTGGCAATTATTGTCATTCTGTCATCGCTATAGCAATGTAACTATTAAAACGGTAGACAAAATTAGGCAAGTCTGGCTTACTATTAAGGTAATTAGGAGAAAAGTTCATTAAATAACAGAAATTTTAAAGGGATAATTACATAAATTGTTTGTTCATTATTTTGTATATTTTCGCCCTGCTTTGCAACAAATAATACTTAGTCCATTTGTCCATTTTGAGAGAAAATCTGGGGTTTGAATCATATTGAGGGCTTAAACTCTTTTACCAGCAAGTCATTATATCGAACATTAGTGAAGTTCTATTCGGAGGTGCATTAATACATAGCTGTTTACCATCCCAAAACACCAACAATATGACGTTCACACAGAAGCCTGTGCCTTGAATTTTTTCTTAACTGGAAACGATAGGGTTCCACTGCGTTGATTGTTTCTTACTCTTTGGTTCTAAATGGGAACGGCTTCAGTGACAGTTTGATGGAAGCAAGTTCTTTCACGAGGAGTACAGTCCAAATGCTGCTTGCAAATCGTCTGCCGCGCACAGTAGTGATCACCTAACAGCTGCCTTGGACCTCATCTGCTACACATATTCCTATTCCCGAGGTCATACGCAGAGTGGTGACTCGCGTTGAATTTTACAGGAACTCCATCCACAGTGACTCACATTTAGTCACGGATTCGCTACCTTATCTGCCCTTTCACTCATTTATACATTGTCCCCAGACTCAAACAATTGACTGTTACTGTAGATTTCAGAAGATTTCACTCCCTTTGACAACTAAAAGACTTCGTTGCTCTTTTATGGTGCGATCCAACAGTAAAGCTGCTGTAATGGTAGGTTGCAAGGAGCCGTTTTGTCCCGAAAATAAAATATTTTATTCCGTATATATCTGTCTGAGCTTTAGAATAACGCTGTCATTTAATGACTTTCCCCCCTATTTTCCTTTTCCCTCTGAACCACTTTTAATTGTAATTTTGTATGTGCTCTTCATAATAAATATTAAGTGGATTGTATAAACTTTTATATGGTCAACTGGGTTTGTATTGGGGCAGGTAGAGGGTACTTGAACCTTAAAAACTCTGAGCTTAAACATATTCGAATCCATAGTATAATCACTTTATTGATTGCATTGGAGAGACTCATTCTTGAACTTACACCATGCATTTTGAAAGCTATTCTGTTCTGCTATGGAATGTTCTTTTTTAACTTAGCTCAAATAATTTACATTACAGATTTAGAGACATATAACAGGATATAAGAGACAAATGTGTACTTGTTCCATTTCGTTAAAGGAATATGTTAATAAAAACTTGTATAGTTTCCAAGTTCTACACTATATTAACTCTTTTTTGTGGGTAATAAAATATATATTTCTAACGTGCAGAATCACATCCATGAGCTGTGGCTATGAATAATGGATGCCGATGAAAGAATTTTATAAATGTTGTTTTTTTTTAAAACGTTTTCTGGAAGTGTGTGTTTATTGATGTTTTTTATTTTAAAGCAATTTTCTTTTAATAATAGCCAATTGATAAATTAATTCTTGATTGCTTAGAATTTCCTCCAAGGAGTAGTTTTCTGTTTTTCACAACTTTCTTGAGACTCTAAGAAAATAAAGAAAACTTCTCTAGAGAAACATGTGCAGTTGTTCTGTAATATTTATAGCTGGAGGAGTTTGTCTTGTTGACATTTGTTCAAGTTGTTTTAAGCCTCCCACTAGGACTCAATGCTCTTGTTTACCTATCAAGTTCCAACGTGACTAGTGAATCCCACGCAAATCTCAATGTCAACTATATATAGCTTTGGTGATCTCGGTAGGCTTCCCTGTAGGGCGAATATTAACACAGCAGGTTGGAATTCTCACGCTTTCTCCTTATAAAGCACAACTTGGTTATGAAGTCAGACATTTCCTTTGTTATTTCTATTATTATCTGCTCTTCATACAATACACTCTGTACAAATACACATTTCTTTTTTCTGAAACTACGTGGTATACCCGTAGTCTTTCGCTTTCCATTCCCTATATGTTTTATTCTCTTCCTTATGTCCTACTATTTATAATAAAACTTAATTTAATTTTATAAACTTTTTTAAAAAAATCCTGTCATAGCCCAAGTTTCACTTCAATAAAATAATTTTGTTACCGACATTATTTATAAAATATTAGTATAATATCTTTTCTTACACTATTTTACCTGATTTTTCTTTCGATCATATCATTTGCATTTATTTTATTTTGTTTATATGAACTAATGCATCCTAAATATTTAAATTCTAGTTTATACTTTTTAGTGTTTAAATTCCACCATTTCTATAATGAGATACCATCACATATTCGGCTATTGTGGGTCCTGGTGATCTAGTGGTAACCATACGGACCTCGTAGACCCAAGGTCGGGGTTCAATCTCGGTCAAGGTCAATGGATTTTTTCGGGCGTAAAAATCCTAAGTATGGCTTCTTTCTGAAGAGAAGAAAAGCCGTGGGTCCCGTGTCGTAGATTTACGGCACAATAAAGAATCTCAAGCCTGAAAGAAGAGACCTCTGAGCAAAATTTATCTGACGTTTCATGCCGTGAATTGAATGCAACGCTGATATCTGAGATGTTAAAGAATGTTCACAAATAAACACATCTACAAGTATTCTACTAATTTATCCATTAAGCTTTGTAACTTTTTTATTTTATGTTATTTGTTAAATTACCTTTTTAGCGTACTGTCAGAGTAAAAAAGAAGCACCTGTAATAATTTACGTATTTTAAAAATATATTTAAATAAGATTTATGTTCAATGGCCGTTATTTTCTTTTTGTTCATTATCTATTTTATTTATTTACTCTATGAATGAATAGTGTTTTATGCCCGTTTTTGCTACATAGGCACCACAGGCGACGCACACTGATGATACATGAGATAAAATGATATATTAGGAATTAATTTTTTTTAAGGAAGGAATCGTTCCAGGCCAAAGTTTAGGGCACCTCCCTGATATTTACCATTTATGAGGACTGAGGAAAACCTGGGAAAAACCTCAGTCAGCGAGGACAGTCCTGGCAGGATTCGAGCCCCAGACCTCCCGCTCACGAGTCCGCGCCTTAACGACCTCGGCCACCCGTGGCGGTTATTTATTTACTCTGAGAGTAGTACAGATGCGCTATTACAATCAAAGTGTTCATGCCTTAGGTAATAAATAAATGGCCACCTGTCCAACTTTAAGACTCTCTTCTACAGCAGTAGGTATAAGTTAAAAAAAACTCAATACCTGTGCCGCAGCACTCAAAATAGGTTTGCAGGTTATATGTTAATGCTTATAGTACTCGTAAGTTAAAAATATACATCATCATTATAACAATGACCTTGTTTCCCTACCACCGTCACTGTAACTTGTGATTGGCGCTTTAGCACATTAGTTCACTTGAGTTGTATGGCAATAATCGTCACTTTACTCGCCTATGAGTAGGTCCTGGTTAAGCCTTATAGAGGTTCAAACTCGGCCAGTGTCGATGGATTTTTAGGGCTTAAAGAAAATCCTCAAGCTTGAAAGAAGAGGCCTCTGAGCAAAATTTGCCGTCCGTTTCAAGACCTGAATGGAATGGGGCGTTAATGGTGACTATAGATATTAAAGCATGTGCTTAAGTAAACCAAATAAAAAAAAAATCTCGTCTATGAAGAAGATATGATTATCTGAAATATTACATATTTGACAGTTTTCGGCGTTTCATTCTTATTATATTGGTTTCTTTTCTTTCCCTTGCATTCTTCTTCCTTTTATTTTCTTGTTAGATTATTAGACGTATAAAAATTAGAATATGGGAAAGAATCTTTTTCTGGTATTTTCCTTTCTTTTATGTTTTTCTCATAGTAGTCTGTCATTTACTATCGCCTACATCTCTATTCCAAATAATATTAATATAGAAAGGTTTGCATTAGCACTTTACAGAACGTTCTTTTTTATTTTTTTCTAATATTGTCTCATCTCATTTATTTTTATATGCAAATAATGGAATTTCGTATCATTGGTTATAGCTCCAATGCAAAGTTTTTTTCATTTTATTGTGTATTTGTTATTTAGAGTATATCCTGTCACCAAAAAGCTGAATAACACAAGTTTATTTATGTTTATTCTACTTAAGTTGGATTTATTGTTAGCATTATATTATTTATTGATCCCTAATGACCACCGTGTTTAGGATCTGAATCCTCTAAATTATCTTCGTAGTATGCAATAAATTATGGAACTACGCAAGGAGTAATAAAGTGTAGATGTAGAGCTGAAGACCGTAGACTGGTGTGACAATCGTATACTTGTAGTTTTTCAAAAGATTCAATCAACTTTAGCTTAAATTAAAACGATTTTGTAAACAGAATTTATAATATACTTCTATGGATTATTTTATTTAAATAAGAATGCCTATATCTTCTATTGTTTTTAAATAATTATTCAAAAAGAAATCTTATTTTTATTACATCGCATATTTGCAACAATTCATAGCAATGCGTTTTTGCTCACTGATTTTGGTGTATTCTTTTGATGAGGGATACTTTTATTAGTGGCTACTGTGTCGTGTATGTCTGCCACTGTTTATTTATTAAGTAGACATTGAACTTTCTAAGCACTAAACTGAATGAAGTTATACTATTGGTATGTAGACAACAGGTGTGAGGAGTACAATAGCTACAAATCACTATCTCCCCTTGCGCCTGTCATTCATTAGTTTTATTATTTACTTGACGATGGCTGATTCCTTTCTTGGTTTGTTAGGTAGTTTGAGTGTGCCTAACTTAATGTTAAGTGCTTAAGAACTCTGGTGCCTAATGTTAAGTTTCTAAATGGACTTTTGCCCGAGCTCTATTTGCCTTGGTGCCATTAAAATAAAAAGTATCACTTTCCGTGGCAAATGAATTGCACCAGATATAGTTTTATAGACGTTTAGATCAGTGCTCCTTTTTTATTTTTCCTCCCTGTATTCTCGATGCATTCATTGCCTTTTATTTATCTGTCTTTTCTAATTAGGTAGAGAAAAGAGAAATTAAAAAATTCATGAATTAAAAAATATCAACAACACTAGGATGAACAAACTATTGATTTAATACCTAAAATTCTTAAATTTCCATTACAATATAAGAATTAATATTTTATATACAGAATGTTCCGAAAAACTTTTACAAACTTTGGTGGCAGGTTCCTAACATTAAAACAAGAAAAAGGCCCATATGAAAGCATGTTTGGAAATCATTAATTTTTGAGTTATTAACAAAAATTTACTAATACAAGAAAAAATATCTATATAAACATGTGTCCAGAAATTATTAGTATTATGAGTTATTAATGAAAGTTTACCAAAACAAGAAAATAAAAGTCCATATAGAAATATGTCCGGAAATTCTTGGTTTTTGAGCTATAAATAAAAGTTTCAAGGTACAACCCAACAACTTAGGTTCGTAACCGAAAATAAAATTCATTTTGTTAAGTAATCGAATGATATTATCGATACAAGTTGGCGCATCAGCATTGCATACTTATATGACAAAATATTATTTGCAGAAAGCAGCAATAGCACTGTTGAAGGTTAGCAATTTGTGATTTGGTAATAACCCTATGAAAGATGCGATAGAAAGTCATTTTATCTCTGGCGTAAACTTTCATTAATAAATAAAAACTAAGTATTGCCAGACATATGTTTATATGAACTCTTTTTTTTATTTGTTTTGGTGTGAGGAAACCGCCACCAAAGTTTGTAAAAGTATTTCCGAAACATCCTGTATTGTTCTTAAAAAAACTCTTTGATCTTCATTCCGGCGTTTAAGCACTCTTCAGATACTATGATATGCTGAATGAAATAGCAGTAACGGGACTTCAGTTCTTGTCAGTTTACCGCAGTTTATCTTAAATGATTGAGTCTCAGGAGGATAAATTTCAAAATGTGTAGCCTACAGGTGTTCCGGTGGATAATCGCCCTCTTCTCTGAGGGGTCGCTGATACCCGTAAGCGATTGTGAATGAAGTGGCCTGCCTGAGAAATCCCTGCCAAATTTCCTGCCGCCTCCGGCATCCTTCACTGACCCACATTCTCGCAACTGGGGAAGTGAATATTGTAAGAAAACAAGGTTCAAATCTGTACCAAGAAATTTCATAAAAGATCTAATAGAAATTGTGTTTTTATTTTCCTGTAGTTGCAGTTTAAGAATAGCTGATGCATTTAATCTAATCCTGCCGAACTTTGGACATTTCTGTTTATTTTCTTGAACGTCTGTATAAATATCCAAAACAATACTTTCTTATATGAACAGTTCTATAATATTTGAAATATTTAATAAATAGGGTAAATGTTGTAATTTTGTTATATGTAGATTTATTTGTAAAATTAAGAAAAACTGCTATTTTTTTAAGGTTTGTAGCATCAGTATATGTCTTGCAAAAAGAAAGAGACATTCTTAATTTTTATCGCATATCTGTATAATCAGTTCATGTGTTTTTTTTGTTTGTTTTTGCAATTTCCTCAAATACTTAATCAAATTTAACCGACTATTTACCCCAAAATGATGGAAGTTTGGAATCCAAATCTCACTCGACCACTACAGAAATAGCATCCGTTCAAAGGTTATCTGCTCTCTGTATCATCTAATGACAATTAGAAACACAATTTACCATTACATGAAACAAGATCTATATCAAGAAAACAATGATAATATCTTCATCTCATTTAGCATCCGATCAGGGACACTTAGGAATCCAAGAAGAATGTTCTCAAGAAACAAGATCTGGTAGAATTCGTCTATAAGAAAAATGGGCTTTTCAACACACAAGAAACTCTCGCGGCAAATACTTCACATTAGAACTATACCACTGTTTTTTAGATATGTACTTTCAAATGTTTTAGTCTCTAAGTTATTTTTTAATCAATAGACACTTGGTACGAGTAGATGGGCAATAAACTTCCACTTTCATAGCTAGACTGTGCTTGTAACGAGCTAGTTGGTCACGTTCGGCACTTGTTTTGCAGTTCTCTATTAAAGTGGAAAGACATGCAATTCCATTAGTTTTTGCGCTACAATAATAGCTTGTGCTTCATTATTGATCTTTAATTTGATAAAACAAAAACAATTTTGTTGATTTATCTAGTTTTCTCCGACATGACTCATTCGGAAATAGCAGGACAAATATCGTTTTTATTGTTAAACCAATTAAGCACACACTTACTATACGTAATGCGTTGTTATACGTTCATGATCTCTTGTTAATCATAGAACGTTATCGTACAATCCTCAACGAGCAACTCGTATAATCTTGTGTGTCAGGTGGTATCCGTAGCTAAATTAGCATAGGACTATAAATCTATTGGTTATTAGCTGAAATTTTCTGCTGCCGGAGCACATCTACCTGAGTCAAAAGGCGAATCTTAAAAAATAATGACGACGCTGTCCTGCAACGTCCATTTGCATGAAATAAAATACATTATTTGTTATTTATCACCGCAGAGGAATAAAAGAAAGCATTGTGATTCTTATATTTAAAAAATCATAAATAAATAATCAAGATAGTCATAAATGAACCAGTCTGTCTAATTATTCAGACAAAATTTGTACAAATATTTAAATAATATTCTGAAACTATTTTTTTAGAATCGCAAAAAAAGAGTTTAGAAAAAAGGGCTTGCTTCTTGGATGGTCCAAGAAAACCAAGCTCCCTACCTCGAAAACAAAAGTGACCATTCATTATATCTGTTTTGTCAATTTACGTATATCAACTTAGTAGGGATTCTGAACACCACACAACTTTTCCTTTCTCTTCTCTGGCAGTATTCATTCATTATCTGTCTTATCGTAGTCGTGCTGTTGGTTCCGACCATCTTGTATTGATGCAACTATTAGAGAAGTAATGAATAATGGCATTGTTGATTTTATTAAAGCGTTTGATAACGTAATAAGAACTGAACTACGAGAAAAGTTGCTAAAAATTAATAATAATAATAATAATAATAATAATAATAATAATAATAACGAAGTAGGTAAGAGTTACGCATTCATCCTTCATTTTTAAATTTAATATTTAGACAATGTCATAATAAAACGGCAAACAACTTTAATAAAACATTTTAAAATAGACAGTATTAACTTCACTGATGATCAGATCGTTATTGCAACCATCAGCAATTGACCTTCAACAAGTAAATTTTTCACGGAATATATTAATTAATATCGTCAAATAAAACAAATTTAATAGTAATAATTTGGGGAAAACAAATCAAGAAAATAATAATCAATAATTTATCAATAGAAGCAAGTAATTTATCTACTAAAATTACTTTACGAATACTTGCATGGAAAAACAGAACCAAATATATTAAAAAACTAAATAATTTTACACAATATGTATAGTACAATAGAAATTAATTTACTAAAAATATAAAAAGGACAATAATAAACTTTTATAAAGGTTTCACGCTTAGTATTTATTGCTCAGAGTTTTCTGAACTTTGACAATAAATAAATGCACTAAAGAGTATGATAGTGCCTGAGATGAGATCTATTAAAATAAGTAGGAGGATATACATACTTTATTAGGTAAAAAAAATTAGAAAAATTAGAACAGAACTGAAAATATTTGCTTTAACAGATACACAAATAAATAAAGAACAACAATAAGGACAGACTGATAAAGAATCAACGAGAATACATTGCCGTTAAAAAAAATATTACAATACAACCCTTCAGATAGAAGACCACAAGAAGAGTGAAACTGAATACAACAATTATAAATAATACTGAAACCGGAGACTATGAAATTGTTCAAATCTAATCTGTTATCTCGAAAACGTGGCGACTTGCGATTCTAAAACATAATAATAAAACCAATTTACCTGCCCCAGAATATTAAGAAAAATACGGTCTTGGTTTCGTATTTTGAATCTTGATTTGTAAATAGAACACAACTTTTTTTGAAAAACATTCTGTTTTTCATATCTTAATCCTATTTAGAAAAACATATTATTGTAGAACTGTTGCTAATTTTTCTAAATATATTGACGGATACTGATAAATAGAGGGCAAGCTAAGTATCTAATTTACAATCGTCATCGTCTTAAGTCACAGGAGTAATTGAAAACAACATTTAGCAACAATGAAAATCTGTTTTAACAGTACTTTATCCAGCTCACCTACATCACTAGAATTTTTTTTTCCATTCTATTATTTATTATTTTTTTCCTGCAGTCTGAGCGAAGGGTATGTAATAGTTGTGATTAACAACTTCTACCTCTGAAGTATTCAAGCAGAAGTACCCAGAACAGTATGCCGTTAGTTTCCATAAATAAATAGAAATTATATTGTATCGCATTTTTGGTGATCTAATAGGGAAAGGGCGTAATTTAGCGTTTATTTTCAGCAGGATTCTAAAACAACACACAAAATAACTACCCTATAAGCGAAATACTTGCAGTATTTGAGAATAGATTTATGTCTATGCACTTAATCCACATATTCTGAAAGAAATGTACAAAAAAGAACGTCTAGTGAATTTTCACCTCAATTTCTCGAGAACGAGTTAAGCAAAAATTTTAAGCAGTTACCAGAAATATTTGGAAGAAGGAAGCACACAGTTTTAGAGCCTCCTTTTTGGATATGAGTGAATAAAATATGTTTTCAGCGCCATTTCCTTTATCAATATGTGACGGGGCGCACGCTTATAGTTAACTTACTATTGCTACGGTGGGAATATAACTTGATCTTTAAGTAGCTGATAATCAGAGCATTGCACGCTCAGTATCTTATTTCTTATCATATGCTGTCGAATAAATTTTCGTTATACTTAGTGTATGTGCCAAGGAATCGCAACACTACATGTATAATTGTTCACTTGATCTTATAGAGTTGTAATATTCTTTGAGGAGTGTTTGATTATTGATGTACTACCATTGTTGTTGCTGTTATTTAAGTGAGAATCAGTTAATTATTATTTAAAATTACCTGGAAAATGAATATTGTCAATTAGAAATTATCTTCAGAATGCCAGGAAAGGGGTGACAAGCCTTAGGAGAATTTCCATAAATGCAGATGAGGTAACAGCGAACACAAAGGTATGTATGTCACTGTCTTAAGTGAGCTTATTTCATTCGCCAACCTTATTATCGAAAACGAAAACCTACATTAGAGGCTCTGCGATCTGGAGCAAATGCACAAGCTTGGCTTATTTTTCGTTCTGCACTAAAAGCACCGCAAATTACTTTTAAGTAAGGTCATAAAACCCAAGGAGAATGCCCACACTAAACCTGCAGTTCACGAGTTATTGTATTATAACACATTAGAAGAAAGAAAGAGAGGCAGAGAGAGAAATCTCTGCTCTCAAGATTAATTTCAACTTTTACAACACTACCTGGAGCAGCGGCTATACTCACACAAAGCAGAACCATTGCTTCACCTTGCTCTTAGCTGTGCGAGTGTATCATTTATGCACTTTCTACTTTCTAGCCTCCTTCGTTTCGATCCAAATATTTCAATACCAGGAATTGTATTCCATCTTAATTGAACATATCTGACATAACAGAATATCATAGATACAGATTAATAGCAAAAACTCAACAGAATTGATTGGGAATTAGTATATAGCAAATCTTGAATATGATTTACTTGGTAAACTAATTTATAAAGTAAAAGTAATTAAACATCTTTCTGAAGCAGAGAAATATATATTTAGAATCAATCCCATCTATGTAAAAAGATGGAAAAACATTATAAGTGTATGAGTATATAAAAATTATATAATTAATGAAAAATATCAAGTAATTATATTACCAGCAAAATATAAAATTTAAATTATATATCGTCTTAAAGGAAAGAAGCATGATGTCACGGTTTAAATGCAGAGCTTTGAAATACCTGTACAACACATGTTAAAGAGATACTTATTAAATTATTGAAGTATACTGAGCGGAATATAGCACTCTTTATATTCATATTTAAAAAAAGAAGCTGAATACAATTATGGAAATTATCGTGATTTTAGTTTCCTTTGTAATGCATATTGTAATGCATATAAAATATATACACAGATAAACTAATAAAAGTTACAATATCTGGAAAAAGTGCTCTATTAGAAGAATAAAGAGGATTTTATAAAGGCAGAATACTTTTCGTATATTTTATCATGTGTTTTGAGGAGATTTTAATTTATTGTCTTTTTATAAATTAAATAAACATAGAGGCTATATGTTATATGGAATAATAGGTTTAATAATTTTTTTCTGTATTTGGAGGAAGAATGATAAATGATGAATATATTTTATTTAATAGGTTTTAGTAAAGTATTCGATAATTTAATTTCAGACAAAATATGGGTTATTTTAAATAAAAGAGGAATAAAATTAATATTCAATTAGGGTAGCTAAATATCTATATAAATAAACAAAAATTGGAATATATTTGTTAAATAAAATAATAGTAAATAAAGATTTATAAAAATTGTAGCCGTTCAACCCTGCTTGTTAATTTTAACATATACGAAATTCTATGAAAATGGAAAACTCAAGTTAGTAGTTTTCCTGCATATGGATTTAATAAATTCTTTACTATAATATTTGCAAACGATGAAGCTACAATTGCTGCAAATGAAATAATATTACAAAGAGCATTGTTGCAATTGAAAAGGAGTTATAAAAGCTTATAATTTAATAATATTCAATGAAAATACAAAATATATAACTTTCTGGGTTCCTTATATAAAATAGTTGAAATTGATATTTAAAATAAACTATAGAATATCCTTTAACTTTCTTGGATATCAAGTATGAATAATTCTAATAATTTTGTACATAAAATATTTATAAATGTAATTAAATTAATGATACTAATAATAGAAATTCAAAAGGAAGTTAGAATTATTTTTTTTAAATTATTATACTTCCTCCTCATCTATGTAGAGTAGAGGTTTGGACTTTTAAAGTAGAAGATGAAAGACTCCTAAAAGCACAAAGAAATGCGAAGAACTGAACAAGTTAGAAAAGAAGATATAAGGAAAAATTTGAAGGAAATATAAATTATAAATAGTCAAACGAAGAAGTGAATGGTAGATTCATTCAGAGCAATAATAATAGGATACCAAACAAATGTAAATATAATCAAATATAAAACAAGAATTTAGGTCTGCCGAAGAAAGATGGTTGCATCAGTAGTTACTGGAGACATAATGTTTCTCTGCTGGCTAATATTTAAATTAAATGATGATTATTATTAATATTATTATAATCATCTTACAGTTCAACCATTAATTACATGACGTAAGAACTTCTGAGTAAAGTCAGAATCTCGAAATTTACAGATATCCTTGCATTCTGTCATTATCTGTTTTTTCATGCTGGATGCACAGTTTAGCTGGTACGCAAAATAATCTTATCTCATTTCTTCCTTAAGAAAGCGGGTTGGTGGTTCCTCCAATAATAACGGTTGCAATTCGTATATGCTCCTTGACAATTATCCGAAAGAAAATTACTTTCATTAAACTAACGCTACAACTATGCAACGGTATTTAATTTCATTTAATGAATTGTATCGGGGTTGAAAGTATTGCAGAGGATGCAAAATCAGCCTTCCTGTGAGCGGTAATGGACTAAAATATGTTTTATTAATCAACTAATATGTGCAATAAAGAATGAACATACATTTTATTGGTATAATTTCTGGATCAATAATTTAATTTTACTTAGTTCTGTTAGTTTAATGCGTAATGCACACGCGGTACTAGTTTCATTGTAACTTCCGTTCCCTGCCTGTGATAGGCGTGTAAGTTGAGATATATTCAATTCCTCCTACTGAAAAATGGAGCTGACAAACGACGAACAATACGAAAGCCTTTCGTCTTAACAACTCTTCAATTGAGGCCTATGCAATGTTATAGGAGGCATATGGAGAGTTTTTTTTTTTTCATCCCTTCATCCCTATAGCACAACTCGAGAATGAATTAAAATGTTTAAAGAGGGTAGGCAATCAATTCCTAATGAAGATGGACACGGCGATCCAGTTAGTTCTCTAGCGGAAGAAAACATCAACAACGCTGCTGAAATTGTAAGAGAGGATCGTCGAATATTATTTGTGACATGTGGGTAAACATGACCAAAAATCTATTTTTCCAAAAATAGTCCATAGTAATGTATATAGTTGTGAAAATCTCCCAGCCGATTTTATAGTCAAGATTACTATTCTAAGTGGGTTTTAAAATTTAAACAGCCTAAGGCTGCGCAACATACGCCGCGTCCTCTTTTACAACATACTTTATCCTGGCTTTATTTCTTCTTTTTTGACATGCAAATGTTGAGAATTAGCATCATTTAGTTAGAAGGCTGTGGGCAAATGTACCAAAATTATTTTCCACTACTAGACTTCTGTTGTTTGCTTTGTTTATGAGGAGAAATACGTGGTATAAATTGAAAATTTCCTGTGTCTGTAGTGAATATTCCTTCTTTGAATGTTGTCCAGTTCATTATGCCTCCTTTTAGCAATAGAGTAAGCAAAAAGGGAAGAAAAACATTATAAAATCCTAAAAAAAAAAAAAAAAGCTGTGCATGTAGAGGTTAGGAATGAATTTTTTACTTCTACCCTAGAAGAAACCCTGAATAGTTCCAGAAGAAAAATTGGGAAGGTCTTCACTTACCAAACTCTGGGTAAGATGAATATTATACAGGATGAAGACTAATTGACTTATCCATATTTTCATATGCAATAAGTAATGCGCATCGTGTGACTCTAAAAGGGTGAAACCGTATGATAATGGAAATAGGTATGATCCTGTGTATACATTGTGTATAAAGTGTGACAATTGTGGATTTATATCAGAGCTTAAAACTTCATGTATCAAAAATCATATTTATGAAGCAAATGCTAGGTTGACCTGTGACATGAGATGCATTGGTTTTGAAGAGAGGGCACAAATTTTATATCTGGAATAATGAATATGCCTTTACCACCACTGTTATATACTGACACAAATAGACAGCCTCTAAATTGTGTCAAAAAGGTATGTGATGCGTTCATGGCCATACAGTTAATAAACAAATTTCAGAAAATGATACACATTTCATTGATTTGTGTGTATCGGCTGATGGTATTTTGTTGGGGCGTGGATTTTCTTCTCATTGATATGGGTAAACTGTTGTGAGCATAAATACAGCCAAAGTGTTAGAAAATGATGAGCAAATATTGCACAGAATGTTCATTAAGAAACAAAACTAACAAGAAGTTAATATGCAATAATGGTAACATTGGAATAATTAAAGCTCTCAAAGAACTTAGATTTGAAGCTGGAACATTTCCAAAAAAAGATATTTCAATAAATTGACAGGAAGCGAATCGATAATGTTAATCGTGCACTTCAAACACTTCTGATAAAGACAAGGCAGCAGAAATCACTGAAGAGGAAAGAAATTGAAGACCAACAGGAGGACCAGGAGTATGGTGTTGGGGACTTTAAAGGTACCTCGAAAAAATAAGTACAGTTCACAAACTTTCGTTTTATGAATTTACAATTTACTGTATGTAAGGAACATTTTCTTAAAAAGTATTAGGAGATAAAGAAATGAAACTGGGCATACTTCTTTCTTTTAATGAACAATTACCTGCAAAAAGTTTTCCTCAATTTTTTATATAAGGATTTTCACTTGGATACAGGAGAGATTTATTTCCATGCTCTCAATTTCTTAAAACAATTATTTTTAAGAAGCAAGTAATTATTGTAATAAATATTATCTGCATGGGTTTGTTAGATATAATGCAAAAAAATCACACAAAACATCAAATCAATATTTTTAATACTCTATGGGAACATGTTCCTTATGTTCTGAACTATCAATTTAGGCTGTGTTGGTTCATTATTTAAATTCCTGTAAATTCAGGATGTTATAACAAGCATGGTAATTGTAAACTATAATTTTTAATAATTCTGCCAAATTTCAAATCAATGGGTGCAACAGTTTCAAATCTGTGGCTAGTTTACTAATTATGTGCGTTCTGACACACATGTCTCCTTGTATGATTACATGAAACGTGTTTGTACACGACGGGTTCCAAGAACTGATTGTCGAACAAGATGATATTGGCGTGCAGGCTCACAAGCAGCAGAAGACTATTTTACAGCAAGATGCGAAGTTTATTTCATAGGTAATCACTGCTGATGGAACTTGGCTATATCATTTCAATCCTGAGAGCAAATAGTGAAATACCCATCATCACCAGCCCCCCCCCCTCCTCCAAAAAATTGGTTGCATCTGGGAGGAAAATAATAGTCACCTCATTTTTCAAGAAATGGTTTACCAGTAGTATCTACATACGTAGCTGTAACTGGGCGATATTACACGAAATATTATTGAAAACTCTACAACACACGTAAAAGGCCATATTTTCAGCAACAAGCTGAATACTACACTACGATAATGCGCAGCCGCATATCGGAAATGTTGCTGAATACTCGCAAAAAATTTGAATTGTGTTCTTCACCTTCCCTGTAGTCCACATTTGAATTCCGCCCTTCTTTTAGTAAAAAGATATAACTAATTAAGATGTCTTCTAGTTTTAAAATCATCTCCAAATGACTTGCGCATTTTGTAGAAAAGTGTTATTCTGATACTTTGGAATATTTTATGTAATATTATGGAGTTGTACATGCTGTTTAAAATGTTGATACTGACATAATTTAGTTATGATATTGGCACCTAGTCTGCCAAGCTAAATGTTAGTCAGTCAGTTGTCCAGGTACAATTCTGACAACCATTCTTCAACTACATGAACCCAAATGTCAGATACACAAATGAGCAGTTACTTGCTACATTGTTTTACTGCCTTGCTTTCTTCGCTATTGTATTTCATCGAGATAAACCTCTTCGCTGCAGTACTAATACTATTCTTTTAGGTAGTAATGGACTTCATATTTATCACCGCTGTCATCTTTTTCTGTGTTATAAACACTCAGACTTGTTATAAATAAACCATACTAAAGCTATTGCCTCATGAATGAGATCTGCATCTATGTAGTCAGTTACACTACACTTTACTTGTCTATCATATTGGATCATTGTTCGATTCCCTGTACGGACTCATTGACTTCCAAAGCCAAAGGTGGCCACTTTATTCACAATTAATTTCTAGTATACTTAAGTAGCAAACGAATTTGTATGATAATTCACAGACATATTCCTTAATGTAAAGTCCCCGGCACGGGTGGCCGAGGTCGTTAAGGCATGGACTCGTGAGCGGGAGGTCTGGGTTCGAATACCGCCAGGACCGTTCTCCCTGGCTGAGGTTTTTTCCAGGTTATCCTCAGTCCTCATAAGTGGCAAATGCCGGGGAAGTACCGTAAACTTAGGCCTGGAACGATTCCTTCCTTAAAAATAAATCGTTTCCCAATATAACATTTCATCTCATGTATCATCAGTGTCCATCGCCTGTGGTGCCTCTGTAACAAAAACGGGCGTTAAACACTATTCATTCATTAATGTAAAGTCTGCAGTACAAATCCGGATAGGACCGTCCTCCCTAACTGATCCTTTTTTTTTTTTTCCTTCAGATTTTCCTCAGTTTTCATCAATGGCAAACGCTGGGGATATAGTTCTGGAACACTTTCTTCCCAAAATTCCTTTCCAAGTTTATCACTGCATCTTATTTGTCATAAGTTTTCCCCCAGCTCATTTCAATTACTGAGGTATCATAAGCGATGGGCACTGATGATAAATTAGATGAACTGATAAATTGGGAAATTTTTAAGGAAGGAAACGTTCGAGGACCAAATTCAAAGTGCTTCCCCGGCATTTGTCATTTATTAGGACTGAGAAAAATCTGGAATAAATCTCAGTCAAAAAGGACGATCATGGTGGAAATTCCCTATCTGTGATGCCATAGTAGTTCGAATGAATGAACTTCTCTCTTCTTATAACTTATGCATACAGAATGCAGGATTGTAACAAATAGATCAATTAATACCAAACACAAATAAAATTAAATAAATAACTAAAATATCTATTTTTAATTCTCCTGAATTCTGTGCCTTCAGTTAACCAAAAAACCCACATTTACTTGCTATCTATCCATCTCCAACTATAAGTCGATCCTGGTGGTGTAGCCTCCTTAACCCAAAGTCGCGGGTTCAATTTCGATGGTTTTTTTCGGGCGTAAAAATCCTAAGTATGGCTTATTTCGTAGGAAGTAAAGCCGTGGGTCCCGTGCCGTACATTTGCGGCACGTAAAAAGTACCTCAAGCTTGAAAGAAGAGGTCTCTGAGCAAAATTTGTCGGCCGTTTCACACCATGAATTAAATGGGACGCTGATGACCTGAGATAGTAAAGACCGTCCATAAATAAAACCCGAATAAAAAATATCCAACTATAATATAATTTATTATTACTTGGATTTGCGTTTGTAGAAAGCCCAATCCAATTATGTCCAACCATTCTGGTAAATTTCCTCTTATTTATTCCAAATAATTGCGTTTATCTATAATATTCATATTTGCTTTAGTACTCAATTTTGATAGTCACCTTTTCCCGTTGTAAATAATCCCATATTTTAAGCGAAATCTCTTTCCTCCACTCTTTACTTTCCTCACAGACTAGTAGAATATGAGGTATATCACACTCCTTTTTTCTGCACATACGATCTAGCCTTATCTTTAATTCACCCGAAAACCGCTTAAATTTATCAGTCCCCATCTTGCGGAAGTAAAGCCTTCTCTTCCCGGTTTATTACATATCTGTATCAGCATATTGTTTTCTACCCCCTCTCTTTTTCAGACTTCTGTCATTTCAAAGAATTTTTTATCTCTAAGATTAGTCAAATTATCCGGTTTATCTATATCTATTACTCTTAGTCTTATCAGTTTACAAAACCCTTGTCTGATGTATTTTCTACTCTCAATATCTTGTCCATCCCAATTGTTCCATAAATTTATAAATCCTGGTAATCTGACAGCTTTAGTTCCCATTTTCTCATACATAATTCAACATTGCTTAAAAACTCATTCACTTTCTTAATCCATAACCAGTATTTTAATTCCCTTTAATTTATCTTATATTTGTTACCTAACCTACCCAGCTAAACATATATCAGTTCATTTAGGCATGTTCTTGGTAAATTAAACATCTACTTACTAAATGTTCTAAATAAATAAATCGCATTCGTCTATCCCTCTTCAGCCCCCAAGATTTTACACAGTGTAACATCTTGCCCTCAACTAGTTCACTATAAACTATCTCTAATATATATTTTGAGTAACCCTTATAAGCCTTAACTGAGAATTTTCTGCCATAGTAACAAGAACAAGCGTTGAACACAATTCAAGAAAATTTAGTTTTTTTTTTATATAAATTTTCTGAACTGAAGTTTGTATCCCGTTTTATCCTTTGACTTACTGATGATTTGTTTGTAGACAATCTGTTTTTATTTCAAACATTCATATTTCTATTCTTGAATTTCAATTAATTTCTCCATCTAAGAACTAGACTTCAAGGCTAGGTTTCACACTGAATCTGCCTAGCCTTTTTCCTCTCTTCTTAACCCTGTTCTCCCTTTGGTCTGTAGCCTGGGATTCTTTTTAAGGGTACCGTTGCATTCCAGTTGTTTTCTAGATATCTACCTCATTGTCCTCTGTGATGGATATTCCTTTCTTATAGTAATAAACATTTCATTCATTTCATGTATGTTCATTTTAATTATATTTTGTACCTCGTGTTAAAATATATTAGTAACTTCACTTCCATAGCTAGCAAATGCTGTACATCACTTAACACAGTTAATATCACATATATTATACCGCATTGTTACAAATTAAAAAAGAACTGACTGTAATACTTTTCACTTGATTTTTCTTTTGGTCATTTTTGTATTTTCAAATTAATTATTTTAATTTATTCATAGCCATATAAGATGTTGAAGGTTTTCCAAGAAATCGTTGTGCTAATTTGTCACAGAGGGCTAAAAGAACACATATTTCTTGTATTTAGGTATACATAAGTGCATACTTTTTATCTATGAATTTGTTTATGTTTCGTTGATTCCTTTTTATTTGTTAATTAATGAAAATCTAATATTTTACTATTTATTCAGCAAAATTTCTATACATAAAAGCTTTTGCTATATTATTGTTGATTGATTGGATGATTGATTGATTGATTTACTGATTGATTGATGCAGTATCAATCAAAATTTATAACATTTCCAATTGTCTGTAGGCGATTAGCATAGTAGTAGGAGTAAACACCCAAGTGCTCCAAATTGCCTTTGGAGGAGGAGTATATCTGTTATTGTTTTAAACACTTGCGCCTATGAGATGCTTTCACGAACACTTTTTTTCTTACAGACGATATGAGTTTACTAAAAAACGAAAAATTAGCTCTGACTGTCTATGATACACAAAGTAACCTATTTGCAAGACAATTTAGATGTACAATAATTTATACTTGTAAAACTTTACCAGCTTTAAAAATGTAACTAGCCCATTGCTCACGAAAAGCAATAGCTGGTATATATGTCACCTGGCCATAGTAAATTTGCTGAACTAGTGAAACTTTAGCAATTTTAGTATTGTTTGTGACTTAGAGATCTACAGTAGAGAACAGAAGTAGATGGTTCATGATTAAATAGAAAAAAAACTATAAAATGTTGCAGCATTTCATACTTTGAAATCTATTGTTTCGTCAATTGTTGCCCATATTATATGCGTTACAAAATTGTATTTAACGCATTTTCGAACCTTTTCAAAGTTTTATTCTAACACTGCATCACACACTTTTGCACAGAGCTTATTTCTTAGTCACCTTATGTTGTGTATACTTTTTAAACAATTTACTAGAAGTAGGTTATTTAATCTCCACAGGGAATTATCAGTTGCTAAGAAGATGTTTATACATGAAAAAATTGGGAGAAATTTTTATCGGTATGGAATATTCACCAAAGATTTCTGAACAGGTACAATTTTTTCGGAATTCATCTTTAATGTTTCTTTGTGGTTACTGAAATTTTGATTCACTTGGAAGCTTATCTCAGTATCAATTATTTTTTCAATAATTTTTTCAATTATTTTATCGTTCGTTAACATTTCATTTTTAAACTCCTTTTAAATCTGCGTAGTTTCTCACTTTTAGACTTAAAATATAACTACCAACTTTGCTAAAGAGCATAAACTTCACACTCTCAATTGCAATTAAATCACTGCACTGAAATTCAGTAGGCAAGATGGAAAGGTCAGATTGAAATTTCAAGAAACGTTTATCTTTCTTTTTTTTTTCTGTGCATTTCTTCGTCAGAGTGATTTACACTGCATTCAAAGCAGACATTATATTTATACAGGGGATATTAGCATTTTCCTCTTCGTAGAATTGTTGCTTTGTCCAGAGTGACTCACTCCTAAGGTGTTTTAGACATCATTGAATCCCCTAGCAAATGAGATTAACTTCCTTATACTGCAACTTAGCTTCATTCTTAGGCGCTTGTTTTTATATTATTTAAAATCAGTTCTATGAAAGGAAATAAATATGCATTATAAATCAAAGAGTTAAAATTTATACCTTTAATAACAAAATATCTATTTCATATGCACTATACAATATGCTTAAAATGCTGTGATTTGTAAAGAAATATTAGCATACGATATAAGCGTCGAGAAAAAGTTCGCATTTGGTTGAAAACCTTGTCTTTAATTTTATTATCTTTTAAGTAGTTATTTCTTTTCTGTTGTAAATACATCTGAGCTACAGATCTAAAGTTTCGGCAACTACGAAAGCAAGTAAGCGTTCAAGTGAGCAATATAACGTGAAGAACTAAGGTAGGCTTCCAGAACCGTCCTTCTCTTTTTTCTTTTCGAAGAGTGTGAATGTAAATGTATTTTATGAACGGGGTAGTAGCGGTAGCGGCTATATCCGTAGCCCCCTAACTGTTATCTTGATTACATCTTGTAGACGTCATCATGCGAAGAAGGCATGCTTTACGAGCCTGCTGACATCTCATACGGAGTGTCTAGTAGCTTCTTTCAGTTAATGGCTTGTTAGATTTTCGATCTATGATGAGAAGTGGACAATAACTTGGGTCTACGGCAAGAGATGCCCCTCCCACACAACGGCATTGCTCTCTTGTGAAGTTTATTCCAATGAGAGGAACACCTTTCAAGGTTGCTTGCAAATCTACTGTGTTAATTTAGGATATAATGAGTTCATGAACAGAGCACCTGCTCAGAATTTGCAAAGTCATTAAGGACATATAAGACTTTTTCCTTGTGAAAGTATCGTATAGTCTTAAGATACAGCTTTGTTTAGTTATAATGAAAAAAAGCATGAGAAGATGAAAAAAGACCAGCAAATGGGTGAATTCTTGTATGTGTTGTACTTAAATTAGGCTAGATCTTGCAAATTTTATAAATTGTATTTCCAGTCAGTTGTAAGCCATTACACTAAAAATAGTTATATTTACTTATTTTCACACGTTCTTTAAATCCACATTTAGATTAATGGAACGAGATGCTTTATGTAGCAAAGGAAAGCTAACCTACCATTATTTTTTATTCTTTACCATTAACATATATTTAATGCTGTCATGGCAACGAAGTAAACAAAAACTTTTTTTGTTCCCAATTTATTTTATTTATTTATTCTTCTAATGGCCAACAGATTAATTAATAAAACCATTGACCTCATATTTACAGAATTTTATTCTGGCTTACCAAGGATCCACTTCTTAGGAGCTCTTCATAGCTGGGCGAAATTAGAGATGAAAACAGTCTTTATTCTGGCTGCATAGGGGAGAGAATTTTGAAGACACGATTGGTGATTTGTGTACTTTGCGTGTATTTCATGTCTTTGGGTGAGGCGAAAAAGCACCACTGCACGACATCTAGGTTGGCCTTGGGTATCTGCAATCATTATCCTCTAATTTCATGCGAGTTTGGCTTTTTGAGCTGTTGCTTGAAGGTGAACTAATAGACTGATAGGAGAGAAATTTCTGGACGAATAGGGATACTGTGGCCCCTTTGTGTTTTATTTCTGTTGAGCCAGAAATAGCTGAATGACTAGATAGTTTCTTTTAGTTCAAGAGTTAAATAAACTAATTGATTGTTTTAGGTAAAGGAAGAGCTGACGCAAGGCTACTCCATGGTCTCAACTTCCCTCACCATAGGTTGTTACACACTGTCGAACTAGGGTGTGAAATGAGAATGAGCCATCAAAGATCCCTCTCTGTTCCTGCATTTGTATGATCTGTCATTTTCGAATTATTTGTGTGGATCTTTATCCAGTCAGGTTCAGAACATTTAGTGTTAATAGTTTCTAGAGCCATTTATCTTGGGCTTTCTCTATTAATGTGGCATTTAACAGGGATTTATAATAGCTCTGTAGAGTACATAACACTGTGATTCAAGTGGATTTTGATATTCTGGTAAATACTTCGGTTTTTACCAAGTTTTATTTTGAGGTTTATTGCATGCTGAATGAATCCAGACTGTGTCTTACGAAGCCTTAAACTATTGCTATATGTACCCATGCAGTCTTATGCACTTCTTATGAAATTCTAGTCATAAGAATAACCTTTTCTTCAATTGTTTTTCTAAAATATTTCCTCCATTGAAGATAGGCATTGCATTTGTGGATATTGATCTCACACTCCCAGCTATTAGTATCAAAGCTGAACTAAAGCGATTTTATTTAGTGTGCTGTCTATATGAGAAGTTTACAGATGGTTCACCAGTTCATATAAGGGGTAAAGGGAGAATGTGACATTAATTTCTGAGGTATATTTTCCATTTCCCATATGTATCCATAGTAGGTTAAACCTGATCATAATATTGCTCTAGGAATAGAAAGTGTTTTACCAATTATCTACCTGGGAGTGTTAGAGCACTATGATTTCAAATACATTTTGTTGGGTAACTAGTAAATGTGACGCAATAGAAAACCCCAGTAAAATATGAAAAATCCAACGTTGAAATCACCAGTAAATATTTCCTAAGAGTTTTCGTAAGAGTTTAAAAATATTATTTCTAAATGAAAAACATTTCCTAAACGAAAAAGCAACTTACTTGCGTGTTCTAATGGTACTGAATAAATTTATTAATTTATTTATTAATCACTGCTAAATAATTACCAAAATTTAACTAGATTCGATTGCAGAACAGATCTTATTTATTTGTTCGTCTTTATTCCCTTTCTTAATTCTGATTTTTAAGATTGCTTTGAAACACGGATTAAAACTACTTAAGTAGTTATTCTCTGAATTAAATTACATTTTCCTTGATTTACTCTATTAGGGCTTTTGATTTTTGTTTTTCTCTTTAAGGTCACTGCTTCGTATTTTTACAAAGATTTTTTTTCTTTTAATATACTTGAGAAAAATCATTTATAAATTTATGTTCATTACTTCGACTAAGTGCTTCGTAATACAATTTTTGCAACATTATTTGCATTATCTCTACATTCTTCTTACACCATTATCGATACACAAATGAATGCACAGTTTTGATTTTCTTTGGGTTTATTAGCATTGCAAGCTATGCGCTTATCTGTAGTTAATTGTTTCCCTTAAATTAATGTCAAAGCTCCTATCGAGTTGGATTAGATTAAATCGATAGGGATAATGGACATTTCGGTAATTCACAAAAGCTGGCCTTTGGGACACCTCCGAGTGATTGAGACATTGGGTGATCTAGTGACCGTGAGGAATGGACATAGATATTGTGCACATTTCTAAAGCGGAAGCTACTGTCACACCGCACACAGCATCAATTCATCTTGCCTGACACGTTCGACCCTGTCAACAGAACCATCGGAATGAAAGGAGATTAAATGGTAGATTGGAAAAATCGTGAAAAGGAGATATAATACATGTGAAATTATTCCAAATCCAGGAAGAATTAAAATATATACTTCAGGGGATCCAAAAAATCAAAACAAAAAAAAAATCAAATGAAATCAAATTCAATCTATAAAAAGTTATAATTAATATTATTAACAAAAATAAAACAATAAACAAAAATAAACTTCTATAAAACCCATAACGAAAAATAAAATTTCTAGCCGTTCGCCTAAGAGATTAGGAGAAATTACAAAAATAAATAAATAATAAACCAATATCAGCATGGCCGGCTCCAACAAAACCAACACCTCCCGAAAATAGTTTCAAGATCCAAAGTTATTCCGCTCTATAATTGCCGAGTTAATCTAAGGAATGTTTTGTCAATCTAGCTGGAAGTGGAAATAATGCAACTTTAATAATAACACAAGAAGAAGAGGAATTTATGAGAATACCATTGGCATGATTCAGTGAAAATGTTTGTTACCCAAACTCCAGCATACCAGTGGCATGAATACAAGAAACTACAACAGCATTAAGCACAACGAATAAATGAAGAATGGGGAAGAGGTAAAAGTATACATTTTTAATTTTATCTCTGGAGCCCATCACTTTACTGCAGTAGGCATTAATTAAATAAAAGGTTTATCCGACGAATATATTTCCTCTAGAAGCTTTGAAAGGAACTCCTGATTTTATCGCTGATGCTGTAACTTTTATTAGTTTGCAACCACTTTAAGTCATGACTACTGCTTCTTTTAACATATTACGACATGGAATAATAAGAATAGGGTATCTTCTTAATGAGTGTCAGGTAACACGTTGAGTGTTATGGTTGGTTATCGATATTGTTTCATTTTTTTATAAGGCAGTGATTCCACATGAAACTCTGTAGCCTACTATACATTTATATCTTATCCTTAAAATTAATGTTTTAGCACATTAAACTGCAGATTTTTCTTATAAGGACCTCTAAGTCATCTATTCCTAAAATTTGGTTCAAGGCACTCTTAGCTAAAAGTAGAGTAGTAATGTGGAAAGAACACCACACTCTTCAGAATATATTGCATTATGCCCTTAGAATTTCACACTCTTATAAATATAATATATACAATTTATATAAGCTAAATACAGTTCCAGCGCTTCAGTTAACCTTTTGGGGAATTCTTTCTCAATACATTTAACCTGCATTAATAATCATAGAGAAAAAGGTACATAAAGCGCATATGTACATATCGTTTTTGAAAAAGTGTTTGTGTCATTAAACAACAGTCAACAATTGAAAAAAATATCTCAAATCGCATAGAGTATTAATAATCCCAGCATTGGTCCTTGATGTTATTTTTATAATGTTTGTTTTTAATAGTGTTAAAGCCTATTTTCACTACTGAGGCATCACAGACAATGACCATAAACATTTTAACAAACGTCACTTAATTGGTAAAGTACAATGAGATTTTTAAAAAATTATAATATCATTTCTTTTAAAGTTTGAAGTTATCCTCCCCTCCTCACCGAAGCCTATGATGGACCCGTCAAAGTGTTGCCCATGAAGCTATCATAAAGGCCCCTTTTTCCAAAAAGTTTAGAAAATGACAGCATTTGGTTATATTTATCAGCTTAAGAGCTATTAGCATGCAATACTTTGTGTGGGCACCATGTTTTCGTCATTCTATTTTTTTTTTAAGAGAATAATGAGACTTCGGTTCTAAGGCATATATACCATCGAAATTTGACGAAAGATATCTCGGGTTTGAAAGAAGGATCTTGAGATGTATTTTGGGACAGTAAATGTAATTTGTATGTGAAAAGGAGGCAAAATCGTGAATATTATAACTTATTTAATGAATCAGATACTATCCGTCTTGTAAAGATCAGAAGCCTGGAATAGATTGGACATGCATTTTATACCAAAGAAAATATTTAATGCAATGCCTAAAAGAAACAGGAAAGCTAGAGAACCAGAACGTGTTTGGGAATCGGGGTGACTTGCGGCACAATTGCCGTGCACAATTTTGTTGTCGCTATTGATATAGATGCACCTGACTGAAAACATTGTTGGGTTACTCACCTCCTGCACTTGAACGGGCATCTCATCTCTTTCCTTCAAAAAGTACACGTTACACGACATTCATATAGAAATATTTGTCTGTAGCTGCTGGTTGTATCTTCTCTAGTTGTTCATGTGGTCCAATATGTCCATCAATCTTTTTTCCCATATTGTTTTTCAATTTTAAGATGTGCTCATAGCATTTTGACAACTTTTGAAAAATCCTACTCATTTTTTTCCTTCTCTTATAATGAATTTCCTGAAATATCTTTTAACTGTGTCTTTGATCTCTGTACAAACTAATTCTATTGGATTAAGGTTTGCACGTGGCGGAAGACGCAAAGAGAGGATATTATGTCACGGAGAGCTTTGTCTATATTGTAGGATTTTTCTGTTGTACATATATACTGCTACCAAATGACGATTATCTCTGCTGGAGAGTGTCTGTCACTGATATACCATTTAACTATAATAGTCTTTTAAAATATTCGGTTCAACTTCATAACGCAACAACAATCTGTCGTATAAAACTGGAGCTTTCTTGGAAATGCACGTGACTATAGGTGAAGTTTTTGGTGGTTAATGCACATAATAGCGAAGGCTCCTCCTACAGCTTCCACTCACCTTCCTCGGTCAAAATATTCCAGAAACTCAAAGAGACATTGCTTTACAGCGCAAACCAAGTCGCCTACGGATATTAACAACAAATACAAAAAAGACGAGACAATGTTCGCTACAGACATTGCTTGTGTTTTTTTTTTTCTATGAGCATTAAAACGCATCAAGCGGTAGTTATAATAAATTAAACATTGGTTTTATTGTACAAACCAGCATCCTCCTACAGGAGCCACTCCTGATGGGAACAATGCAGGACATAAGACCCCATTCACAATGAAAATTAAACGTAAACACAATAAAATAAGGCGTAACACATTAACTTAGTAGTATGTAGGCATCCACAATGAAAGACGCAAACGTACGTATTAGCCAATCAAAAATAAGAACAAGCGAAGATCAACTAACAGCTGAGCAGCCGGCGGTAGAGTTTATGTATATGCAAAGTGCAGTAACTAATTTGCTAGGAGTATATGAGCAAGGATAGCTTTCTTATAATGCAATTAGTCTTTTGTCCATTGACGCCATTCTGTCTACAGAGTCACTGATCTTCACTTCTCTCTATCACAACTTGCCCTTAATACGGAGCACCAAAATCAAGCGCAACCTATGCTGCTAATTGCTACAAGTCCCGAGCTACAGCGGAGAGAGGCGATCTACTGTGCGTGGCCGCAGTGTAAACGTTGCATGTTGTCTGCCGTAACTTTAAAATACAAATAGATAGGGGATTGTTGAGCGGATAAAATATTGAAACGGTGGCAAATCTGCTCTTGCTGGAATTCACAATTAATTCATATGTATACTAACACCAACCTCGGGTAAATCCTAGAAACCGGTGGACCCAGTGGTTTTTCGTAAATATAAATTGATAGAGGGGGGTAAATCATTGAAATGGTGGCAAATCTCCTTTGATTGCAGCAGAAAAAAAAAGCATAAACTTTAATTTATAGCGCATTCTGTGCGCGGTACTATTCGCTTGAAAGCCTTTTATCTAGATATTATCTGTGGAAGTCACTATCTTCGGCTCTCTTCGCCGTTGCTCGGAACTTAACAGCAAGCAGCAAGAGTTGCATTTGATTTCCGGGCTCCGTGTATGGATAAATTCTACCATTGAGCTCTACAAACAGAGCAGTTGTGTTCTGATTGACTGATTTCTTAAGTTTATGTTAAACGTAGATGCAAAACCTTGGACCTTGCAAGTTTCTAACTTTACGTTTATTTTTATGTTTACGTGATTCATTGTGAATCTAGCTTTTACGTTTAAGTTTACGTTACGTTTAATTTCCATTGTGAATGGGGCCTAAGGCTCTTTTGTAATAAAAATGCTGAAATATGGCACGAGGAATGGTGAAAGTTAGGTTCCACAAATGTTCCACAATGATGAAGATCATATTTTAAATGATGTTTCAATAAAAGAGAATCCCATTCAGTAAATATATTTCTCTAGGGGAACTGTACAGCTTTTATTCGGTGTGCATTTTTCTTGTACAGAATTAAAAATGAACAATTTTAGAGACTAAACATCGATTCCATGGGTATCGATGACTTTGTGGAACTTTAATACGAACACTAAAGGGATGTTGTAGTGCACAAAATGCACAGAAAATCCATAAAAACGCACTTCGAAAGTGGTGGCTTGCAGAGTTTCAGAGTTTCGCATTTTATTATAAACAGATGTTAAGAATGTATTTCAATTGTTTAGATGAATTGTTGACCACGTGTCCAATTCCCAGGAAACTTCAAGCTCATTTATTTAATTGTGTCTTTTAGGACTTGATATGGGATAATTTTGCTTACTAAACCTCAGTACAGCACTTCGATTTCCTGCCGGACACGTATTTCCCCTCATTAGTTTTTAATACGCAATCGAGGCCAAATTTTGTTGCTGCATTCCGTTTGACATTTCGCGTAAAATAATGTATTGATAAATGATGACTCCAACTTGTTTATAGCTTCAAGTTGGATATTATTGAGCTGGTTTACTGATAAATTTCTTGTGCAACATTTGTGAAAATATGCGGAAACCCAGCGTATATGCATATTAATTTTGTTAACTGTTGAACATGGATTCAGGAAAGTCATCTCTCTCTGTCTCTTTCTCTCTCAGTATGTAGCGAACACACATGAGCAGTTCCGTTTGACCTTAACTTCAGCTGCTTACCCAGATGTTGTACCTGGCAATGGACACGGTTGGAGAAACACCGTGTGACAATCGTTCTTCTCCTAGGGACGAGATTTATATCCTGTCTTATTTCTATGCCTGCAATATCGCAGAAAAGACGTTGAATGATACGCTTTTTACGCTGCAAATTTATTTTAAAGCTTTCTATTTGAAGCAGGCTGCTTGGAGAAAATGTTATGCTGCATGTAGGAGGGTTAGTGAATGTCGTTCCATAAACAACGCAGGTATATGATTTTAAATGGCTGTATATATGTCCGGAGCTATAAGCTTTCTACTCTTATATATGAAAGTATTGCAGTGCAGATGTATAAATTCAATGTATAGAAAATATGCAGTAAATTGAAGTGCTGTGATTTGCAATTCATTTTCTGTTCCTAGAATTACAGTTTAAAGGAGAAGTAATAGAACTTATGAGTTAAGAGAAAGGGGATTGTTTTAACTCAAATTCAACCATCTTTAAAACAATAATATTCACACTAAGTCATTCATCTATAGAAGAGTACCTCTGAGAGATTATATGGCTCTTTAAATTTGCCCTAAATATTTTAATTTGTATTTATTTTTTCGCATATTATCCATTTTGGCAATATTACTCATTTAAAGATGGTGCATTAAAATCATTTTAATAAATAAAGTATAACATTTACTGATTACCGCATTTAATTTCAAAGATTTCGCTGTTAATGTGTGAAAGTTTACCAATAAAAATAGCACTTTGGTCAAAATGCACCATGCGTTCCATTTATAGCCGGGCAATAGATAGCATATATGTGTAGTTCGCTTGCACTGCAGTGACCTCGGTATTATTCCAGTATCGCAGTAGCGGTGAATGACCCGCTCAAGGCTACATTTATCTGCTGTGTTATACTGTGTCAGTTTCTGCCTTCTGTTCGAGATGTAAAGAGTAGAAGTTGTTCATTGTGCATCTCAAAAGTGAAAGTTTATTCAAGACATATGTGTTATGTGTGAATTACATTAGATTATTCTTATTAGTCCACTGAAATGCCTACGGAAAAATTCACGCTTAAACAAAGAATTTTATGCACGATACACACATAAAAACCGAATCATGTAGACAGATGTGTAGAAAATTTCAAGAGAAAATTCCTGGTAATCTAGAGAAACTGCTAGATGTCTGATTAATAAGTTCCTCTAACGGAGGGGGGGGGAAATGACGAAAGCTCTCCAAAGAAGTCTCTAAGACGTATTGCACAGCAAGTGGGTTCGGAAATTTCATCCAAAGATGCCAGGAATGTCTGAATATAGTAGTTGGATACCATTTTTAACCCCACTTATAACAAGGTTAGTAGTCCTTATAGTGCATGTTACTATCACTCGTAAGTAAGTAATGCGGAAGTTTTAGGACGGAAAACCCTCCAGTGTAACAGTCTGAGCACGCATAAGAGCGATTCGCAGCACGACAATATAAGGAAAGCTCTGTACTTATTTTTTAAGTGACCTGTATGATTCCTTACATTTGGCCCAACTACAGCTCTAAATGCTCATTTTATGGCTTGAATGTTTTTTCTCTGTTGTAAAATTTCCTCAAAAGACATCACTGATTAATGTCATGTTCAAAACTGCTTGCAAAAGACCTTAGCACATAATGGTTTTAATTTATTTAATTTTTTTTTTCATTTTAATACATTATTACCTAAGCAAAGGAATGTAGTTCTCGCTTTTTCTTTTACTTTGTATCATAGACACGTATGCGATATTTTGAAAGAAAGGGGATACTTTTTCTGCAAGCGCAGGTTCCTAATCAAATGTACAAGAAACTATCAAAGTAATAGCAATTTGACAGTATTTTGTGTAAATACTATAGCTTTCAAACGCCCGTGCAGGAGAGGTTCATTCTTAGAGAAGATGTTCGCACAACCCAATAGATGGCATGGCGTATTTAATCGAAGTGCAGAATATACAAAATGGTGGCGATTTTTAACTATTGTACTGTAGGGGAGTAGCTATCAGATTTCTGTGGTCTGAGGGAGTGAAACCTCATTAATTTCTTAGAATGTCCGCATTGCTGAGAGAAAAGATTAGGAACATCAATCCATGATGGGCAGCACCCTGGTTGCCCCCAGTACGGATTGAATTGACAGACGCTATGTTCTTGAAAACAGACGATTTTTCTAAGGAATTGGATGTCAATATCGGTTTGTTACGAGGTTCTCAAGTATTGCAAGTTGTATGCAAGATGCTGAATGATGATCACAATGTTTACTCTTTTGCAGACTCTCACAGCCTTTTTAGCTCGGTATAACAATAAAGGAGAAAATTTCCTTGTACATTATGTTATAGGATACAAAACCTGGGTAGACCTAATACAGGATAACTCTGCACTCAACCTGCGCCACACAGCCGGACGCAGCTTGTCTACTACCTGTTATGATGACGTTGGCCTTTCAGACATCATGTAAACTACTACATTTTGCATACTGGTGAACTATTTGGATGGCTTATTTTCTTAAAAATACCTAATTACATAACTAAAGATGGCATAAAGACACTTCATTTTTCTCACTTGAGCACATAATTATTTTTATTTGTTTATTTTTAATTGTTTTTACTTTATTATTATTATTATTATTATTATTATTATTATTATTATTATTATTATTTAGAAAAGATAGCTGCTACAGATGAAAGTTGTGCGAGGCGTAGGATGTTCTCTCTCACTGAAAACAATAATGGAACTACAAGTGAAAACTTATCGTTCGCGAGGTCTAGAAAAAATTAAAGTATCCACCAAAAATATCCCTTTCACTTGTCTTATGGGATGAAACCAATTTTAGAGCTTTGTCAGGGAAAGTTGTAGTGGTAGTGGTGGTAGCGGTGGTTGCATTAGCGGTAGCAGAGCAGCAGCTGTAGCTGTAGTGGTAGTGGTGTATTTATTTACAAAATATAGTTGTTACAAATCTAACTCATCCATAATGCAAGGATATTTCATATATTATAATGAAATGAATAAACAAATAAATGTAAAAAAAAATGTATATAATAGAAAATAATTGTACTGTGCTTTTATCGATCTCAAAAATTGATTCTATTCAACGCGAAGAACTTTGGTACAAATTACTGATGAAGGGGATGTCAACAAAGCGCTGCAAGCGAAAGAAGGTGGAATTCTGCGTTAAGTGTGACAGGAATTATTTTAATTTTAATTTATCGGGGAATTTCTCTAGTCGGAGAGGTATAAGGCAAGGTTGCATTCTCTCATCCCTACTCTTTAATATTTTTATTTACGACATAATCGAAACATTACAACAAGAAAATATGGCGCCACCTACGGTGGAAGATATACAGGCACTAGCACCGCTATACGCGGATGACATGACAATTGTTTCTACTACGATTGAAGGCCTACAGCCTGTGGACTATACAGACCACAGACCTACTGTGATACTTGGTTACTAACCGTGAATACAAATAAAGCGAATATCTATGACCTTTCAGAACAGAATTTCGTGTACCTTGGGCTCACTCTCAAACACTTTTGGAGCGAAATTTAAAGGGAATATGAAAGTCTCAGGGAAAGTATGTCCAATGTATGCATTCTTCTTCATCATTATAACGCACCACCTTCCACAATCGTTACAGCTCTTGGCACCGTTTGGAGAGTTAGATTTCAGATCTTATAGTATGTTGTCAGAAAGATCTGGCAATGAATGATCAAGAGAACGGTGCATTCCTGACTACAGGCAGAATAAAATAAACATATTTGATGAAATTAAGAAGCCCGTACAACAGTGTGGGAAGCATATTGAAAATGAGGTGATTATGTGGAAAAATTACATAATTTATATTCCGAATAAATTATGTAGGTTAAATATTCAATTATCTGTTACTTTTTGAAACGCATTCATAAATGAAAAGCTTTCATTGTACTATTACTACAGTATTAAAATACGTAGATATATAGAAAAAAAGTAAACATTTCTACTTACCCTGATATCTTAAAACCAATTCTTAGTTTTTGTATGTAGATTTTATTTCTTTAAAAGTTCAAAAACTTGTGCATGCTATTTTTGGCAAGTATGTTTACCATATGAAATTGCATTATAATGTAAATGTTATTGAATGTTTTCAAGTATTTTGTCTTGGCATAGATGTCGAGTAATACACTGTCTGTATAAGTGTTGAAATCTAATTACCGATCCGGTTGCTTTCTAATATGGGTAGTGACTCAAACTCGATATGTACTAAAAACTTCACCTCAGTCAGTAATGACTGTCTAGAAGCATAAAATCTGAACTGCCACACCCTCTCATGTTTTCCCCCATTCTCTTCTTTTATTTTGCATTGTTTTGTTTGTAAGCTTTTCTTTTATATTTTACTTACCCTTAATTTTCTGCTTTTGGGAATGCTTTTCTGTGTCCTATCTCTTCAAATCTGAGGCACTTACCTGCACTCACTACCGCTAGCTTTTATTGGATATTGCACGTAACATTCTAGTCACAGATGAAGTTACTTAAATGATAGCCTCGTAAAATATTAATGGGCGTGCACCTTTTAGTTGCGGCTAGTTAAAACTGTTACAGGCCATCAGGTGTCATGCTGTATCAAGAGTTTACTGCAGACATTTTGCAAGAATAGCAGGTGGGAGTTATTTATTTCTTTCGCCTTGTTCTCCATCCTTTCTTTGCAGTAGCGTTTCAATAACGTTCTTTAGTCTACGTCGCTAGAAACGCGAACAATAGTTTGAGTCGTTTTTGACCCATTAAAAAGGTTCTTGTTTGACTTGGTTAAACATAATTCGTACAGACCAGGTTATGAAGACGCAATAGCATGCATTCTTTCGTTGAGATTATTTGATGTAGAATATAATTGGTCGTATTTTATCATTCATATTAATTGCATTGCCGTTTTAAAAGGAGAGCTATACAAGTATAGACCACTAACGTCGCTATTTCAGGTTATGAAGACACAGTAACATACACCCTTTTGTTGAAACTTTTTGATATAGAATATAATTGGTCATGTTTTAGAGAGCATGTTAATTCCATTGCAGTTTTAGGAGATCTGTACAAGTATAGACCACTAGCTCCGCTTTTTCACATGAAAAACCAGCAGTTAGATTCATTGTTTACAATGCAATAAAGCAGTTGTTTTATCGTCAATTTATGGCACAAAGTAATATACATATATCACTACTTACTCAATTTAGGAAAAGAAATGACAAAAACTGCCTACAGAATCCATCTCCCGATAAGTATTTCTTTCAATACTTTCAGGATGCGTTACATTTGTTTTGTGCACTATTTCCCTTAATCAATCAATTTAAATCGAAGGGATTTATGTACGTTTAAAATGAATAAATCAAACACATACATATAAATGACATAAATAGCTTGTAATAGAAAACATATACTTAGCCTTAACACACTTTACAGTTAATGAATCTTGCCTGCAATAGCCTGCAGTAGCCTGCGAACTGCTAGTAACTGGCGTGACTTTGTTTGCTGAACACTCGTTCTTGATATCGCCAAATTTTACATCAAAATATTAAAATAAATTCACTTTTAATAGCAATTAATTATTGCATTCAATATTTCAAATAGTTATTATTGTTTTATTATTATTATTATTATTATTATTATTCAGTAATGTTAATTTCTATATTACACAAAGCCTATGCCTAAATATACTCTCTCTTTATTAAACAAATTCCGGTCCTTAAAATAATAACATATATATTTTCAATTTTTGAGCGCGTATACCTCTATAGAGCAAACACCATGCATAGGCTCGATAGTTGCATGGCTCGTTCAGCAATCTTTCTCGTACTTGAAAGATCTCGGCTGTTCCCTAGTTCCAGATAAAATTTTTCTTTTACTTGCGGATTCAGAGATATTTTTAGATATTTTTTATTTCAAATTTTACATAATTTATCTTTATAGGAACTTGCAGTCGTTGGTCCCTTGTCGCAGATATAGAGAACGCTTTACCAGACAAAACAGTTCCCTGAAAAAAATTATCGACCGTTTCATGTAAGTAATACCTAAGTTCCCTGCCAGATAGCCATAGGTACTATCCCTCACTCTGCCCACTGTAGGAAAATAAGCCTAACTAAATTCTTTTTGCTAATCGAAACCTCCTACATAGAAGGCCACCATATTCCATGATGGAGCGACGGGTATCATAGATAGATATCCATTTTATGTCATTTCTTTTACAGGAAGTCCATCCACTTAAATACCTAGAGGTATTTCAAATGTCTTTGTTGCTAGAAAATGATTATAGAATTCTTCGTCAGAAGTACTTTGAGTTATTCTTCTGTTTACATGATGGCATCATACCACACATTGCAGAAATTCGGGTGATAAACGTCAATGCATAATACCTGATAAACCCCAGCTCTTTCACTAACGCATAGTTAACCCCCCTTCCTTTCAGAACTACCTGCAAGACAATCTCAAAAAATGAATCACGTGCTTGGAACTGAAATTTTTTTTCTATTCAAAGATTGGGCATTTTATTGGAGTAGCATTTACAAAATAATTTCATGTCGCCAGAAATAATATTGCTTTTAATGCTGATTACCTTTTTGAACCAAATTATTTCTAAGGCCTCTAAAACAATTTTAGAAAACCAGAAGAACTTTCTTGATCTTCTAGGTAGATGAAAGAAAATCACAATTAGAGCATATCATTAATGCTAACGCCATTTATATGTACGAATGGTATAATATTTTGAACAAGTAAAAATGTATTCACCTCATTTGTATAGCATGACCTTCATTGTTTACCTAAAGCGTTCATATGAGGTCTGTTATAATACTCTACAAACTAATAGTGTTAATGAAATATTTCATAATTTGTAATTTGTGAAATATTTCTGTTACATTATACTTTGAGTAAAACTATCAAATTATTATTAAAAGTTCTAATAATATTAGCAAAGTTTCCATATTTATGTTGCAATGTAATGCAATTTATTATTTGTGATTACTAATGATCATTTTACAGGTCTCAGATCCTATTTTTAAAACTATTAGTAACGTTAGTAAGTGCATGAGACCTAAAATGATTCGCAATCTTCTTGGGATTCTTATGTTCACTGATAAAGAGGTCAAAAACTTATAAACAGCGTATCATATTTGAATTTCAGTATGATTCATGAAATATTTAGAATGCTTAGTAGCAAAGCAGAAAGGTTGTTACAGAAATCGAGTTAGAAATACAAAATGCATCAGAATTTATATTTATACTACATACTATTTATTTTTTGTGTTTATTTTAGCCAAAACAATACATACAACTTCAATTTATGATTTTTATCGAGTTTTCCCATTTTTGCATATTATTTATTTGAAACCGACTACAATTATGCTCACTGTTAACTAGATTATATTTATAACTTTATGATTACACGATTAAAAAGGCTCTGCATAGAATAATCGGCTGTTAATGGCTGTTACGAACTTGTAATTTTTAAAAAATTATGGTAGAAGGTAATATTATTAGTAAAAGATTGAGTGTCGCGCAACAGAAATTAGTAATTTGTAAATTTGATCTAATAATATTAGTAAACTTGTGCAGCATGGTCCTGGAAGTAAGAAACATTAATAGGCAAGCAGTGCAATTAATGTCTATAGTAGAAGTTTGGTCATTGTTAAACAAGCAAGTAAACAGATGACTAATATATGGAAACATTCATTAGTAGGCGAAGGTATTACATTCTTTTTATTGCACGCCGAATATTTGCTTTAATCCAAATTGACAGCATCGTTCGTCAAGTTCGAACACGATTTGAACAAAGATTATCCGGTGTTACAATTCCAAGTTTCCAAATAGTGCATAAGCTTATTTCATTTTGATAAATAAAACAGTTCTGGATAAGGGAATAAGTAATTGCCCAAGGATCCTCACTGATAAAACGTTAGATAACATTGGTAAACTGTATTGCAAAGTGCTGCCAATTTAGTGTAAATACTCAATCGTAACTAGGTACTTGAATACCAGCGGTGGGTGTTACAATAGCTAGGCTTGCCGTATCTGTAACATCGCGCAATCAGAACTTGATCATCAAACTACTTGTCATTTAAACTTAACGTTGCAGGCAGGCATCCAGGAAATAAGGAAGCGAAGGAGCGTGGGAAGAAAGCAATGGATAGATGTACTTTCTGGCTTCCGCTAAATCACTGTTGTCCCTGGTCGAGGTGAAGGAACTATTTGTTGTGGAGAGTGACGCAAAGAGGCAGCTGCCCGCGCACCTACAGCTGGATCATTGCATCCCCATGGTTGACATATCACCGCATGTGGTTGCAGGTCTCTCCCAGTTGCCTACACTGCCTCTCCCGCTTCTAGCAACGAGCACGCTAGATTTGAAATATCAGAGTGAGACAAGTCGTGGAAACGAGAAAATTTAATGTTTTCTCGTGAAGGAGTGGCGAGCGTACAAGGAATTGCAGAAGCAGTAGACCATATATAATCCTCGAGAGCCAGTACCTCCAACGGGCCCTCGTAGATACTGCCATTAATTATATCCAGGATAGAAAGTTTTGAACTAAAACACTTCCTACTTCTTATTTCTATTACTGTACGAATTATTCCTGAAATAATGGAAAATTCGATGAAACCTTAAAGCTGAAATATCTAATGGTCAAATGTACCTAATATGCCAAATATTTTACTTATTAGTACTTAAAACTTCGATGTTGTTGGGAATATTTAAAAGTAGTTTGAATGATTTTTCATGAGTATTTTGTTGGCATTGTTTCCAATATAGATAAATAATAAAACATAAATAAAAGAAAAAAGTAACTAATACACTTTAAATTATGTCAGTTTCTTTAATAATAAACTTGATCTTGGTAAAATTGCTCACCAGTTATTTGAGCACAACACTCTGAACGTGTTGCTACCGAAGTGTACTAACGATGCATAAACACGTTACGCATATATAACGCATTCACATGAACCCACATCCTTCGGGGATTCGAGAACTGAAAGTTCCTCGCTTGCGGAACTGGTCTAAAGGCAGACGGTATGTTTGGGTACACTATTGTCCATTTCTTTCTCCTCGCGATGCCCTCAGAAACAGGTGGTACCATTAAGAGGTAGCACTTACTTCTCTCTCTCTCTACACAGTCGGAACTGAAAACGGCATTGACACTTTACCGCCTTTCAACCACCACACAAGATTTCTTACACACGTATCGCAAGAAAAGTGTGGAGCCCAGGGTGAGTCCCGGCCTCCAATCTAGCACCCGAAATAAAACTGATATGCCTTTTTCACAAACGTAACAAAAGTTATTGTGATTAGAAAGACATTAACTAGGCATCATGCTCGGAAAATGGACAACTTCTTTTATCAACACCACGATGTAATACATTACTTAAAAAAAGCAAGGCGAGTGATGTACCAAGGAGCAATGAGAAACGTCCCGCCAACATAAGTTTGAAATAAGCAATTAATAAATGATACTTAAGTATGCAAACCGAGTAGATTGAATATATATAAAAGAAAAATAAAAATAAAGTAACACTATTAACAATGTAAGAAATTAACAGTAATTATAAAAGTAGAAAAGGATAAAACACTAAGGGAATGTCACACTTATAATCGCTATATATATATATATATATATATATATATATGATATATAAACGATTAAATACATATATCTACCTAATTAAATATAATACAACATTATTAAAAACACTTAAACCTAAATAAATGAATATCAACTTAATTAAATACAGTTCAATTCAATAAATAACATTCAGCCTAAGTAAATACATGGAAAATAATTAATAGTGTAGTTCCTATAAATACTACGATTTCATTGAATAATAAATTTTAATAAATCCAATTATTGTAAGTAAATACACATTAACCTAATTAAATAAATATCAACCTAATTAAATACATGTCAATCTAATTAAATACAAGTCAACTTAATTAGCAGGAGATTGCTTAAATTGAACCAGTTTTATATATTCTTGAATTTAAGACCTTATTTAAGTATGAAATTAGCACAATATTATCTATAAAAATGTCTCATTGCAACCACTTCAATTAGATAGTAGTACATATTGAGATACACTTATCCTTGTATGTGAAAAATAGATGAACTAAAATTAGGAAGACAATGCAACAGATTTTCCAAGTTTGGAAACAGGTTACCTGATTTGGATTCCCGGTTGCTCAAGTTGGACCATGTTAAAATTGTTTATACCGTAAAAATATAAACATAATACTGAAGTACGCAAATCATTAGGCATTCTACTTGCAATATGCACAGAAGTACTTCTTTATACCGGGCTTCACTTTGGCACACCGGCTTTGAACCCTCGATCTACATTGCATACACTGAATCACGTCTTCTTTCTTTGCGTGCCCATAGAATGGATTTCTAGCGATGAGCAGTATGAAGTCAAAATTAAATAAAATTATAAAATTCAGTATTAAAGAATGTTATGAACACAAAAATGTTTTTCTTGGTATATTTTAAGCAAGAAGTTTATCATGTGTGAATATATAAAGAGAATGAAGACGAATTAGAATACCAAAGAAGACAATACAGTTGACTATTGAATGGAAAAGGAAGAATATTATGCATGAGAAAGAGCAATGCTATCAAATATCTAAAAATTATGTTAATATCTGTTTAATTGTAGCCAAAATTTCTTCATAATGAAAATATTTTTAGATGTGAAACTGAGAGTAGTATTCAGCTCAATTTTTGAACCGCCACGGGTGGCCGAGGTCGTTAAGGCACGGATTCGTGAGCGGCAGGTCTGGAGTTTGAATCCACTAGGACCGTCCTCCCTGACTGAGGTTTTTACAAGCTTTTCCTCAGTCCTCATAAATGGAAAATACCAGGGAGTACCCTATACTTAGGTCTACAATGTTTCCTTGCTTAAAAAAAATCCTTTCCAATATATCATTTCATCTCATGCATCATCAGTGTCCACTGCCTGTGGTGCCTCAGTAGTAAAACGGGCGTTAAACACCAATAAAAAAAATTCTGTCAATCAGCTGGTCTTAGTTAATAGTCACTGTTTGCTTTCGTAATATTACTGATAGAAAATCTTTAGGGAAATCTGATAATAAAATATTCTTTTCGGGATTAAAAGAGAATCGTAGCAGATCTTAGGTGTTGCCACTGAGCTAAATTGCTTGGTAACAATTCATAGATCTTTGCTGTTTCATCATTACATCTCTAATGCATGTTAGCGGATGAGCAGGTTTGATATTGCAGTCGCACACTATTGCTGTGACTGGGTAACTAGGTGAACCGGCTGTATCAAACAGTGACAACCTGCTTTTGTAATTGTTACAACACTCTTCACTAGAGCTGCAACTATCAACTGTAAACTGTTATGAGAGGTGGTTCAAAAGGACCCCGGCTTTCGTTTTCTGAAGTTTTTTCTTTCGTTATTCAGATAGACACTATGGAACGCCAGTTTACCTCCTTTGTTTCACTTTAACCTTTAGTCTTCTAGTTATCCATATTATGTCATAATTTTAGCATTTCCTTTTGGTTATAGAGGATAAAGAAATTAAAATACCTCTTAACAGTGTAAATAAAAAGAGGATTTAATTCAATTTTTGGGCATTAGAAAAGAAAGGGAATCTCTAAGAGTGAGGTATGAACCCATTAGCTCAAATTGCCTTACTTTTCTAATTTTTCTAATATTTTTTCAAAGTTTCATTCGATTATTGAATATATTTCTGTAGTATATTTTAATCTCATTAACATTTTTTCATAAGCAAATATCTGTTTATTTGATGATCGACGCGACGGTTCAAGGGTAGCCGAGCTGTACGTGTCAGGGCGGATCGGTGGAATTTACGAAACTGCCACGTTGGCATTGATGCCACTAGGTGTCGTTTGAACAGTGAAAGAAACACTTGTCTAGTTCTGAATTAAAGTCTGCTAAAATACTAAATAGCAAATACAAGGCCTGATGATTTTACTCCACGACGAGTGTTTTATAAATCGCATGTCCCTGCCGAGTTCACTCGTGCTGTCAGGAGATAATTTGAAAAGATGTTTCCAGGTGATCGAGTCCCACTTTGTAATGCGTAGGTCCACACACTTTAGACGAACTACAGGATAACAGCCGTCAATATATCAACCGTTCTGAAAAAATGAAGTAAGGTGATAAGTACATTTATAAATAAAGAATTCAGTAGACTATATAGCTCTAGTGAATCATTTGTTGCGCTGCTTGCCCGCCTCTATTCCAGTGCAATAGACGTGAGCGATGCATTATCGGTCAATGCAATCTTCGCCGCCGCGCCGGTCATCAGATAATTGGATGATTCGGATTATTTATCTCAGAATTGCCTTATTTATATACTCAAATCATAAAATATTATTACTTCTGGTTCATTCACTGTCTTTTCTTACAAATACTACGCGTTTATATATTTATGTAGCGTTATTATGCCATGATACTGTCTAAATAAAACTGAAATAATAATTACTACCATATTCAAAGTATGTACTCAGGCTATCTTCTAAGGATTGCCAAAACTATAAAGCAAACCAAGAATGAGTACTTATTATCTTGGTTTGTATCGGGTCAGAGAGTATTACATAATATTATATCTATACACAGAACCAATACCACAACGCAAACAAACTCAAAGGAATTTTTAGGATTGAATATCACAGGACACGGTAAAAACACCAGAGGATACCGAACAGTAACAGAGTACAGCAAACATAAATCGCTTGAATCATTTATTGGACTTTATTGCGGTACGAGTATTTGTAGAATTAATATAATTGATCTCTTCGAATGTGAAGATCAACTTGGAAGGAAGGGCAAAGATCTTCAGACACCGAACTTTTGTAAACATATATAGGTACCAGTTTTGCGTATTAGGAAGGAATATGGCATTTCAGTTTTTATTTTGAGATACTCTCTATTTCACAAAATCGATTTCTTTTTAAATTCCTTTTGCGAGTTGTGTATAAACCTTACGTGATAGGGGAAAACGGATTTCAGAATTGAATTTAGTATGCCAAAATAAGTTAAAATAAACATACCTATTTAAGACTCCAGGATTTTTTTTCGCAGGCGAGCTTTGGTTTATAGATATTCTGACGGTATGTTCAATACTTGTTGGATAACTTCTTTGTAAAAGACGTTTTATCGCCATAGGAAATTCGTACCAAATTTATAAAAGTTGCTGGTGTAAAACCAGTGATAGCATTTGCAGAGCTTCTCCATATCCCTCGTGGACAATCTGGTAGCTATTTAAGAACTTTATTGCTGACCCCTTAATGTTGGCCTTTGTGTAAAATATGACGCAGAAATGCCTGCGAGATCATCTGGTACCACGGCCCTCACCTAAAGATTTGTGGTAAATTCCTTCACTACCTCGCTTTTAATGCCTCTTTTGTTAACAACATATGACGATGTGCATGTAGTTCGTAGTTATATCCCTCATTAATCTCCTTGTTTACGTGTAGTTCTTGCCGCGTATGTCCTCACGCTATCTGGGATAATGTCACGCCTTTTTGTTTCCCTCTTATTTCCGAGACGCTTTTCAAAAGAGCCTGAATTATAAATTTTAATCACCTGCCTTGCTATTGTATTCATTTGACTGCAATGCAAGCTCGGCAAAAACCACGTTCTCATGATTAATGCATCCTTCCCGGTCAAACATGACTCCTGAGTGACATCAGATTTCATTCCATCTGGTTCTGTGTGCATATTAACTGCAGTAGCGAAAGAGAGTATGTGATCATAATTGAATATGCCACCATACGACATGGTCATACGAATGTATTTAACTGGCTGGCAACATCGGTGAAAGCTCTATTGATTTTCTGTTGCATACCTGATTCTATGGCTTGCTCTAGGACATAACCTGTCATGAAAGGACATTTATGGCTATATTTTATATGAAACCGTAGTGGGGTAATTTGAGTTAATTACCTTGAGGTAAAACGAATGACTGAGCAAAGAACATCGAATCATCGAACCGGAATTGTTATACATATTGCGCTTTTAATGAATTCTGTCGAAATGTTAACATACAATTTGTTTACGGAGGTACAACACTATTCTTGTACTGTTCCATATCATCTGAATTTTCGTTTTATATTTGCAGTATATTTTATGGTATGCTTAAAACAGAACTTGGTAATTAATACTTGAAAATAATGCTACAATTCTATAATTCTTGAAAAATAATGTTACTCTAACTGTAAAAGTGTGGTACCGGCAAGACGGAGCGCCGCACACACGTTACAAGAGGCACACGTGTATTATTGAACAATTTTCGCTGGGCTTGTTGTATGGCCTCCTCGCTCATGTGACCTTACAATCTTAGACTACTTTTTAATCAGCTACTTAAACAAAGTCACGTGTAAAACATGAAACATCCAATACGGGAAGTTTATGGCACCATCACTCCATAAACTTTATAAAATGTCAGAGAAAATTTCAGGAAAAAAAAGTTGTTAAATTTTGATACAGCTTATTTTTGCATTTAATAAAAAGTCTAAAGCTAATGGCCTGGTTTATAATATTTATTATCTAACGTTTTATTTTAAGTTTATATACTGTTAGGAGTTCATTTTAGAATAATATTTTAAGCAAAGGTTGATTAATTTTTTGAGGAATATCTAAACATTTAAAAATTATACCACAGTTCCATTTAAAATTCCGAAATTCCCCTACCTAGAGGCCTATAAGTGGGTGCACTTATGCTGCTATTATGAAGGCTTATTCCTGCAATAAGTTTAGAAAAAGCCAGCATTTAGGTTTATTGGCCATTTAAGAGATATTAGCTAGTAACACTTATTTGGGTCACTCTTGTATATACGTTGAATATGTAAAATAATGTCTGGAGAGCTACATCTATAATTTTGTTTATGAATTCTACACTTAAAATGAACATATTAAAAGATTCAGATTGATAGCATTCCTCTGAAGAAAGTTTATTTGCCAATGATAAAATAATAATAAAGATAACATTTATAAAACTATGTACAAACTGGAAAGCATGCCTTAATGCAAATTTCAAAATCTTCAAGGAGAGCCAGAAGTGTTATCTAAAAGGAACGAAATCAAATATCACTCAAAATAACTGTAAATGAGAGAAAAATTAAACAATTATTTAATTTTAATAATTTTAATTACTAAATTAAAGTTTCGTTTAGAAAACTTATGAAATATGAGTATAATTCATATTAAAAGGAGTTAACTTTGTCTCTTTCCACTGTGCAGGAATACTCCCGAGATTTCTCGAGCAGTGCCTGGACTCCTCCCTGGAGACACATCCTGATTACAGCTATCTACATAGCTAACCCTTAATTCGACAGGACTTTTAGTAAAAGCCAGTTCTGGCCTTTGGCATAAATCTCCTTTATCGCTGCTATAACGTGAGGTCTTCAGTTGTCTTTTAGAATTTACAATCTATGGCAGTAACCAAGACATACAAACAATACCATTCGCACTTAAATTACAAAACTTACAAATATGAGATAAGAATTTAATTAATGGATTAATGCACGCTTTTTATACAACATAAGTGTTTTTGATTCTAATATTTAGAATGCATTTTCACATTTTCATATGCAAACCAAAGGAAAATGTTAATGCCTTGTGTACATTGTGCTATTGTGATCTCTGGAGAACTCTACCTGAAGATAAAAGGTAGAAAGTTTACTATCGTCAGGGATTTCTTCTTTTATTGCCGACTACAAGAGATGTCGATTGTCATTCTGATTTGCTAACCGTATTTCTGTTTCACACTACACGTGTCGATTATCTTATCCTCTCGGCATTTTGGGGTGATTCCCTGATCCCGCTTTGCTGTACACCTCAACTGTATGGATAAAGGAAGTGCTGGTAATGAAATGTATTTCTTCCTTATTTACTCAGACAATAACAATAAAATTAAAAATGTAAAACACATAGTATGTAACGACAAGAAAGTGAGGGAAGGACCAAAAGTATTAATTTATTGTTGAGAGTTGATGTCATTTAGTCCTCTGTTTTGACCTACCCATTAATGATAATTACACTGGATTTCAGTAACAATGCCACAATTATAACATAAACCGTGACAAGGACAATGCTCGTTCACATGTAAAACTATGTAGAACATGAATAAGAATAAATAAATGTGTTAATAAACCTGAATTAATACACATATTGACTGAACAACAGTAAAAATAATGAGAAAACAAGCAATAACAATGATAACTCATACAAATTTATACCTGTGCAAATCACAGAGTAGAAAAAATGCCATGCTAAAACACATAAAACGAAAAACACAATGTTACTATGAAAGTGGTAGGAAGATGAATGATAATACGAAGAAGAATAGGAGAAATAATAATAGAATGATAATTTCTACAGCAAGACACAATAAATACATGTCTATGTAGCATAAGGAATGTAAAACTAGGTTAAATTATTATTTTAATCACATTTAACAATTTCTTATGAAATGCTCCTCAAGTTTGACATACTCGGACATTTTTATAATATTGCATTCCAGAGAGAGCAGTGGTTAGGACGAAAGATGAGTAAAGTAAACAAATGCCAAATAAAAATGAAAATATATTTAAATTAGTTTTAAAGTAATATAGCTGTGATTGAATATACAAAAAATTTTGAAAACGCAAATTGTTCTACAGTTAAGCAGTAACATTGAATGATAAAATAATTACGTGTGAAAAAAATAATAAAACACTCATCCATAAGCACGACCAAAGAAATTGAGAAGAAACAACAAATAACATATAAACGTGGGCGAAAATGGCTTAAGTAACCTTCGTTTACACAAGTGTTCCAGCGAGAAAGTTATACTCATATCTTCAGCAGTGAGTCATAGATTACTATAAATCTACTGACTAATAGATATATGCAATAAAATACCAATATAAAATGTCTAAGTGTGGTTTTTAATTTAAAGTTTAAAAGTTTATCACACATTGAAGCAAACTATTTGTTAGGTTTAACAAATACACAACGTACCATTTAAATCAAAGTATCCTGATTTCCCGTGAGTTATGACGGGACATTAGAAGTTGTAATAGATTAAGGATCTACTGGAGTGAAAATATTAGCTATGCCTCTTATTAAAACTTTTAAGAGTAGCACAATTTTTAAGCATACGATCTACATATAAACAGTCGTAATGCGCGTAAGCTTATTAGCTAATAAGAACTTCCATTAAAATGAAAAACTTTTTTAAATATTGGTTATTTTAGCGTATACAGAGTATATATAAACTTTCTGGCGAATTTCACTTATTTATAACTCAAAAACGATTGGAGATAACAACTTGTGGAAATTGGAAATTGGAAATTTCAACTGAAAAAGTTGTATTTCGTTTATGTTCGCTTATATGGACCCCTCTAATTACTAACTACCTAGTATTGAAATGATTCAACCAATCACTGACACTGTAGGTCCAGTGATAGAATTACCATCTTCCTGGAAAAATGTGTTTTTTAAAAAGTGTTGCCCTTCTGGGGCAAAAAAAAAAGTTCCAAGATGTCAAGGACGCATGCCTTTGAGCTATCTCTTTCCTTGCAAATGCCATTGTTAAAGAAACGACAGCTATCTAGTGCAGTGTGCAGATAGTTTTGATGTGACAAAATTGCAAAGTCAAAAAAAAAAAAAAAAAAAAAAGACGCAAGTTGTTATTCATATAGTTTGTTAGTTATATTATTATTATTATTATTATTATTATTATTATATTATTATTATTATCATTATTATTCGATTTATTTAAGGGTGACCTTTAACCTGTTTGGTTGCATTCAATTCAAGACGTAAAACACCCGATAAATTTTGCTCTTTCAGGCTGGATACTCTTTTACGTGCCGTAAATTTACGACACGGGACCAACGGCTTTACTTCCATTCGAAGGAAAGTTTATTTAGGATTTTTACGCCGTAACATACCCATCGACCCTGGCCGGGTTTGAACCTGTGCGCTTTGAGATGTTATGACCACTGTATATTTCTCTGTTATGTTTGTTTTTAAGAAGTAGTAGTCTGTGAATTTCTGAAGTATAAGACAGCTGGCTCAGATCGCATTACCCCTCAGTCACTAGTTCGTTTCCCGCGCCGATACAGGTTAACGGGCCTCACCCCTATCCACAAGAGGGTCGCGTACGGGGCAGGTGTGGCTTTAGCGTCGCACTTGGTATAGGGAAGCGTCGGTTCCCACGGAAAGCAGCGTCCCACTACCGGGTTGGAGAGTACAGGAACAATGCTAAACAACCCCCCTACATGTATGGGTATGCCTGACTGAAGACTTGCTTATGTCAGTGTCGTTGCGAAAAGACTTATTGCCTGCCCCCTACCTCTACTTACACAGCGTGGGATCGACTCCCAGCTTTTCTAGAAATAAAACAAATAACAATAAAAATGAGGGGGGAAAGCTTGAACCTGCCAATTCTATCTCCTTTTCTTTTTGCTCCACGAAGCCTATTGTCACACAAAAGAGATATCAGTGGCCCTTCAGCACGAGTAGGTTTTCAGTAAGCAAACTATTGTCTAGCACGTTTCTTTACTATGCCTCCTGCTAAGCATTGTATGCCTCATTTGTTTGCGGAGGAGAACAAGTGAATGTAAAAATAAGAGAGAAACAGATGCTGTTACTAGATACTTAAGTCCTTATTATATTTGATACTGAAGAGATATTGTCAGAGATTTAGTATCAAGTAGTTTCTTGCAGTGATGTAAAGCTATGTAAATAAACACATAGCTTTATCAGAATTACAAATGTACATATTCATTGTCATTAATTGTTTTTATCTGAGAATTATATGTATTTATCATTAATCTAAACTCCTCAGTGCGTTCAAGCGGACACGAATGTTCAAATGGTATGTTTTAAATCACGGCTTGGATTATATTATTGTTTTAGTTGGAATACTGACCTAGAAAAGATGAATTTGGGACTAATTGTTGTTGCACCTTATTCTGTTTAGATGGTTCATTTTTGTGATAGGGTATATCTATATCCAGCACATTTGAGAAAATTAAGTACAAGTTTTTTGGAAATATTTTTTTATTTATTAAAATAATCGTCTTCCAAATATATACACTTATTCCAGTTATTTTCTAGTTTGTTTATCCCATCCAAAATATGTGATTTCTTCCTCACTGAGGGAAATACGCATTGTTTCCGCGACAACGAATGACTTTCCTGCTATCTTACTTCATATCGGGAAACAAGAACTAATCCAAAGGAGCCAAATCAGAAGAGTAGGAAGAATGTGGAAGGATTTTATACTTTTAAATTCAATAATTTTGGAGCGCTTTCTCCTGTTGCAATGTTTCGACGTTTCCAGTATGTAATGGTGAACACATGTTTGGTTGACTTTAATACACTCCGTATTAAAAAATTACTTGAAGTTTGCTTAAACAGCTTAAAATTCTACTGAAAGTGACAACTCTTTCTCTTTTCTGGTCAATCGTTAACAAACGCAGCACTCATCTCGCTGATTTGCAAATTATTGTATGCACCCAATCCCTATAAATGTCCACAGCCTTTTTAGAAATCTTCCACACCTTCCGTCACCTATTGCTCAGCACTGTGTCGTTTATTTTTTTTTTCTATCACTTCGACCTCGATAGGACGTCAGCAACGCTCGGCATCGCTTGTGCTCGTTTGAGCATACATAAACTCGTCAAAGCGTTTATACACCATTCTAAGCGAAGGTGTAAATTTGGCATAATGTTTGTTCAGTTTTGCCTTAGTAAAAAGTTTTGCCTTAGTTTTGCCTTTGCCGGCGGGCATTGTCACTTTTGAAAAGCACTGTTTTGTTACTACACGAAATTTCCATTTTAAACCCTTCTTTATAAACTTATGTAGGAAAATGGCTCTTAAACACAAACTCCGTTACAGTCTATAACCATGTAATCATTCCTCAACGGTTCCCATGTTGCCAAGATAACATTAAAAACAATCTAGTGCTAACATATTTTGAATCTGCACAAGTAAGAGCTTCATTTCAGGGAAATTTGGACAGTTTTATGGTAATTTTTTTTTATTTTATTTATTTTATTTTCTCAGTTTCTTTAACCATCCTTAGGAATAAGGATTCAACTGATGAAGATGAAGAAGGCATACCAGATAATTTTGACTCCCGACGACTCCCCGCCGAAATTGAAGTTACACTAATTTAAATGGAGCCAAAGAATTTTGATAATTTGAATGTATAAAAGCATTGGAAACAAGCGAATTCAACTTTAATGAGAGAAATTTTTTCTGATTTCTGAGAAAATCGCTTTGGAAATATTTGCGTTTTTTTATGAATACTTAATATGGTTATTGAATGATGAATTAAACTATTATGCAGAGAGCACTCTCTCCGCAATGGTGGATAACTAGTATAGTTTCCAACGCAGCAACATCTGCAAGGGTAGAACCTTTCTCATCTGTGAAGATATTCCACTAAATAGAAGATAACGAACCATACGGATAAAACCTCCTTACACCGTCGCTGCATATAATAGAAATCTACGGGAGTCGATAGGATGGACAAAAATATGATGTATAAATGAACATTCGAAACAATAAATTGTATTGGGCTCTACTTTTATGACTAATTGATGTGTATATGGCTAATAAGGAAAGGAACAGAGGCCAATATTACTCCACTTGACTTCAGGCGAGAAATAGTACAGAAAGTATATCTGAAGAGTTATAGGATTCAAGTTAAAGGAGCGTCCACAATCAATCCATTATACTCTTACACACGTTCATAGGGATGTTTGATATGATGGTTTGAAAGACACTTGGAAAAAGAGAAGGGTTGCAACATAAGCAGTTCTTGTGTGATGTCTGGTTTTGTCTCGAATGCTCTGAAGTGTATTTTGAAAGCCAGTAGGTACATGTATGTTTGCTTATTTTTTATACTTTCTATCACGTGTTTCCTAATAATAGTATTTATATTTAAATATATGGAGTAAATGAACAAATCAAATATTAAAATGCTGCAATTTGGACAGGTAAGAGTTAAACTCTTAGGGAGAGTTAAGGGTAACAGAGCGGTTTGACTCAGGCGCTAACGTTTGGGACTCATGTTCGGGAGGTGCTGGGTTCAAATCCTCCGGCGACAAATCTGACTGCGGTTTTCCATGGTTTTTAACAGTTCATTAGGGCAAATTTAATATTTAATATTTTTGTGCTATATATTCATCTTCTATTTCATCATTCATCTTCATTTCATCTATCTGTGTGAGTCTGCTTCTTCAGTGTTTGTGATGTTACCGAGGAGGCCCTGATATAGAATTAATCATCCATTCAGGGAGCCCTTCGGTGTGCATGTGCACTTTTTATGTGCGTCCGGAGTAAATAGCTCCCAGGCAGGCGACTGGCCCGGACATTGGTGTGTAAGTCCCATAAACGCGGGAGACTTAAGACTAACAATATAAATAAGAATATTAAAAACGTAAATTTATAAGCGTTTTTGTGAGAATTAAAACAATACAATGAACTTGTGGTTTTGAATTGATGCTGTAGAACTGTGTACTCCCATACAGAAATGACTTATAAAGTTCTAGTATTTTAATGAGAAATAAAGTTAATCAGTTTATTCTTAAAAGAGTTTGAAATCCAGTGACTCTTTAACTTTCCCTATAGGATAAAAATAAGAATACAAGACTTTATAAATAAGAGAAGAATAAACGTCTATCTTCAGACATTATCCAAATTTGTATTATGGGCTTTTAAATGTTGCTTTGAACGAAAATAATTCTATAGAGAATTTAAAAATGAGATTAATAAAATCTGCTTACCATTTATACTAACTTCTCTTAATAAAGTAGACGATTACTTATTCTTGCATTTAACCTTATTTTGGTAAACCCAATGATCTTTTTTCTTCTTTTGAATCTTTGCTTTAGTACAAGTGGTCATTAAAAGCAAGGCTCCCCCCACTCTTTTGCGATGTCCATAGAAAATACGTTTACTGTGTCTTGAATATATTCAGTAGGCTCAAGAGTAAATCAGTAAAACGTCTACTGAATATGTTCAAGACACAGTAAACGTATTTTCTATGGCCACAGTTGTCTTTACTGCTGCCATATTGCAGATTAAACTTTGAGTCAGATGAGTGAGAATAAATGTGTAGACATTTATATTTATAGGGAAAATTTATGGAAAAAGCATACATTAAAATGGTCTATATTTGGAAATATTTTAAAGGAAAAATGTTCGGGGATGCTTTTGTCCGCTTAGAATTCCTCCCAATATGGAAAGTGTTGCTTTATTTATTGAAGCTTTACGCTCCACCTTACCAGTGGTGAAGGTAAAATATACTGAAACAATATTAAAATGTAAATATTGCTCATTTCTGCTTTCATGAAGTTTGTGGTTTATATTAACTTACTGTGTAACAAAAGTTGTTGCTTGCTACTTTCTTAGCTGTCTGAATTTAAATTCCTATACAAGAAGAGGCTTCCTTAGAAACCCAATCTTACAGGTAACTGTAAAAACGAATGCATGCTACTATCAACTTCATTCTTTTATAAACAAAGAAGCTGTATTTATGGAATACTAAAATAATGTTATTTCAATGAAAGACTACAACATAAAATAATAATTTGAAATAATTCCAATAGGCATAGAAAGGTTGTGAATAATTTATCTTAGAATAAGTTTCTGAGAAAAATATTTTCATTAATTGATAATATTTATTTACACGGAACAGTTTAAATAATATAAATATTTATATTAATTTATAACAAAAAATTAAGACACAAAACGAACAGCAATAATTTGATGTAAATATTTATGTAATAACTAATATGTATTTTATTATGCATAAACATTTTAAAATGATACATTATGACATTTCAGCATAAAATTGCCTTAAGTAATGAGAAATGTATAAATTGTCATTTATTGTACTTTCATTTACAAGTAACTTAAGTTTATATTTTCTTAATTATGGTAGAAGTATTTAATATTGCAAATATTACAGCAATGATTACCGAATGTGTGTTGACAGGTCTCCCACTGATCAGACTTGCTTTACTTTAACCGGTTGACACTTCTGACATCTTGTTGCGTATCACTGTACGAGATACTCGTTCGTTAACATTTGCAAGTGATGGAACTCAAAGCATTCTTCATCTTTTATTAGGCAAAGTTTATTGCGTCTCACATCTCTTGTCACTTCCTTAGTTTGCTAAGCAAACGTTCTTTTCGCTAACGTTGAAAGATTTGTTTGGTTATTTTGTTTTATGGCATTTTCCTTGTATGATTCATATATTTTATATGCCTTTTTAGTTAATCCGGTTCTGAATCGTTTCTATCTAAGTTTCTATTGCACATACACGCTATTCTTAAAAATCTCACGTGTCTTGCATTTTAGAAAGGTATTTAGAAGTGGATGCCCATGTCATACTTTCATACAATTAGACAAGTAATGCCATTACTGCATAGAATCTTAATTAAATATCTTTACTTGTTTTTCCTTTGAGTGTTCTTGAAATTGTACCGCAGATACTTGTTAATTGCATCACCACCAAGATAGTTAAAATGTGATGCTTCCTTTATAATTGCTCCACTATAATTATCTTGACTCTTACTAAGGAATGCCATGCCTTTCTTTTTATTTTTATACTAATCATTTTTACATATTGCATTTATTTGGTACATTGTTGAAACCAGTTAACGAATAAGACATTAAAACTTCAATATATTGTAGCAATAATAAATGCTTAATGAAGTATGTATAATATTTATATTCGATTTGCGTCAAAATAAATAGAGAACATTAAATTTTAACATGTTTTCATTTTGCAATGAATTCTTGACCTAATAGAGCTATTATAGAAAGCAGTACTTCAAATAATTGACTATACAATTAAAATAAGAGCCGATTTGGGTACACCATGCCAATGTTCTTGTTGCATCGATTAATTCTAATGGTAGGGTCAGTCTCTGACCCCACGGATTTTGTGCGCTGCAGTAAAATTGGATGAATTATATAATTTTGTAAACGTTATGGTCTGGGGATATCATGTATAACTATGTATGACAGAGTAAAATGTTTGGGAAGCAAAAATGTGCATTTAAAATTTATAATTCAAAAAGAGCGATCAATTAAATTGCATTTTACAAAAGAAATGGAAAAAATACAATCACAAAAGGTTTCAGGAGGTACTTATAAAGCAAATAAAATTTTCTAAAAAATACCTTACATATTTTATGTGCTAAATGCATTAAATATGAAATTACAAAAAAAAAACTTGGGTTGAATTGATTTGGAGGTATGGAGAAAGATATTTCTGTGTTTCATTCTTGCTCTAACGATAGCCGTTTGTACTTAAGCTCCATAAGGATAAGTGAGGCCGGAGAGGATTCAGGAACGGTGACTCGGACGTATCCTTATGTTTACATACCAGACGCCATTCCAAGCGCAAGCCACCGTTACACAGCCAACAGCACCAGCCCAGCTCTACTCTGTAACAGAAACAATAGAATAAAATGAGTGGAAATGGGAGAGCGGAAAATTCATGGAAAAGAAGAAGAAATAAAACATCCCAGCATTTACCTAAGGGACCAGGGGAAGCCATGAATAAACGCAAGGCCCGGGTGACCGACCCCCAAGTGATTTGAGCCCAGGACCTACTAAATACGTGTGCATTGCTTTACCGCAGGAGCCATCCCTCTGTGTACAATGTAACTTACATCAACAGTCATGAAAATTCAGAATAATCGCTCAGATTCACACTGTGAGCAGATTTTGGTGGGAATGGGTTCTTATTTTGCTATGTGAGCAGTGTATATGTACTTACTACTCAACCTGCAGGCCTTCATGTACCTTTCTTAGAACTATTTCAACTTCTTTACAAGTTCTTTTTTTTTTTTCTCAAACACTGCCTCTTATACTCCTGTCATAAAACGAAAGACAACATTGAAAATGCAATACTTTTTGACTGACAAGTCAGATCAAATTTAATTTACACATTCTCCAACAATTGTTGCAGCTAAAAACGTTTTACTGCCTAAACTGATTTTTGTCGAAATGGGTAAAATTTAATAATAGAATAATGAAATTTACAGGTATGAAAAAAGATTTCATGAAACACTTCTTTGGGGTCAGAGAACTATGTATGCAACTGTCCAGGAGTTTTATTACAAATATTGTTAGAGAAAAGTTATTTTTCATGCCAAAAGAACTGTTAAACAAATTGAAAAAACAATCATACACTCTCTATGACACAGTCACATTTACCTATCTAAATGGTCCATCGATTATACTGTATCACGTTTTTAAAACATAATTCGAGCCCAAGTGAAGTTTGCTACAAGCTTAGAAAAGAAGCCCATCGCAAGAACAAAGTCTAAATACATAATGAGACGAATTTTAAGAATGAAGGAATAAAGCCATTTTCTGTTAACTCCAGCACTTTTGTTACTTTGCGCTGATAAATCATAGACGTTGAAGCTAAAGCGGTTCCCATATGATATTTGGGCTTGCACAGCAACGCTTGGCCTATCGACCTTTGGACCTGCACTTGGACAACCAGCCCACCCCATCCACTTTTAAACCGTCCCGTGAACGAATTTCTAAAACTGGTTTTATATAACCCTAAGTTAATCCCCGGTAGGAGTTTAGCCTGTTCGGGTATAGAAAAACTGTCTATGAGCCTTCGTGTCATCTGATTATCAAAATAAAGCATAAAGGTCAAATTTGAGAGAAAATAAAATAGAAAACAAGATACATGTACAACTAAGGGTGTTAGAAACTAATAATTTGAATAAATATAAATAAGTGAAGAGCGGGAGAAAGAGTAATTATAACAGTCCGTTAGTATAAGTTAGTTTGGTTCAATTGTTTTTAGTTGCGGACCAGCTTTTTTCTTAAGAATGTATCGGGGCCGCCCTTGTGTATTTAATTATTATTATTATTATTATTATTATTATTATTATTATTATTATTATTATTATTATTATTATTATTATTATTATTATCATCATCATCATTATCATTATCGTCATTATTATTAGTATTATTATTATTATCTCTACTGTTTTCAAAATACAATCACTAAGTTATAATATATTTACATTTTATACACGTGCAGTCAATCACAACATAAAAAGAAAAAAGAGACGTATAAATCTATAAATATTAAATTAGTATTTCTAGGTTAAAGCCTAAAATTAAATTTTAAGCTATCTTATCATTGGTTCAGCGAGAAGATAAGCAATGTGCTCTTCTGCGAGTACAGGATCTCTGTCGTCACGATTAGCAGTTGGACTTCAAGACTTCCTAGTATAACTTGTTCCTCTCCTTCGACTTCAACATTTTCATTGTTGAAGAAGAAAAATCACAAGTACGGTATTTTGAAATATAGAAGTTATTTTTAAAGAAAATATCTGCACATCAGGGCATATGCAAGGAGGCATATATTTCAAATTGATTTTTGAGCAAGCAGGTGTTTCTCTAGAGCTTATACAATTCCATCTGAAGTTCAGGAGCTGAGTTTTTTTATACTCTTAGTCATAGAAGGAACATAAATGTTGCATGTTGTCTTCAAATAAATGAAATCGAGGGGGGGGGAGAAATTCAAGTTCTTCCTCGAGTTGAGTGATGCACTGTGCATAATGTGTTAAACTGGAGCTATTTATTTCGCTATTAATCTTCCTGCATGGATTAAAGAATTAAGTACCATTTTCTTACATATTCCCAAAAAAATTGTTATTATTTTCTAAAAGCATCTATATGATCCATAATACATCAATTCTTTGTTTCATCCCCTGAATTTTTAGGTTTCAGATGTTCGACAATGTGTGTCAAAAAAGCTAATATGCTAATCCATTCTTGTTCTTAAGTTTTCCAATGATATCAAAGACACCCTTTCCATTGTGACCTAAGAACTTGGAGATGTCCTTTCTTATAGAAGAAACCCCCCGCAGTTTTCTTGGAATCGGAAACAACGCAGCCAGAAGGGACAAAAGAAGATGTTTGTTCTGAGTCCAGTCTTTGTATTTATCATTCGCTTCTTCGGTGTAAGAATATTTCATTAAATTACAATTTTTAAGCATTTCGAAAAACGCAACAATCGTTTTCTATCAAGGGCCAGAGAAAAGGATCCCGGCGCCGGATCTGTCCCGGAGACTGCCTGTTGGGTCACACTGTTGTAAGTCAAGCTAGGTAGCACCTAAAGGTATTAAAATAATGAACCTATTGGTAAGCAGTAATTGCGAACATAGAACTTACAGAACTCTTTAGTAGAAATATGCAAAAAACCACGGCTATTATTTTTCCCAAGATACACAAATTGTCACGTTAGCTGGTATAAGTAATGGGACTTACAGAAGAACCCGGACAACTTTGGAAATAACAAAAGAATATTAACAGCCATGCCACTCTCTGAAGTCGTACCACAGTTCTATATTAACTAAAGTTGACATAGAAAGTTCTGTATTAATTTTAATTTACTTAAGAAAATGTTGTGTACTATATGTTTGCAAACCTGCTATGTATGGTATTGCTGAGGTATTTTTACAAAAGTATTATTATTGCTATAATTACTATTAATACTATTAGAAATAAATCAAGGAATGTTGGTGTTTTCAAATATGCAATCTGCATAGAAATATGAAAATGAATATAAAATATTACAAATATTTATAGCATATTTACAAATATTCATTGATTCATGTAAACAGCTTTAAAAACGATATCCCAAATTACTATTTAGAGACTTGCATAGAGAATAGTAATGCTGTCCATAACTTTACTATTATGTGCTTCTTATAAAGTCAGTTTAACTTCCTAGTGGAATGGCAGCTGTGTTTATAACTTTTTTTTTATTTACGAAAGCTCTTTAACATCTCAGGCCATAGCGTCCCATTCAATTCAGGGCGTCAAATGGCCGACAAATTTTATTCAGTAGCCTCTTTTTTCAGGCTTGAGGTTCTTTATTGTGTCGTAAATGTACGACGCGGGACCCACGGCTTTACTTCCCTTACGAAGGAAGCCATACTTAGTCCAAAAAATCCATCCATCCTGGAGGGATTGAACCTGCGATCTTGGGTTTAGGAGGCAAGTATGGTTACCACTACACCACCAGGAGCGACAGACCTTAAAGAGAAAGAATATAATCATAAACATAATTTCCGAGGGTAGAACGAAACTTTTATTTAATACGTTAATTTATATTAAATATCATAGATGAATAATCACTTTTCTCTTCTACTACAAAGCATCTGTTTATTCTTAAGTAATGAATATATTTTACATACGTGTGGCACTCCTCTCGTATTTTATGACATAGCATTAATAATTCTTCACGGGATAGTTAAGGAAATAAGATAACTGAAAAAAAAAAATGCAAGAAGCAAAACTCCATTCAGCTCATTCAGTTTTTAGTTTTACTGCAAAATGCTGCGTTTTATTACTGCCTGACACGAGGACTCTTGTCATACATGGGCGTTGTAGTTCCGAATGCCAGTAACGCCCATTCATAGTGTATTTTTATTCACACTGAAAGATTTTCCTCTTTCTGTGCTTCTGCTATGTCTATGCTTCACCCCTTACTCATTTTTTGTTATCAAAAAAAGTATATCATGGCATAAGAATCTCCTAAATGTGCGAACGCTGCGTGTGCAGTAAAATCATACATTGTTGCAATACGTCACAGTAGCTGTTGAAATACTCTCTGGAATGAGGACTCTTTCCCCAAAATTGCAATGTTACATACATAGGAGAAAAGATTGGGAAAACAAAATCTATTTAATTTTGTGGGTAACTTTACATGTAATAAGTTAGTTTAATGCACCTGCATTTATTATTTTCAAGTTCTTTTTTTTTATTATCAATATAACATATTTCGACACACAGCGAATTCGAAATATCAATGGTGCACATTAACATTATGCACTAAGCACAATAAAAACAACGCATCTTCTGTTGTCAACAGTAAGAACAAAATCACAATTTAACCGTAGTTTCAAAAGACTACAGACGTCAATTAATTACTTTTGTAAAACGAAGTAATGAACAACACATTGTAGGAAATGTATACTAGATGATGCATGAGAACCAGAGTCGAACATTTCAGGTAAGGCTTATTTCTTACACAGTAAGCAGAAGCCTGTACCACAATTTAAATTAATTCTCTGTTCATCATGTTACATAAGCTCTCAATTTTAAAAAATCATTGTATAGTGGGTTATAGAAATTGTGTTTCTGTTAATTTTAACCCTACTTCATAGATTCTTAAAAAATTAACGTCAGAGAAATAAATGTGCATTATAAACAACAATACTGATCACATAAAAGTTCAACATGTTTTTGTCTAACATTTAATTAATAGTGGCAAATCGCACAACTAGGAACACGTCACCTTATATTACAGTTGCTATCAAGCCCCAGATTGTAATTTGTTTTAAATAGTATTTAACGCCGTTTTTGCTACTGTGGCATCACACTGACCATCAAAGCTTGGAATTTCAGGCATTTATTTTAGTTAAAATAGACTGGCAAAAAGACACATAAAATCTGAAAATGAACAATAATATAATTAAAATAGGCGTCTATTAAAGGTGAAAACAGAGAGTAATACCAATAATTATTAAATAAAATAGATAACAACGATAATTAATAATTTCTTTATCATATAGTTAAAACACTTTAGCTCACTTTTCTTGGTTACAAACAAAAGGTGTTTTTTCAAGGTATCGACTGTCATAGTCAGCCGCTTGTCAGAGAGAACATTTTTCATCATGGAAAAAGAGCGTTCTACTTCCACTGAAATGATTATTTAAAACAAGTTATTTCTGAAGGACTCATACCAGCTATAACGGAACATTCATCTTTCAGGACATCGTGGAAACGTTGACTAAGACAAAGTAAGTAGTTTTGAATAGTCCTGGCAAATGAGCAAAAGATACGCAGTGGTTTCTGGTTGAGTTCATTTTATGTTTATACATTTATAGGGAAATCAGGTTAGTATCTCTTACTTCAGTACTGAACACATTGTAGGTACAGTTTATTCCACAGCTGCACTTCTCTCTTCTTTCTCGTTTACAATTGTTTATTACACTTATGCAGCTGAGAAGTTAACCCCACCACAAATTTCCTAGAATTGTCCTGCAGTTCATTTGCCATGACTTTTCAAAACTACAGTACTTCCCTCATTCTTCCTATTTCCAGGTATTCGTATGCCCGAGGTAACCGTGTGTTTCTTTCAATGAAGGTTTTGCTATTTAAGGGGATTAAGTGAATGGGTTGAGGAGAAAGTTTTTGCTGCTTGAAAAGAAATAAATGTGTAACAAAATTTTCAATAGATATTTTTCTGAAGTGAACAAGCCACTAAATTTTATAATTTTTTTCACTTCGATATATAGAACTTTTTGTGCTTTTTAAAATTCGTAAATAATCCCAGAAATAATAACTAACGATCCTAAACAGGCAGAAAACCCTTTTAAACCTGAAAATAGGCAAGATAAGCCAAATAGGCAAAAAAGGGGGGGAACTGGTCCTCTGACCCCAATTGTACTGAAATGTATTTATTTCTATCTGATTTTTAAATATATCCTCCCAGATAGAAAAGGCATTTTGCTTAACTTCCAATATATTTGAGACGAAATGATAAATTGCTAAAGAATTATTTTACGGAAGATAGTGCTCCAGGCCTAAATTTGGTCTCCCCGGCATTTGTCATTAATGATGACTGAGGAAAACCTGAAAATACCTGTCAGGAAGAACAGTCCTGGCGGGAGTCGAATCTCATACATCCTGCTTATGAATCCTTCCTTAGCTTGCTCAGTCACCCGTGTTGGTCCCAGATTGTCATAATTTGTGTATATTAAAGTACTGAATTCTTATATTGAAAATGTACTATAACTTACATCAATATTTAATTATATAGGTCTTGCTTATGACTTGTCTTCCAGCTACTGCAATTGATAACGCTGAGTTTGAACTGCTGAAACATAAGATCTAGCGCCCAGTTTAAGAAATTTCATCTAGGGTAGTTTTCATCCCATTATGAAGACATGGAGGATGTAAGTACGGTTTACAGAAATTAGACAGAATCCTTCTTTCAAGAAACTGTAGAAATGTTAGAGCAGCTCTGTGATAAGTACGAGGGATAATGTTGAATAGTGAGTTAAAAATAAATCATTTGGATAAATTATAAATGAGTCAGAAATGAAATATAGCGATCAACGCTCATTTTATAACAGGGATGTCTAATTTGCTTAAAAATAATTCAACTTCAAGTTAACTGTAGCAGGCTTTTGAGTCAAGAGTTTGGCTTATTTCCAGCAAATTATGCATTTGTAACTTACTGTAGCGGCCTATAAATATTGTTTCGTAATTGATAAAAGCACCACTCTTCACACGCATTCTGGTTCCTATATTTTTCTTAGCCCTTGTAATACGCTAGACAGTTCTTCGAACTCTTACCTTACCTTACTCTTACAGGTTTAATGTTCTACACTTCGTTACATCAGTTTCTACATTACATGAACACATATTTGTGGAAATATTGCTGTTTTGTTTCGGAAATATATTCTGAATGTTATTAAATTTACTGTAATAGATATATTGAAAGTGCTTTCGAACCCGAAGATAAAATAATGAAAAATACGTTTTATTGTTTTTAACAAGATAAAAACTCTATAAATTCTTCTTTATTATAATACGAGTATATTTTCCATGGTGTTTAAATTTTTTTATTTATTAATATATGCTGTTCATTTAAAACATGATATAGTTGAAGCGTTTAACTTTGATTTCAGTATATTTATTTATTTATTTTGTCCTGTAAAAATGTTTTTTTCTGAACAATTAAAGCTATAACTCTAAAAGGTCCATAATTGTGTGTAATTGTATGTGTGTGTGTGTGTGTGTGTGTATGTATGTGTATATATACACTGTAACACATTGTCTACATTTCGCTTCTCATTAATTAAATGCTTTATGCCACAATACAGAGCAATTTATGTTTATGTCTTTAGAAACAAAAGAATTAATATAATTAACAAAATTGTAACAAAATTAAAATCTTATAGCATAAGATTTTAAATTAAGTAATAAATTACCGTCTAATGATTTAGAAGAAGTTGTTTCCAATATTATTTTACATTGCAATTATAAAACTCTCTGGGGGGCCCTTAGACTATTGGCAGTGCTAAATTTTGCT